>CM042157.1:3079235-3094142 GCA_023376005.1 Doryteuthis pealeii
CAACCAGCTGAGACACGAGACATAATGGTTAAGAAACTAGTCTTTAAAATAAATTACTAGTGAGTGGAGAGTTCAATTCTAGCAACGTACATCAGAAGTTGACACTATGAGACAAATCTACGCCCTGCTTAGTAATTTTTAAACTGACGCCTCACGTAGTGTAATAGTTAGCGAGCTACGCAAGTGTTACATGATTCATAAGCAGCTTATGATTTATGTACGTACCTGTAGTAAGAATATTTAAATAAAGTTCGTTAGATTCAGAATTACGGTGTTTAATGGAAAGTTAACCGACAGGTATTGACGGGTAGTAACCTTTTAAATTGACCTCTTGAAAAACGCTTGATTAGGCGTGAGATTGTCAATCTGATGCGATAGAGATTTCGGAGCAAGCGGACTGGAAAGTCGCTCGCATTACTGTCGGTGTCCCCACGGCGGAATCATGGGCTGAGTTGTTGTAATAAAGTTTAGAAGAAAACAAGTCTTGTTTGTCATGTAATCTAAAAAAGAAATGACCAGTCCAACAAGAAAGAAGAATTAATCCTTAACATTATATAATTATATATATTATATATATATATATATATATGTGTGTGTGTGTGTGTGTGTGTGGTGTGTGTATGTATGTATATATATATATATATGTTTATGTATATATATATACATATGGATTTATGTTTGTATATATAGTATGTCTATATATGTATGTATATGTATATATCTATATAGGTATTAAGAGTCGTCGGGGTGGCCTAAAGTCGGTATCAGCCAATCAGCGAGAGAGTCTATCCCGTTTTCACTAGCGCTATACTAAGGAGATTGTTTTTGCGTCTGTGGTGGAGCGCCACACCTACCATCAGCTCCTAACTTTACAGCACCTTTCAAGGGAAAACAGTCCAACAAGAGAACATGGCGGCGAGCCGAATTAGACGAAGTAAGCAGAGGTAAACAAGTAAGAACAATCATTCTCTCTCTCTCTCTCTCTCTCTCTTCTCTCTCTCTCTCTCTTACCCGTTTATCTACCAGATGTCTTATATATATATTTACCAACCGATCCGCACGAGCGGGATGTGACACATGGTCAGTTTCTTAAGCGGAGTTCATCAGGTTTGAATTCAGAGTTTTCATTCTCCTAGACCGATTGCCTAACCAAGCTAAAAGAGCCCAGTCTGCCCTACTATTTACCCATACCTGGAGGGAGAGTAGGATTCATACCTTTCTCAAGGGTATTAGCGCTAATTGAAATGTAATTACCACGTCCAGGATTTGAACTCGAGGCGACGAGTCCATTTCCCATGACTTTAACCATTACACCACGCACTTCCTGATGTCTTAAAAAGGGTACTATAAGTCTTATAAAGGGTATATAACACGAGCCGACCATGATTAGGAAGGCCAATTCTCCCGGACATTATAAACTCACACCAAACTTTGACAAACCATGAAATACTTTTTTTTCTGATCAGCCGATCAAAAGAATTGTAATATAATGTAACCTCTTCCCTTGAAAAACAACGTATTCCCGATTTTCTCCTTACAGTCCTCTATTTTAACATAGATGATATGGGGAGCAATATCATGCTGATATGAGTATATGACGTTAATCCTCTGTTCGGGATCGATAAGAGCATGGCTTAACCAGCATATTTCTTTATTTACGTATTTATTCATTTTTGGTAATCACCAACCAGCTGGCGGGATAATATCTTCGCCATAATGACGGTTGATTGGGTTAGGAAAAAAGTAATCTAGTTACGAAGCCATTTTTAATATGACTTATATAATGTCTGCATATAAAATTGTAAGTTGCATAATCATAGGTATATTTTGTGTCTATGCTAATATGTCAAAAGCATTATACCTACTAGCAAATATATGATCCCCCCCCCCCGGGTGCAAGTATTTAAGTTTTATAATAAGTAAGTAAAAAGTAAAGTCGTCGGGACGGCCTAATGTTGGTATCCGCCATGCATCGAGGCGGTCTATCCCCTTTTCAATAGCGCTAGACCAAGGAGATTGTTTTTGCGTCTGAGGTGGAGCGCCACACCTACCATCAGCTCCTTACTTTACCGCACAGATACCTGTGCTACTCATACGCTAAGTTGGCGAGGGCCGGTATCGAACTAAGAACCTTGCGGTTTCTAGCCGAACGCTCGACCGACTGAGGTAACCCATTTTATAATAAAATATCATATTAAATTAGAAAGTCTAATGAAACTAAATAGGAATGCAGATAAAAAGATTAATAGAACATCTTTGAAACTTACTCTTCCATTACTCTCGTCTTTCATTGCTAAATTTCCCTAATGAAACTACTTAGTTAAAATAGAAAGTAAGGATTATTATAGATTAAATTACAGTTATTTAATCTTGTTAATAGATTTCTTTTAAGATTTATCTCTGAGATAAAAGCAAACAATTAGAAATACTAAACACATATTTATTAAAGACAATTTTTTAAATATCAATATGCAAATTAGCCTAATTGGTCACGCTATTTTGTTGTAAATATAAATACAATTGCATGTTATTACTATGTAGATAGGGCCAACAGAATCAATAATGTAAAACAATTCTATTAATAATTGAGGTTTAAATAAAAAAATAAAATCAAGGAATATATGACGTAAACAATTAAGGAATTGTGACATGGGTATTGGTATAGTTTCGATAACAGATTGACAAACACGCAATCCCTATGATATATATATATATATATATATATATATATATATATATATATATATATATATATATATATATATATATATATACATCAATAGACACATGTTTCGGCGTTTCACGCCTCTTCAGTGGGGCTAGACACAACACCTATCCTTGCCTACTGTCGAACTTCGACTGACTGTTTGCCAGCCTGATAACTAATCCCCTCGGCCCCTGACAGCTGATGTAGCGGGGCTGGTGTTTAAACTGTTAAATGCATAGGTTTGTTTATATATTATACGATCACAGAGATTATCTAGTTTGCGGGCAAACGATCATTTCTTAAATGCTTAGTAGTGAAAGTTAATTTAAATCACCCCTTAGAGAGTTCATACCAAATTTGTGGGAGCATATATTAATAAATCATCCATAGACACGTGTTTCGGCGTTTCACGCCTCTTCAGTGTGGCTAGACACAACTCCTATCCTTGGCTAGGGGTCGAACCCTGACTGACTGTACGTCATCAGTTTTATCTATCCTTTTTTTTCTAATTTGAATTTAACCGATTTACCTCCCTTTTTTTCTCAAACAAACAGGTGTATGGAAAGCACATGCGTCATCTGTTTTATAACCATAAGAAGTAAAAAAAAAAAAAAAGTAGCCGTGTATTATTCATAGCCTCATACATTTCTATTTAAATGCAAATAAACTTGAGTGGATGAGGCTAATTAGTATTCCTCACTTGTGGAAAAAGAGCAATGAACTGTTCAGTAAGTTATCAGTTTTTTTTTTTTCTTTTAAATTAAAAAAAAAATAATTTTAGCTTCCATCTATTGCAGCTCGTGTATGAATGTGAGACTAAATTGTTTCCAGTCCAAAAAATACGTCAAATCATCGCTGGTTGTGGGGGACAAGAGTGCTTTAAAAGTCAAGTCTAGTGAGTTGTTCATATTTTCATCGAAACACTTCTTTTATTTCCCTTTTTTTTTTCTTTTTCTTGACCGGCATTGAAAAATTGCTCGCTGGTGTGCAAACAATGGTGAAATTGGGAGCTATTTCAATGCTTACCAATAAGGGAGACGTTAATAACTTGTTTGTGCGCAGATTTCATTTGAAACGGTCTCTTATTTTCGTTTGTTTTCTTTTACGTCTTTCTCTCATCTTTTCTGTTTGTATTTTGCCTTTCAGGAATCTTTATAAGTTATCTTTTCAGTCTCAGAAATTCCATTTTTAAGGGGAGGATGTTCTCGTGGCGTAGACGGACTGGACTGTGACATCAAGTGGAATTGGAATCTAATATGAAATGTATTTGCAAACATTTGACAGTCATCACACATTCATTGGTGTTAAAAGCAAACATTTATCTAATGAGCATAAAGAAGAGAGGTGTTGTCTTTATGACTAACGAATGGGCATCTTATGCATATTTTAATCTGTTTTACGGAGCCGGGTCGTTGTGGTGTAATGACTAATGTGCCAGACTGCGACATAGGAGTACATGAGATCGAATTCCAGTTACGCTATTACGTTCCTTTTCAGCCTAATACTTGTGGGAAAAGTATGACCAGTCGCCCCCCCTCCCAATTACGGGTTAAATAGTGCCACCAGTGTATTTATCCAAGGATTAGCTATGGCATTAAATAACCCACGTAGATTAGTATGCCACTAAACAAAGAAAGCATAACCTATTTTAAAATATCCTTATTTGTCAAAACCCAAACTGTTTAATTAACCTTTCTTATATTCTCTGTACTTAATCCCATTTCAATATCTACAAAATGTAATTTATATGACTGTTTCTCCTCTCTCTCTCTCTCTCTCTCTCACTCACTCTCTCTCTCTCTCTCTCTCTCTCTCTCTCTCTCTCTCTCTCTCTCTCTTTCCATCTCTTTCCCTGTCGTGGGATCTTTTCTGGTGATCTCTTTTCTCATTTTCCTTTTTAATTCTCTCGTATCTTCGAACTGAACCTGATCTCCACTCAGTTCTATGTGGATCTGACCACCAGAAGGATCCCCTAATATATCTATGTATCCCGACCGGAAAATACTTTTCCTCGGTCAACGATTTCCCACTCTCTGACCAAATATCCTGGCCTACATATATGTATCTTACAAAACCGTTTTGCTTTCTGGTTGGAATTTTCAAATGCAGTCTGAGGATATACATATTTTTAAATTCCGGATTGTCATCCTGTGGATTGTGCTATTCCGGATGACGAAAGAATAAAGATGAAAGAAAACGAAAACATGGATAAATAATTGGATTTTGTTAGAGAAGAGAAAAAACTGTAGAACACGAGGGTGAAAGTGGGACCATTTGTTATTTGTTTCCCTGGAACGGTCCTGAAGGGTTTGGAAAACAGATTGGGGGAATTAGAAATCAGACCTGGAGACCACAGATGACTTGTTTTCACACATAATCCAGTAAAGAAAACTCGCAAATAACAATAATATAGATTAGTCATGTGGAGTAGTTATATGTATACATGTAATAAGGGGAAAAAAGAAGGAAAATTAGAATTAAAGTTTAAAAAAATAAAATATTTGCTTTTGTAAAACTACTTTTATAAATAACCCAATGTACATAATGATAAAATTAAAAGCAATTCATAGTCTTTAGATATAAAATATGTTTTTGAAAAAAATGTCTTTAGATATATACATAAAATAAATATAATGGTCTGAAAAAGGGGAAAATGGTTTTTATACACCTCTAATTATGCTAATATGTATATTTACCAACCCCTCCCGCAAGCAGGATATATAAAAAGGTCATTTCTTAAGCAACATTTAACAGGTTTTGAATTCAGGTTTACTTCTCCTATACTGGTTACCTAGCCATGGTTAAATAATCCAGTCTGCACTGCTTTTACCCATAGCTGGAGGGAGAATTGGATTCATACCTTTTCCAAGGGTATTAGCGCCATGTGAAATCCAAACAGCTTCGCCCAGGAATTGAACTCGGTTCGCCGAGTCCATTTACTATGACTCTGACTATCAGACCACGCACCTCCAAACACACACACACACACACACACACCTTTTCCAAGGGTATTAGCGCCATGTGAAATCCAAACAGCTTCGCCCAGGAATTTGAACTCGGTTCGCCGAGTCCATTTACTATGACTCTGACTATCAGACCACGACCTCCAAACACCACACACACACACACCACACACACACACAATATATATATATATTATATTTATATTTATATTTATATTTATATATTTATCAACTTCCATCGCACGAGCAGGATACGACACAAGTCAATTTCTTAAGCGGAGTTTAATAGGTTTGAATTCAGAGTTTTCCTTCTCCTAGACTGGTTGCCTAACCAAGGTTAAAAAGCCCAGTCTGTCCTGCTTTTTACCCATAGCTGAAGGAGAATTGGATTCATACCTTTCCCAAGGGTATTAGGGCCATGTGAAATCTAAACAGCTTCGTCCAGGAATTGAACTCGGGTCGACGAGTCCATTTTCTATGACTCTAACCATTACACCACGGGCCTAATTATGCTAGTAATAAACACAGTGAAGTCAGAAAGATTTATGTGATATATGCAGTAAAAAAAGATTAAAAGTAAATGCTTATAAAATTTATATATACTCTATTCAGTCCCTCACTTTTAGCTTTTTCGATATTTCTGCCTGTCTACACGCAACCTCCCCCTTCCAGCAATGAATGAATGGTCGAATGGTCAGCCTCTATTTTTCTCTGGTGTCGACCTGACATAGACAAAATGTCTCAGTGCAATAATTGAGTTCAGCGGAAAATGATGAGAATGTCATTCATGACATGATTATCTTATTATTTATGATTATCTAGATAAGTATTTGTACAGAACGAGGCTGGCTAGATAAAAACTGTCCAGCCTGGGTTATTAAGTAACCCCCAAGTGTAAACCGTGGGCCAACCTATTTTAAAAAACATTATTTTTTAATAGCACTTCATGTCAGACTTTACGATTCTGAGTACGAGTTCATGGATTTTAGAAGACAGGGAATGTAGTATAAAACTATGAATGAAATCAAATTTATCAACTACCACAGTGGAAGTTTACAGATGCTTACTTACATAACTTTGTTAAACACAAATTCGCTGATATACTAGTCTAAACGTTGTCAGTGCAACCACATTGTGAAATACAGTGATATCTTGATAATAAAGTAATATATATATATATATATATATATATATATATATATATATATCCGTAGGTGGATTACCAGGTAAGTAGTTATTAAGATGATTCTAATAAATAGTTCAGGTCCAGTTGAGAGCTTGATATTAAATATTCAATTAAAGGTCTTAAGATAGACTATATATATATATATATATTATTATATATATATATATATATATATATATATATATTATATATATATTTGTGTGTGTGTGTATGTGTGTGTGTGTGTATGTGTTGTGTGTGTGTGAAAGCAGAGGAAAAGTGAATATAAAACACATCAACTAAATTCAATTGATATTTCTCTCGGTATTTGATTGGGTCTCCTCAGAATTTATTGTGAAGACAAATGCTTTTTACAGTCTGCGTTTATACTTAAAAGGAAATTTTTGATGTGGGTAAGGGATGGAAAGAGGACAGGGTTTGGATGTGTGGTATAGAGAGGGGATGTGCATTTGATGAAATTTTTATCAGGATGTAGGTCAATGTGTGATGATTACTGTCAGTGAAGGTAATACTGAGGCGAAATATCAATTGAATATAGTTGCTGTGTTGTTATATCCACTTTTTAATGTATTTTCAACCATATTTTGTCCTATTTACACACCCACACACATATAAACTCACACACACACACACACACACACACACACATATAATATATATATATATATATATATATATATATATATATATATATATCAAACCTTCTTGGGTTATTCATTTCTAAATTTTCCAAGTAACCATATCAATACAGTTATCTATTCCTATTTAATAGTAATTATTTAGTTGCATAGATTTAAATAGTTTCAAGAATTCCTATCCAACACGAATAATTTGTACACTTTTATATGCTTTCAAGTATTCCTACCTAATAATTTGGAAAAATAACTATGTTACCAATAAACGTGATCCGATCAAACACTATCGCTTCGGGACAGAGTTTGTTACATAACTATTAGATTCCTAACACTTATGTACCATTAGTGTAGAAACCAAAATGGCTGTTACAATGTGCAGTCGGCGGCCTTGAAGGATTGAGTGAATCGGCTTGACCTCACTCTGATCCTCCTTCTGGGGGATACCGTGAGAATCGGTGGAGAAGAACCTCTTCCGGTTTAGATTTGAAAGAGAGTTTAGTTCAGTATCGGCCAAACCACGAAGGTGGTAAGTCGTGTTAAGCGCAAGGCCGACTCAATCTGCGCAGGTAGTCTGGTGGGGATTTCGGAATAAAATATTATCTAAAGCAAATCGAAGTCTTGGGTTATTATCTAAAAATTACCAATGGCACAGGGCTTCTGATAAAGAGAAATCCCCAATGGAAGACCAGTCACGAAGTCCCCAAGACGAAGTCCAGACGCTAGAAGAACATAAGATACCAAAAATGAGCAGAAGAAAGAGAGTATACAACAAGTTGACTTGGGAGTAATGGAAACATCCCCTAGAGTTTTAGAATTGGATGCTGTTTAGTTTCATACCCAGAACACCCCTTTTCTGCAGTGGGGTATACAATTGTGCATCATTATCCTCCTCCTCATCATCATCTCATCAACATCCACATCATCATCTACTGCATGGATTCCCTCGACTATCTCTTCCCATCCATCCCCACTGACGAACATTTTTTATAAGTCCTTAAGACAATATCCAGTGTCCACACAAACTTGTTTAATCTAAGTTTTATCTGGTGGCCCAACACTGGTGTGTACAGGTTAACGGGGTCAATTCAAGATCTTCGCTTACGAATTAATCCTTATTTTGCAGTAGTTCACAGCAACCCTGTTTTGTTTGATTTGTATAGCCTGAGTAATAGGAGGCAAGTCACTCTAGAATTGTTGTTTATAGAGTGCTTTTCAAGTATATATATATTATATATATATATTATTATTATATATATATATATATATATATGGACAGTGACTAGCAACAACTTCAGTTCTCGGAATCTTCTGGGGAAGAGATTTTTATCTCGAAATATTAAGAATACATTACAGGTTAACAAACAACACCATAGTTAGCTTCTTTTCCTTTACACTTGCATGTGTAATGTTGGCAGCATTTTCTGTTTTATACATGTTTGGTTGAACTCGAGTGACAATTCCTGTCGTACGAGTTTCTGCTCAATCCTTTCAAGGTGTCTGGCCATCTTTTTGGTGTCAGGGTGGAACCGGTGTAGCAATCAATCAAAGGTGTCTCTACGAGCGCTTTAGGCATGTCGATCTGCCATCTTCAGGTTGGAAACTGATGGTATGTTTTGTTGTGTCTAGTAGCATAGGAATTGGCTGTGGGAGGTAGTAACAATTGGTAGTGGGAGGTAGTAGATGGCCAGACACCTTGAAAGGATTGAACAGAAACTCGTACGACAGGAATCGTACTCGAGTTCAACCAAACATATATATATATATGCAGTAAATTCCTACCTAATAAGGAACGGCGCTATTTACTGCCGCACACATAGAGACATATAGTTCAGTGCACACACACACAAACACACACACACACACACATATATATATATATATATATATATATATATATATATATATATATAAAGATAATCTAATGAGTCAGACGAACCTACTATTAGTTTCGCATAAAGCTCTTCAGGGCTAAAGTCCGACTGCAGAGAAAAGGAGCAAGACAAATAAATAGTACTAACCACAGTAGTCATTTAAATTAGCATAACCAGACTGACCAATAAAAACACAGAACACTATAAGTTTATTGTTTAATAAATATTTAATTTTATATTAAAATTTTTATTTTATTTATTTATTTATTTATATATTTTTTAAAATATTCTATTTAGATTAAGTAGATTCGAAACCATTAAATTAGTATAAGCACCCCATCGCCATTCTGATTCCCCATATATATATTATATAATATATATATATATATATATATATATATATAATGGCGAAATTACTGACGCATGCATATCTAACGACATTTTGTTTTTGTACAAGCCGAATATAAATATTGTTGATTTGTTTCCAATAATTATGCCTGATAATTCAAGTACGTTAACTCTTTGGAATCTAAAATCAAAAAATCCACTAAATAATGGCATCCAACGTAACACTGAAATGACTAATAATTATTTAACAAGTCCTAACCACAAATCAAACGAAGCCAAAAAACTAAAAAAAAACAAAAAAAAAACAACAACAAAAACAAAAACAAAAAAACATAATGAACGCAAAAAAACATTTTGACCATCAATCAACCCTGATATGAAAATCGAAGGAAAAATACAATATTCTTCAAGATTTTCAACTCGGCTGAAAAGAGATGTAAAAAATATTAGAACTTAAAATATATTACGTAAGATGAGTGATCAGTATAGTGTACACCCTTATGTAAATTAATGGAAAGAAAGCGAATTATTCCATTATTATTATAATATCCGTGATCGCTCTGTAAGGTTTGCCAGTATGTTTGTGCAGAGTTACAATTTTCATACACTTCCTTGGAGTTTAAAAAAAATCTTTTAGAAATGTCTTTTTCTATTTAGCTCAATACTTTCACTAAAATCTAAAGTTGTTAAAATTATTTTTCAATTTGTACAATTTTTGGACAATACATCCTGATTATCGAATAAAATGTCACAAAAAATTCCCAGTCTCCTTAAAAATGAGGCTCACTTCTCTTCTATAAGCATGAACGTTTTATCAGTTTTTTTATATGTTCTTTTTAAAATTAACACATATTGTCTAAACTGATTGGGATTATTGACAAATTAATAACACTTATTTACCAATATGTCGATTCTACCCAAAACTATGGGACACCGAGAATGAACCAAAGGATTCTACCCAACACTAAGGGACACCGATGAACCTCCAATGTAAAGTGCTCTCACTTGAAGCATAAAATTGTCAGAAAAATCGTCACAGGTACATGCAAGTTTGGGGTGTGCATATCACGTGAATCAAGCAGTCTAATTCGTTGCTTTAATTCGTGTGTTATTTTAAAGCAACACAAAAGTGTGTTATACACCCACTCAATCTGCTGGGTACATTATTGGCGCGCGCATGTGAGAGAGAGAGAGAGAGAGAGAGAGAGAGAGAGAGAGAGAGAGAGAGAGAGAGAGAGACTATGAGATGATTAAGGGATGTTAAGGGGACGATATATTTGATTCTTACTTTTCTCTTCTGCAGGCTAACTCGTCGCCTGCCATATTATTCAGTGTTGATTCTAACTCTAGTTCGGTCAGCTTTTGGGATGATTCCTTCGGGCTTTTTTCTGGACATATCTTGTTCATTAATTAATAGAGAAAGACTTTGTTGTTTTCCTATTCAGCTTTTATTAAAACAACCCCAGCTCAAAACTGCGCAGTGAGAATCGACTCGTGGGAGTACATCCTCTCTCGGTGAGTAACTGGTCGCAACTGACTAACAACTATCATACGCTTCTACTGGTGGGGGTTTCGGGGTGTCAAGTGGAAGTCACCACATGTCAAATATGCCAACGGTAATTTTCCACTTAACTCAATCCGATTTGAATTTTCTTACGAACTCTGATTCAGAATTTATAGTACACTACTTACATAATTCTCAGACCATCCATGAATTATGTAACAATTGCAAATGTAGTCTAACTTATACTGACGTGTTCAAACTCTAACAGAGCCGCGGAAGCAAATAAACATTGTTGGGCGAAAGGTGCAGGTATCACAGTACAGTAATAAGATGGTTCAAGAAATTTCATTCGGCTTGCAAGAACCACGAATGATCAGGCAAGG
Source organism: Doryteuthis pealeii (assembly GCA_023376005.1). Lineage (NCBI taxonomy): Eukaryota > Metazoa > Mollusca > Cephalopoda > Myopsida > Loliginidae > Doryteuthis > Doryteuthis pealeii. The sequence continues at coordinate 3,090,833 of CM042157.1, forward strand.
TCAGATAGGCCTAAACCGTGTATTCAAGGACATGTAGAGACCCATCCGATAAGTTATTCCACGGATAATATCAGGCGAGCTTGGCATATCGCGGTCCAATGTGGTATGTCACCATCTTATACTGGGTTGTGTTTGCATCCTTCCGTCGGCGGAAAACGATGGAGTAGTGTCCAAAAAGCTTTTTTTAATTTTTCCAACTACGTAGATTGGACAGGTTGATATGGAGAATGTGCTGTTGCTAAGCTGCAGACCACCGTCTCCACCAACCGTTGTGGTCCAAAGGAAGGTTAAAAAACCAATTCAGTTTCGGCAACAGCAGTTGTTACAAGAGTTTGCTGGAGCGCTGAAGTTCAGCGTTACTCCATCACGACCTCAGCAAAAGTATTCGGAGCCGCCGAATTGTACATCCCTTCACCAAAATATTGCAAAATATCTGACTCACGCTAATATGATGTCATGTGACTTTACAGTTTTCAAAGAGAAAATTTATAGTACAAGTCTATATTTTGTTCATTCTGTTCTTCTCCATATTCAATGTCGTCTTCTGTTTGTTCGTCAAACAAAATAGCATATGTCTTTATTCGCTGATTGTAAATGACAAAGCTCAATTTCCTCGTCTGTTTATGGATTCCGCTTTGATTGAATCCAATGTAATCAACCCAGAGAAGCATGTTCAGCCTTCAGCCCTTCCTCCTACACGCATAAAACGTGATTGCCACTGACTCGTAATGGCCTTCCGATTCTTTCAGCGGGAGATAACGGACACCATTTTGTTTACGCGGGAACACTCGGTTGCCTGGTTTCTGCGACGTTAATTTATTTACGTGGCTTCTTTTTTTTTTTTTTTTTTTTTTTTTTTCATTTGGAACTATTTCTTATCGTTGTAATCATGATACCCAGTCGCTATGGCCATTCTATCTTGCACACATTCCATTCCTCTTCCACTTTCATTATTTCTTCCCTTTTTTTTTATTCATTTTTTTTTGTTTTCTTCTCTTTTTTTTTCTTTTCAAATCTTCTTTTTCTTTTGCAATTATTTTTTTCATTCTTGACTTCTGTTTCTATTTACTTTCTTCTTTGTCCTGTCTCTTCTTTTTGTTCCTTTTTATCCCTTTCATTCCTTTTACATCTCTCTCTCTCTCTCTCTCTTCTTTCTCTCTCTCTCTCTCTCTCTCTCTCTCTTCTTTCTCTCGTATCTTTTCATATCTGTATTTATTTCTTTTTTTTTTCTTTCTAGTCTTTCATTGTTTTTCATTTCCATCACTCTGTTCTTTGCCTTTCTTTTCATTTTTCCATTCATTATTTCATTCATTTCTAATCTTTCCTTCCTTCTTTTTCCATTTTCTTTCTTAGATCCTTCCTTCTTACTTGATTTCTACTTAACTTCTTCCTTTCTCTCTTATTTTCTTTCTCGTTTTTCTATATTTTCTCTTTTTTATAATTTTTCTTTTCTTTTTTTAGTCTTTTCTTTTCTACTTTTCTTTTTCTTCTCGTTCTTTTTACTCGTTTTTATCTCCATTCCTCCTAATTCTCTTCTTCGCTAATTCTCTTATTTCTTTCTTTCCTTTTCTCTCTTTTCTTTGCTTTTTCTATCATTTTTCCATCCTTGCTCTTTTTTGCGTACATTCCCTATTTTGAGGACGACCATGGTGTAATGCTTATCGTTGTTGTAAATAAACACGATGACCCCAGGTCAAAGGATTGACGAAGCTGTTTGCATTTCCCATAGTGCTAATACCCCTTGGGGAAGATATGAATCCAACTATTCTCCTCTTCTATGGGTAAATATGCGCTGACTGGGCTTTTTTACCTTGGTTAAGCAACCGGTCAATGAGAAGACTATGTTACTCCACTTAAAAATGATCTTGTGTCACACCTTGCTCGCAGTGGAGAATTAAGTAAATACACATTCACTATTTTTTATATATTTTTTAGTTTTTAATGCTGTCCATGTTTTGTTTTTTTTAGATTGTTTTATTTCTTTAATGGTCTATCAACCTTTGTGATAACTTAATGCCAAGGCCATCCTTGTATAGGAACAGTAGTGATAATGTTCAACCCATAGCTGTGTTTTCTCTTATTCTAAAACGAGTTATTCTTAAATGCTATAATGTTTTATGTCCGTGTATTTTTTTATGTATTGACATGGATTTAATCCCGATTTCAGACATGTTTTGTATTATTATTTCCATTACTTTGTTTTATCAGGTGGGTCACTTTAATCATTGTACACACACACACACACACACACACACACATATATACATATATATATATATATTATATATATATTTATATATATATAAATTCAAATACTGGACATGCTAATGCATTTCACTTGCGCTATTACCCCTGGGAGGTTATGAATCCTAATCTCCTAGCATACACATATATAAGTAGGGAAGACTGACGCTTTATATTATTAGGTAACCGGTCTAGAAGGAAAACTCTGAATTCAACCTGTTGACTCCGTTTAAGAAAGTGATTGTGTCACATCCTGCTGGTGCAGATGATATATATATCTATATCATATATATATATATTATATATATATATATATACCAACCCCTCCGCACGAGCAGGATGTGACACGAGGTCAATCTCTTAAGCCGAGTTTAACTGGGTTGAATTTCTTCTCCTGGACTGGTTACCTAACCAAGGTTAAATTAGCTTTTTCTGCCCTACGCTAGAAGAGAGGTGAAGAGAGGAAGAGACGAGAGAGAGAGAGAGAAGAGAGACGAAGAGGAGAGAGAAGAGAAGTGGATGCATGCATTTCCAAGGGCATTAACGCAAATGTGACATCAAACAGCCTCGTCCAGGATTTAAACTCGGGACGACCGAGTCCATTTTCTTACGACTCTAGCCATTACAACACACGCCTCCAACTTGTATATAAGTTATTAACGCAATACTTACTCTTATTGTTTTTATTTTATTTCAAGACGTTTCGACAGCGCATTCCTCAGTTTCATGGATAATCAGTTCTCTACTTGTATCTTGCACCGTCCAATCATGTGCTTCACTCCCAACTGTAAAGTTTGTTTTCTCTTGCATTGAACCTCTGACTTTCAGATGAACCCGTCAAAAGTTGCCATCCCTCTACTTCTTCGGTCAAACGTCTGGAAACCTCAGATTCATCGGTTTTCTCCTTGATTAATGGTTTCCACAAGCAATTACGGCTTTGCTTGTTTGCTGATCGAGCAATCTAGATTCAGAACGCGTTTTCGTCAGAAAAAATACCCGACTATGTAGTAGTCACTGTGTCTATATATCCGTCCATGAATCCATCTGTCTATTTCTGTCTGTGTGA
>CM042157.1:3094242-3096742 GCA_023376005.1 Doryteuthis pealeii
ATATATAGATATATAAGTCGCATAGAGGTGTTGAATGCTAATTCGCGGGAGGGGCTTCTCTCTCTCTCGCGCACATCACTCTTGTTCAACTCACACTTAGAAGACTTTGTTGTTTTTCCTCACTTCAGCCTCTCTCATCTAAACAACGCAGCTGAGAAACCTCGCACCTAGTCGGAGAGTACGATCCTCCTGTGTGCTGTGTGTGGCTCCGTCGTTAATCGGAGTCTCACCTTGTCTACGTAGAAGTGGTACACATGCCGGTGGTTGTTCGCTATGAGTTGAGAGATGTATGTGCACTCACACGCTGCGACATGGTATGCCAACCGGTAATTTCCACTTAACTCAATCCGATTTGACTTTTCTTATGTATATCGTGATTCAGAAGTTTAAAGTACAGTACTAATTCTTGTCCATACCATGGAATTATGTAACAATTTGCAAAGTGCTAGTCTAACTTATACTGGACCGTGTTCAAGCAAACAGAGCCGCGAAACAATATAACCTTGTTGGGTCGAAAGGTGCAGGTAATCACAGTACAGTATAAGATGTTCCAAGAAAATTTTCATTCGGCTTGCGAAAGCGCACGGTCCAGATAAGCTATAGGTCACGCTCACAGCGCTACTAAAACGCGTGTCCAAGACACACTAGCTACAACCAGTCATATAAGTGATTTCACACAGGATCATAGTGGCGAGCTTGGCACTCACTCGCGGTCAATGTGTATGTCACCATCTTAATACTGGGGTTGTGTTTGCATCCTTCCGTCGGCTGAAAAACGATGGAGTAGTGTCCAAAAGCTTTTTTTAATTTTTTTCCAATACGTAGATTGGCAAGTGATAGGAGAATGTGCGCTTTGCCAGGCGGATGGACACCTGTGTCTGACCGTCCTCCACCCAACCGTTGTGGTCCAAAAGGAAAGGTTAAAAACCATTCAGTTTTGGCAACAAGCAGTGTTACAAAGTTGGCTGGGAGTAGCGCTGAGTTCAGCGTTACTCCATGCACGACCCTCAGCAAACGTATTCGAGCCGCCGAATTGTAACATCCCTTCACCAAAATATGCAAAATAATCTGACTCACGCTAATAATGATGTCATGTGACTACAGTTTTCAAAGAGAAAAATTTATAGTACAAGTTATATTTGTTCTCATTCTGTTCTTTTCTGCCATATTCAATGTCGTCTTCTGTTTGTCGTTCATAAACAATAGCCTATTGTCTTAATTGCTGATTGTATGACAAAGCTTCAATTTTCGCTCGTCTGTTATGGATTCCGCTTTTGCATGAATCAACTGTAATCAAGCCCAGAGAAGCATGTTCAGCCTGCAGCCACTTCCTCCTACACGATAAAACGTGATTGCCACTGCTTGCGTATGGCGCTTGCCCGATTTCTTTTTTCAGCGGGAGATAACGGACACCATTTTGTTTACAGCGGGAACACTCGGTTTGCCTGCGTTCTTGCGACGTTATTTATTTAGCGTGGGCTTTCTTTTTTTTTTTTTTTTTTTTTTTTTTTTTTTTTTTTTCATTTGGAACTATTCTTATCGTTGTAATCATAGATACCGCCCGTCGCTATGGGCCATTCTAATCTTGCACACATTCCATTCCTTTCCACTTTCATTATTTTCTCCCTTTTTTTTTTTCGCATTTTTTTTTTTGTTTTCTCTCTTTTTTCTTTCAATATCTTCTTTTCTTCTTTGCAATATTTTTGTTCATTCTTGGACTTCTGTTTTCTAATTACTTTTTCTTTTGTCCTGTCCTTTCTTTTTGTTCCTTTTTATCCCTTTCATTCCTTCTTACATCTCTTCTCTCTCTCTCATCTTCTCTTCTCTTTCTCCTCTTCTCTCTCTCTCTCTCTCTTTCTTTCCTCTCGTATACTTTTCATATCTGTATTATTTCTCTTCTATTTTTCTTTCTAGTCTTTCATTGTTTTTCATTTCCATCACTCTGTTCTTCTTGCCTTTCTTTTCATTTTTGCCATCATTATTTCATTCATTTCTAAATCTTTATATCCCCTTCCTTCTTTTTCCATTTTTTCTTTTCTTTAGATCCTTTCCTTCTTTACTTGATTTCTACTTAACTTCTTCTTTTTCCTCATCTTGATTTTCTTTCTTCTTCGTTTTTTTTTCTTATTTCTTCTCTTTTTTAATAATTTTCTTTCTTTTTTTAGGTCTTTTTTCTTTTCTACTTTTCTTTTTCTTCTCGTTCTTTTTACCTCGTTTTTATCTCCATTTCCTCTCTTTAATTCTCTCTTTTCCGCTAATTCCTCTTATTTCTTTTCTCTCCTTTCTTCTGCTTTTCTTTGGCTTTTTTCTTCATTTTTCCATCCTTGCTCTTTTTTGCGTAACATTCCCTATTTTTGAGCGGATCCATGTGTAATTGCTTCCTCGTTGTTGTAAATTAACACGATGACTCCCAGGTCAAAAGGATTGACACGAAGCTTTGTTTGCATTTCCATAGTGCTAATACCCTTGGGGAAGATTATGAATCCAACTATTCTCCTCT
>CM042157.1:3099242-3119242 GCA_023376005.1 Doryteuthis pealeii
ATATATATATATATATATATATATGCACTAGGATTTCGTGAATGAATTCGTTTCAGCAACACTATTTAGTTACGCACGCATATCTAACGTCATGTTTTTTGTACCATCGAAAGATTAATGTTGATTTGTTTGCAATAACTGCGCATAGTGATTTAAGTTCATCAACTTTCTTAAAACGAAAACAAGTAAATCAGAGAATATTCCCCCCAAAGTGACACCAAAATGATTTAATAATTAAATAACATGACTTAACACACAAATCAAAAAAGCCAAAAATAAGAAATGAAAAACAACAAAATAAACAAAACACAGCATAGTACACAGATTCACTTAATGACAATTGACGACTACAACTAATCTCTATAAAAGAGTGTCAGTTCATGCATGCTCTACAAGGTCCCCTCTATCTGAATATTAAGTTGCGTGAAAGCAACTTACTCGGTACTAAGAAATGAAATAACTACGACAATATAAACTTCATTCATTAATAATTCAACAGTTAGAATTTCATTAAAATCGGATAATTCCCTGATTTTTGGTATGTTTTCAATTGTGTGTGTATCGGGGTGGGGGGTACATTTATTTTGTAAAATACGGATTATACATTATATTTGGCCCCAGCTAATAAATATTTTTCCATCTTTGACATTGAAATAATCTTTGGAATGATCACGAGTATAGATATTTCCTATAGTTTATATATATATTATATATATATATATATATATATATATATATATATATATATTATATATGCGCGTGTGTGTGTACGTATGTGTGTGTGTGTGTGTGTGTGTATACGAGCGTACGTGTATATGGGTGTAAACAAATAGAACATTCAGAGAATATATTTTCATATACAATAATATGCCAACGTCTCATATATATATATAATATATATATATATATATATATATATATATATATATATATATATATATATATATTATTGGAATTCCAGTCTCGAAGACTATAATAAAGTGTTTATGTGCCCCTGAAGTTACAACGCCTCCTCTCATATATAAATATATATATATAATATATATATATATTATATATATATATATATATATATATATATATATATAATATATATATATATATATATATATATATATATAATAATCCCCTGAATATATATATATATATATATTATATATATATATCCCTGAATATATATATATATATATATATATATATATATATATATATCCCCTGAACATTTTATGTATTCCATATATGTATGTATTTCTCTAGTAAGGGTATATTTTTCCCGCATAATTTGGGAGGGACTTCACTAGTTTTCATTTCCAAATTGACAAACTCCCAACTCTCTCTCTCTCTCTCTCTTTCTCTCTCTCTCTCTCTTCTCTCTCTCTCTCTGTCTCTCTTTGTCTCTCTCTCTCTCTCTCTCTTTCTCTGTCTGTCTGTCTGTCTGTGTCTCTCTCTCTCTCTCTCTCTCTCTCTCTCTCTATATATATATATATATATATATATATATATATATATATATATATATATATGATGTATTTATGTATGCATTCTACTGAATGATCTTAGAAAAACCGATGAAGCCCAGTGTCAGAGTAACATTGAGAAAAAAACTAAAAAATAAATCTGGAGGTCACATTGCCCCATTTTTAACCGTAAATCTTCTCTTCCCGCTGCTAAAACCATTCAAACCCTTGCATGATTCTTAGCTGTTCATGTTCAACTCAGAAGGGGTTGGTTTCCAGCAACTGTAACCCCCAAACCCTCCATGTCCCACACAGTTCCTATGATGCTTATATTCCCAGTCGCCTCTTAATTATAGCAAGCCATGAACGCCTGCAGAATACTCGTAAATTATTTACACAAATCAACAACTGCTCCCAAAATGCTAACCAAACGTGCTCTGTTATTTACTCCATACTTAATTATTTAAATCATTCGAACTAATCCATTAATTCTGTACATAGAGTTATTAAATAATTTGGGAAATAATACAGGCTTGCAGAAAATCAATAAGTTGAGTTGACGATAAAAATAACATTCGCTTTATTCACGTTACAAAGAAAAGAAGAAGAAAAAGAAAAAAGAAAACGGAACACTCGTCTGTTAGTAAATCTTTAAGAATATTTAGATAACTGTTACGTTACATTAAGTAGAATTTGAAAATGAATTCCTTTAAAAACAACCAACAAGAAAGCCTTTTAAATCCCCGTCTTAGTCTGTTTAATTCAACCATGACGAACAAATCATTACACATTGAAAAGTGATTATTTAAAAAGTAAAAACAAAGCAGTGGAATATTTTCATCTGAATGAACCGGTCGAAGCAAAGCTGTTATCAAAAGATTTAACACCCAAACTGCTAAAAAGAATCTAATCTTTTTTTAATTATTGGATTAAAATAATTACAGTGTTTCAAATTCTCATATTCTGATTGTTCATCACGTAGAGTGATGCTGATAGCTTTTTGATTCAGTGCGTCCTGGGACGCACATATTTGCTTTGAGTCCCCAGGAAATTTGATGAGTCCCAACTAAAGTGCATCAAAAATTGTAGGGTTTTTATGTATGGTCTGGGGAAACAACTAAAACCGACTAACTCCTACCTTGTAACCTATCCAGTGTAATTCATTTCTGAGAAACTATTGAAATATATTTACAGTTATCTTGAAATGGTAAGGGAAAACAAATAAAAAACACTTGGACTAATGGATATGATTTTACTGCGTCCATTTAGATTGTTATGCGCCAGGAATGCAGGAAGCGTACCTATAAGCATCTCTGCAGATGTTAGGTTAAATCCTTTTCATGATCTTGTTCCCTAATTAAATGTATATGATTTTACTGCGTCCTTTGAACTTGATTTTACTGCGTCCTTTGAACTGCGTCCTTTGAACTGCGTCTTTGTACTACGTCCTTTGAACCTTTTACTGCGTCCTGGATGCAGGACGCGTACCTATCAGCATCTCTACACGTATACTATTCTTCCCAATTTTGTGAATATACGAACGGAAAGCTTTGCTACCGCGAATCAGAGTGTAGTAAATGTCCGATCCCAGTCCCTTATTATCTATATTATTAATCTGCTTGTTTGTATGTATGTTGTTAGCATCCTTCCGTCAGCTTGTGACGATGGCGTCATGCCCATAATTTTTTAAAACTGCATCTGCGTGAGTGGCTGAACAGGCCAATTTTTGAATGTCAATCTCTGGTGCAGTGATTGCAAACAACGATGTGGCATGTCTTCATGTCCTCATTGCAGACGTCTTTAAAGCGCAGGCGTGGTCTCCCTACTGGTCGGGTGCCCTCTACTAATTCGCCATACAGTAGGTCTTTGGGAATGCAACCTTTGTCCATCTTTCTGACATGACCAAGCCACGCCGGCGTCTCTCGCAGATGATGACAAACATGCTGTTCATGTTTGATGTATAAATGTTTCGATTGTTTAACTATGACCAAATTGAAGGATATGAAATCTCCTCCTAGTTCTTCTGTGCGGAAACCAGTTACGCCCACTGACCGAGAAGTCGAATTAATAATATTACATAGGAATTAATTTGTAAAATCCCATTCAAGTAAGATGCTGGATAAATGGATGAAAAACATTTGAGAGAAGTGTAAATTACTATATGCATAGAGATGAGGAAAAGATGAAGATGAAGGTAAAGGTTAAGAGATATTGTTGGAGTTCCTATATCAAAAGTCAATTTGTGATAGTTTCAAGGGCATGTAGCGGTGGAAAGGAATGACAATTACATACATTATAAAAATATATACATATCTTTTTACATATAACTCTTATCCATCTTTACATATATCAAGGACAGTTGTGTGTATGTATGTCCGGGGGTGGGTGGATACGAAAATAAAACAATTACTGATAAAGTAAATATATATATATATATATATATATATATATATATATATATATATATATATATATTATATATATGAATTCACTGTTACTGAATCTAGCTTTTTTGTGCAAAAATGATAAAGATTTCATTCATTTTCGCGAAGATATTTAAAAATTAAAATAGCATTAAAATAGCATTAACATTCTACTTAAAAATTAAAATAGCATTAAAATAGCATTAAAATTCTACTTAAAAATTAAAATAGCATTAAAATGGCATTAAAATTCTAATTAAAAATTAAAATAGCATTAAAATAGCATCAAAATTCTACTTAAAAATTAAAATAGCATTAAAATAGCATTAGAATTCTACTTAATTATTAAAATAGCATTAAATTAGCATCAGAATTCTACTTAAAAATTAAAATAGCATTAAAATTCTACTTAAAAAATAAAATAACATTAAAATAGCATTAAAATTCTACTTAAAAATGACCGTGAATCTCAAAGTTAAACAAATTACTATGGAAGCACTGAACAGTCATTTGTTCAGGCCAGATTAAGGAAAGATCTCTTTACATGGGGATTTTTATGGGGCATCCAGTGAAGATTAAACTCACTATTCAGTAGTAACGGATCTGCAATACTAGTTTGGTAACCATTATACCGCTTTGTTTTTTTGTTTTTTTTGTTTTTTTTCTCTACCCTGGTGACGCTGGGTAGTCAGTTCTAGTATTCAGATAAAGATAGGCGAGGCCAGGGGATCAGCAAGATCAAGAGACAAAATGTGAAAGATCAGATCTAATGGACACTCTTCATTGTTAATACATGTGAAATACTTCTTTTTATTATCAATAATTATATTTATCTATTAATAATGGAGATTGTCTGTATTTCAGTCTGTAACAAAAACTACCTCAAAGCTCTACGTCACAGCTTACGTCACAATATTCTTATGCTATATACACCCAAAATTTGAGTAAGTAATTATAAAAATTGTTTTTTACACTCGTCTATTTTTATACTGTAACAAGAAGTTAACTAAAAAGTTTACAAATAAATAAATACCTACGATTTTGTGTAAAATTGGTGTGGAAAATATTCAAAATAATTGTGTGATTATTACATGCATGCAACATTTTATTTGAGAGGGGCGGGGCTCAGTTTTCATTTCAAATTTTTTTTTTTTTTTACTCCTCTAATAAATATGAGGATTTGTCTTACTTATGATACACACCCTCTGGCATTGAATTTTTAACTCCCACCCATTCAGGCAATGTCTTTCAAAAATTATTCTTTACGACACCCGGAGGTTGGCTTCTATTCCTAGTAATTATAATAGTGTAACGGAAACGTCGTAGGAATATTGAAGGCGATCCGAACCTGTTTGCATTTCACATAGCGCTAATACCCTTGGGAAAGGTACGGATGTAACTATCTTCGCTCGACTCTAAGTAAATAGTAGGACAATTTGGGTTGTTTAACCATGTCGGTTAAATAAGCCTCTGAATTAAAATTTGTTAAACTTTGTCTAAATCTAACATTGTTTTGAATCCTGCTCGTGTTAGGTTCTTTAGAATAAAATAAAATAAACTCCATGATTATTGAGTTTTGATTAGCATCCCTTTCATCTTAATTCTACTTGTTTTGTCAAACCTAAATAAACCGTCATTAAATGAAAATTAGTAAAGGATACAGGCGAGTAAAATAGGTTCTCGGTAAAACTCGAACCTTGGATTCAGGAAGAGATGACTTATAGAGATAACTGTTTTGAGTGATTTAGCTGCGGAAGATCTACTGCCGACAGAAAATTAAATCTAAATATATACTCTTTTTAATGCTAAATTCTGTTTATCTACATTAGTAGTCTTACGTAATATCATATTGATTTTCTATTAGGTGAATCATTGTCAATTATTATTAACTTGTCTAGTATTTCTTAAAATCATAGGCTAATTATACATGCCAGACCAGTGTACACGCAATTTCCTAATGAGTTTAACAATATATTACTAGATTATATAATGAGCATACAGAGTATATTAACTCCTATAGCTTGTAACACACATACACAGCTATATATATATATATATATATATATATATACACACACACACACACACACACACATATATATATATATATATATATATATATATATATATATATACCCTGGCAAACTGTATAAATAACTACCTCTCCACCACAACTCAGACGTCATGTCTATTTGACCATATTGCCTTCTCCTCTTGCTGATTCATTGAAAAGCACAAAGCCGTCTCGTATGTTTCGTTCGTTTCTTTCTATGCCTTCAACTTCCGTTTCTTTCTGCGCATGTTCACTATTCTTAGAGCTGTAATGACGCCTACTGCCGCCATATTGGACCCGCTTTAATAACTTCCCGGAGACTAACAAATGCCTTGCCAAATTGGGGGAAATTGCATAGGGTAAATTATGGAGACTTGTTAAATTTGACTCGAAATGTAGGAAAACGAAATAAGACGAAGAAGGGAAGATTTGAACTAATAAGGGCGGGGGGGAGGGGAAATAGAGAAAGAAAGATGAATCACTCTAGACGTAAAGGATATAAGATGGGTTACGTAAAGAAAAGTCATGCATACACACATGAAGAGGGGAAAGCAGAGTCAATAGATTTGATAGAAAATGCAGAACAAAACATACCTTTTATAATGTAAGAAGAAACGAAAAGAATAAAATAACTTAATTAATACACCAGGAAAATTTGGAAAAGCCATTGATAAAACACTGTGTATGCAAAAAGATAGAAACAATGTGTATGTGAAAGAATACAGAAATATATATGCAAAACAAAAGAGAGAAAAAATGAAAGTGTGTATACGAATAGAAAGAAAATGAAAATGAATATGAAAAATGTATAGGAAAAGAAATTGATAAATTATAAAAATGTAGATGTAAAACGAATAATTGAAATGTGTATGCGAGGAAAAGGTGAAAGAATTAATGAATAAGAATGCATATGACAAAATAAAGAAAGTAATAAATAAACTATATATAGAAAAGGAAAGATTGATAAAATTTATGTTAGAAGATAAAAAGAAATATATAATAATATTGTGCTATTAAAAAGTAAAAACCAAAGAAAAAAAAGTGGGAATAAAACTGTATATTTGAAAAGAAAGAAAAAAACTAACAAAAACATATGTGTGGAATGAAAGAAAGAAAGGAAGAATGAAAGAAAGAAAGGAAATTGTGGATGCAAAAAGAAAGAAAGAAAGAAAGAAAGAAAGAAAGAAAGAAAGAAAAAGTCTATGGAAAAAAAGAAAGAAAAGGAAGAAATATGGTTATCCGAAAAGAACGAAAAATGTATGTGGAAAGAATAAAAGAAAGAATAAAAGTGTGTATGTGAACAGAATGAAAATGTTTGTGGAAGGAAAGAATAAAAAATAATGAAAATGTTCACTTGAAAAGAAAGAGAGAATGGAAATGTTTGTGTGGAAAGAAAGAAAGAAAATATATATGTGAAAAGAAAGAAAGTAAGAATAAAAATGTGTGTGTATATGTGTGTGTGTGTGTAAGTATGGAGAAAAAAATAAATAGAAAGAAAAAACGAATGAAAATGTATGTGTGGAAAGAATGAAAAAATGAATGAAAGAATAAAAAATGTCTGTAGAAAGAATTAAAAAAAGAATAAAACATTGTGTAGAAAGAAAGAAAGAAGTAAATAAGGACAAAAAGACTGAAGACGTGTGTGCGAAAAGAAAAAAAGAATGGAAATTGTATGTGGAAAGAAAGACAGAATGAAAGAAAATTTGTATGCGAAAGGAAAGAAAGAAAATAAGTTCGTAGAAAAAAGAAAAGAAAGAAAGATTGAAAAATGTTTATACAAAAAGAAAGAAAGCAGAAAGGAACGAAAATGTATGTATTGAAAAAAAGAAACACAAAGAATAAAATAAACTTAATTAATAAACCAGGAAAATTTTGAAAAAGTCATTGATAAAAGCTGCGTATGCAAAAGGATAGAAACAATATGTATGTGAAAGAATAAAGAAATATAAATGCAAAACAAAAGACAGAAAAAAAAAATAAGTGTGTCTACGAAAAGAAAGAAAATATCAAGTTGAGAAAGAGTTGAGAAAATTAAGTGGTTTGTGTCGCTGCGATTAATGTAAAACATTTGAAAGGATCGATTGAGCATCGATTATGTCACAATCTGATCGACCTCAGTTGACTTTCGAGTTGACGTAATATCAGTGCAGAATAAAGATAAAAAGCAGAAAATAGTCGAATCTCACAGCGATTTTATTTTTCATTTCACCCGATTTACACCCGGTATATTTGCTGTTTGTCAGAGACGGATCTATGTTTCGTATTCGGCCGATAGAATGAAAGGAAGTGTCTATGTGCAATCAACACAAATTGACAGTGTGGAAATCTTTCCGTTCCACACTGTAGCCTCTGTACAGTTATGGGTTAAAGATGATCCCATATGTCGAGCAGGGCAAGTATGTCCAGTGAGATAATGTTTTCTCTTTTGGAAGAATAAATGTTTTGCAAATAGATGGTTGTACTGTGAGGCGCGAACCACAAACGGTTCGCTAGTTTGAGATTATTCAACGAGGTCACAAAAGAAAATTATCAACTAATACGTACCATTTCTGGTTGTAACTGATATTTCATATGATGTAGATAATCTTTCTCCCTCTCCCTCCCTCTCTCTCTCTCTCTCTCTCTCTCTCTCTCTCTCTCTCTCTCACACTCACTCTATCTATCTATCTATCTATCTATTATACTAAAGCTGAGATAAACAACTTATATTTCCCTAAGGATTTTTTCTATTCAGTTTAATGATACAAAATTTATACTAAAATATTCCTTACTTCCAGGGCTACTTAATGTTTGAAAAAAAATCCATCTTAATTGGTTTTAATTAGTCATAATTAAGTCAAACATTGACCCATCCCTCTCTGTCATTGTGCATTACTCTCACCCTCTCTATGTATAAGTAAAAATGAGAGTGAAAACTTAGAGTTATTATGTTAGAGACATTTGATATATATATATATATAATATATATATATATATATATTATATATATATGATTAGATGGATGTTGTAATAATTTTGTTAGTACGCAGTGAAACTGTGAAAAGGGATAGAAACAGCTTTTTACCCCTAAAGGTGAAAATCTTCACTGGTAAATGGAAATATAAATATATGGAGTACATAGGGAATTATTTTAAAGCGGACTAAAGAATCATTGCCCTAGGTAGGCCATATCACCATTCGGTAAATAGATACCAATGTCAAATGTGTAAATGAAATCAATAAATCACCTTTTTTCAGACGTTTTTATTACCGAGACTCACAAAACGGCTCTCAAAAGATACACTGGGATACATCAACCCTGCTTAAAAACATGTCCATCTACGTGAGATCACCTAAGACACAAATTCATACATGGATAACTAGGGGGAAGAATCATGAACCATCAATACACTAAAAAAGTAAACATCCCAATACTGATAACATGCTTAACGAAGATGTTCAAAATCCTAATAGCATAGTTAAGAGAGGAGAGATGTATGACCAACTTGAATTTTAGGGACAATTTTTGAAGAAAGAAAAAGATGTCGCAGTGAAACAAGAGGAACAAGTGACCTATACTATATAGACCAGTACATACTCCAAGACAGAAAATGTAGACATTGCATTACAAAACTAAGTTTAGTCGCAAAACCTGAAAAATGTTCGAAATCCTAACAGCATAGCTAAGAGAAGAGAGATGTATAACTCTCTTGAATTTTAAGTACAATTTCTGAAAAAAGAAAAAGATGTCACAGTGAAACAAGAGGAACTGGGGACCTATACTATATACACCAAGCATCTTCTCCAAGGTGTAAAAATAAGACAGAAAATATAGCCATCGCATTACAAAACTAAATATAATTGTAACGTTGTCCCTTTTTTCCGGGCACTAAAACGATATCTGTAACGTTGTCGTATATCTGGTCACAGTACCCAAAGCGATATACATAACGGGGCGGCGGTGGTGGTGGCGGCAATATATTCACGGTACTAAAAATGTCTTCTTGTTGATAAAAATTACAACGCGAGAAATATGTAGTCACAACTGCTAGCCTTTATTTCCAGTTTAGGCTCGTCTCGTGGGTTCGTATCAGAGAGAAGGAAAGGCAGAGAGAGAAGAGAGAGAGGAGAGAGAGAGAGAGAGAGAGAGAGAGAGAGAGAGAGAGAGAGAGAGAGAGAGAGAGAACTATTAACTACCGTCATCCCACACGGGCACGTCTTAACCCTACGCTGTCCCAAATCGAAAAGTGGCCGGTCCCTTTCTTCGTTGTTTCACGTCACCACGTGACTTCCGGTTCCGGTCAACACCCGAAACTTCCGGTTGACACTCAATTCTCCATTCGGGAGGTCACGCACCGGTCAAACTGTTTTGTGTTCATTACTCTCTCACTTATTTATTTCTTCCTCCTTTTCTAATATAGTAGTTCTCGCTCACAAAAGCCAGGACCTTCATTATCTCGTTACATTATCCCAAAACTTGGAATATTATCAAAATATCAAAGCAGGTCATAAACTGTACCTGAATAGGTATGGAAGACTAACTGGACAATGGCATAAACAGTAGGAAGATAAACGTTAGACGAAGAAAGATAAAAAGGCGTTTTGAGAGAATCAATCTTGTCAGTAATTATTATAGCGATAATGCCACTTAATTACATAGTAAAGAAATCCACAAAATGCGAGAAAATTTACAAAGTCATAGAAAGGGATAAACATCTGATGTACGTGATATTAAGATATTTGTCAAAAATGAAAAAAAAACTTGAAACCCTAATACAAACTACTAGAATCTACAGCCAAGATTAGGAAATTAATTCGTTAGTTGTTTTGGGTCCTGGTCGTGCCTTTAGGTTGTTTTCTCCTTCCTCCCGATCTTAGTTCCAGGTTTTCTTTAAACAATGCAAGTCAAAGTGAAACTCTACATTCGTGACAAAGTCACAACTAAACTAGTAACCTTTGGTGGTTTCGGTGGTTCCTTTGGGGGAGGCCTGGGTTAGTAGTAATGATGATTTGGCCCCGAAACCATGACTGACCCTAGGATCATCATCTGATGAAGGCTTTTTGGTGGCATTGCTGAAGCTTATTTTGCGGTAGCAGTTGCAATAACCAATTATATATATATATATATATATATATATATATATATATAATTGATTCTTGCAATCAATACAACAGACAGTCAATTATATATATATATATATATATATATATATATATATATATATATATAATTGATTCGTGCAATCAATACAACAGAGAGTCTTTCGATGTATACATATCTGCACAATGTTTCATATATATATATATATATATATATATATATATATATATTATATACATATAAAGTAAGTAAAGTCATCGGGGTGGACTAAAGTCTGTATCAGCCAGACTGCGAGGGAGTATATCGCCTTTTCACAAGGGCTAGACCAAGGATATTTTTGGCGTCTGAGGTGGAGCACTACACCTACCATAAGCTCCTTAGTTTACCGCACTGATGCCTGTACTACTCATACGCTGGTTTGTGAGGGCCGGGATCGAACAAGGAACCGTGTTGCTCCTAGTCGGACACTCTACCAACTGAGCCAAACCGGCCCCATATATATATATATATATATGGAGGCACGTGGGAAATGGACTCAATTCCTAGACGAAGCTGTTGGCCTTTCGCATAGCACTAATACTCTTGGGAAAGGTATGAATCCATATATTCTCCCTCCAGCTATGGGTTAAATAGTAGGACAGTCTGGGCCCTTCAGCCTTGGGTAGGAAACCAGTCTAGGAGAGGGATAACTCTGAATTCAAAACTCCCTCCAGCTATGGGTTAAATAGTAGGGCAGACTGGGCCCTTCAACATTGGGTAGGTAACCAGTCTAGGAAAGGGATAACTCTGAATTCAAAATTCCTGAGGTCGGTCGTTGATTGGGTTTGTGGCAACCCTTGATGCACCAATTCTTTCCTATCGACTGTGCCAAAAAGTGTGGATTGTCCAACACAAGCCTTCACCACTATAAACAAATCACTGTTCATTGTGTGTGTGAACCCTCGTGCGTCGAAAATCGACGAGAGTCCATAATATATATATATATGTGTGTGTGTGTGTGTGTGTGTGTGCGTGTGTGTATGGGCGTGTCTGTGTCTGTGTCTGTCTGTATGCCTGGCTGATGGTAATACAACAGAGAGTCTATCGATGTATACATATCTACAAAACATTTTCCATATGTACATAGAAAAAAGCTTTCGAGTAATGATCTGTAAGTGATACATCCTCGTACCATAACAACCTTACATAAAATACCTTTTTTTCTAATTGTCTAATATTTCTGACAGATTATAAATCAAGGAAGTTTCCCGGCCTTGCACGTAACACCATAGGTCTCTGGGGTCAGCAGTTCTGGGCTTTTGTGAAACAATGATCTGTTTAAACAATGGCCTAGAAAGAAAGAAAAGAAAAAAATAATCATGTTGCTAGGAAACAGATAGGCAATCTGGTTCCCTTTAAGCGCTTAATTGGATTTTTTTACGATTAATTAAACAATGTGTGTTGTAAAATGATCTTTAGTGAAATTCGGCATTTGCCCAAATCATCTAATTAATCATGAAGAGAAAAACATTAAAGACAAAAGTTCAGACAACTTTATTACATAACTGTTGCGCCAAACAGCAAAATCAAACAATATATTAGAAATAAAACAAACATTCAGAAAATTCATTTATTTAAATATCACCTCTAATCATCGGTTATAGAATCGATTCTGTTTATTGATGTATACTATGCCTGATTATATAAGGTGAAATGCCTAATGATGAAATGGAAGTTTAAAATATTGTATTATGCCAACTTTTAATGCATTCCTAACTTAGACCGCCTTACCGACTGGGTCTGTAGAATACACCGGGTGTACCCCTGTAGAAGGGTAAAAATGTCACCTGTTGGCCGTGGTTTGCAATCCGTGATTATTAAGGACAGACTTCTGGTGGTTGAGCAGTCCATGATATGCAACTCCACTTAGGCTTGAGGAAATGCCTAATGATGAAATGGAATTAGTATCATCTGCGTTATTCGGACTATTGTCCCCATCTTCATTGTTATTTGTATAACGTTTCGGCCGATATACCCTCCGGACTTCTTCAGATATTTCTTGTCGGACTCGGGAACCTTCTCGGACTCGGGAACCTTCTTTTCGAACTCGGGAACTTTCTTGTCGTAATCTGGAGCCATCACGGAACTTTGAACCTAACAAGAAATACCTGAATAAGGCAGGAGGGCATATCGGCCGAAACATTGTACAAATAACAATGAAGATGGGGACAATAGTCTGAATAACGCAGATAATACTAATCTGCAAGCCTCATCTCAAACATTAAGAGAAATAGATGAAATGGAAGTTTAAAATATTGTATTATGCCAACTTTCAATGCATTCCTAACTTAGACCGCCTTACCGACTGGGTCTGTAGAATACACCGGGTATACCCCTGTAGAGGTGTAAAAATGTCACCTGTTGGTCGTGGTTTGCAACCCGTGATGATTAAGGACAGACTCCTGTTGGCTAAGCAGTCCATGATATGCAACTCCACTTTGGCTCTTACTTAGGCTAGAGGAACGGCCGAGGAGGCCTCTCCGTTCAATCAGCTGGTCATGCCAATTCCGAGCATCTAATTGATTGTCCAAAACCTATTCCTCTGATGACAATCCCCCAACCCTTTTCATCATAAATGTGTTGGAAGGCGTTGGTCGGGGTTTTTAGTGTCCGGCGTTTGACGTTAAACTACATCTAATGGTGAAAATCGAATTTTAGAATTGGCGAGTGTGGAGTACCCATTCATTACAATTACTTCCAGGACCACTCTGATCGACATGGGTAGTACTTTTTATAGTCTCATCAATGGGTTAAGTAAATAAAACTGAATTTAAAAGTATGTTTTTTAAACATATTTTTAAACTCAGTTTTTATTTATGAACAATTTGAATACCCAACAAGACTGAATAAAACAAAAATGTATTCATAAAATAACCTAATGGTTGACATGATGTAAAATCACATCAACTAACCAACCAACAAATACCATGATAAAACCTTCCTTTACTATTAACAGCGTTATTCGGACTATTGTCCTCATCTTCATTGTTATCTGTACAACGTTTATAACAATGAAGATGAGGACAATAGTCCGAATAACGCAGATAATAGTAATCATCAAGCTTCATCTCAAATTTTCAGGATAATAGAAACTTCCTATTTCATTATTTTTATTTGGTATACACGAAGTCTTTCAGTGAAACTGGGTTTTCAGCAAGGAAATTTTAAACCTGGCAAAAAAGAAAGCTTAAACAATTGTCTATTTTTGACCAGCAACATTTAACCAGAAATGTTGATTTTCTAGGCATACATGTATAATATTGATTGAATGCAATTTTCCTTATAATTCTCAACATTTGAACTTATAGCCTAATAAACTAAATTTTACTAAACCTCAATTGACACAACACATCATCTTTTCATCAGAAAAAGCTTAGCCAATATCTACAGTAGCAAAAGAAAATAGATCAATTTTCTTAACGCATCTTCTTTGAGAAGGTGAATACTATTATTCCTGATCTAAAAAATATTTTTTTCAAATTCATTTCTAATTTATTTGCAAAGAAAATTCTACCTTGAAGGAAAAAATGAAAAATCATTCATAAAAAAGACAACTAATTTCAATAACGCAAAGAGGCCGTTAGATACTGCAGCGAGACAATTTTTCATTTTGAAAAATAAAAAAAGTGTCGATGGGAAGAAAGAAAGGAGTTGAAAATATATTAACAAAATACGAAATACTCTAGAGTTCTTCGGAGTCAGAAAATACAAAATGTTATCTCTCGAAGAAAAGAACCAAATTTAGAATAAACACAGCTATCGGCAAAAGCACGTTGCTTAAGAACAAAATAAAAGATGGAGAAGCTGATTGGAACATACAGACATTATAAAAAGGTTGAAACTGTGTTTTATCTTTAGTGCAATAAAGTTTGCCATAAACAATATTAGGCTACACAGAATTGAATCACTGAAATAACTAATATATAAATATATAGTAGGCAGATATAATAAACACTAACGCTCAAAATAAGAAAACATTTTATTTAAATTTAGTTATTAGTAATAGTAATTGCAATCATACCTTGTAAATGTGTTAAAAAACACTAACTGGATATATCCTAGTTGAGTAACATGATATTACAGGGTGACCCAGAAAAAACAGAACCCAAATTATTTATTTCCCTATCAAACTAACCCTACCCCAACCCTAACCCTAACTCTACCCCCTAGTTGAGTAACATGATATTACAGAGTGAGCCAGAAAAAGCAGAACCCAAATTATTTATTTTCCCATCAAACTAACCCTAAACCCCAACCCTAACCCTAACCCTACCCCCCTAGTTGATTAACATAATATTACAGGGTGATCCAGAAAAAAATGTTATAAACAAGGTGCGTTTCTAAATTATGGAGGATCAGTTTAGTCATATTTTTTAATGCATATCAACCCGGTTTCGTGTCGTTTAATACCGAACCAAATGATTTTGACTAACAAAGACTCAGATTGCTTACATTGCCTGCTATTGTTTCAGTGGTCAACCAATTTAAATATTTTTAAAATTAAAAAAAAATTCAGTTGATGAGTTACCATGTTTGCTTATGCATGCATTTTCCAAAGATTTCGGATCTTTGGTTTAATAATTCTTTGGTGTTATCATAGCATGTTATTGCTAATTTTTCCTCGGAACATAAAGGGCAGAATCTATCGCCTGTTCTATAGCGGCGAGGTTTTTTAAAAATAATTTACCATTTTATCATAGGATCTATTTCGTATTTATTTTTGATGTCCCTGACATATTTAGAGAGAGAGAGAGGAGAGAGAGAGAGAGAGAGAGAGAGAGAGAGAGAGAGAAGAGAGAGAGGAGAGGGTGGTATGCATATATTTCATATTGTTAAAACTAGATTTGTGGTTATAGTCTTTTCTTGAAAGTGTCTAGTTTTGAGCCTATGTATGTCATTTTACTATTATTTTGTATAATATACATTATTTAGTATACTAAGCTAGTAGCTTTGTATACTAAGCAAACACTTCACCATTCTCCATTAAGGGGACATAACTGCTTAACTTCGATGATCTAGCAAGAGCCCTGTTTTCAGCGGGACTTGATCGTAATAAATTATTGAGGATAAAAAATATGTTTACTCAGAAATAGCTCTGAATGAAATAACACTTTTGTTTTGTCATGTTGTAGAATTTTTTCAGGGGCAATGACTTCATTAAATGATGAATATCAATGATCCGAGTGTTGCATCGTTTTCCAGATATTCTGCTGCACATCAATGTTAGTGCAACTAAAACTGTTGCAAGTGAAAGGCAACAGGATTTACTGATTGCATTTCCTTCGCTGCAGTTTTCCAATTACATTGACAGCGATGCACATCTCTGTCAGTTTAATTTCGTGTGTTTAGTAATACACCCCCCCCCAAAAAAAAGCTCACCTTAGGGAAAATTGATTATGATTCATAATAAAATATATGAATCTTAATTATGATAATAATAATAGAGTGTTCGGCTAGGAATCACAAGGTTTTTGGTTCGATACCGGCCCTCGTCAACTCAGCGCATGAGAAGCACACAGGGATCTGTTCAGTAAAAGTGAGGAGTTGGTGGTAGATGTGGCTCAACCTCAGATGCTAAAATAATCTCCTTGGCCTAGCGCTACTGTAAATGGATAGACCCCCCCCCGCCGATTGGCTGATACCGACATTAGGCCGCCCCGACGACTTTACTTACTTTACTTATTGTTAGATATACCACGTTTCAGACAATTTTCAAATCTATTAAGTATTCTATGATATATGCAAACATAATCTATGTTGATGGATTAAATAAATAAAAAAAAGTCGTCAAAAGTCGGTATCAGCCAGACAGCGATAGACTCTATCCCCTTTTCCCTAGCGACACACCAAGGAGATTGGTTTTTAGCGTTTGAGATGGAACGCCACACCTACCATCAGCTCCTCACTTTACAGCATATATGCCTGTGCTACTCATGCGCTGAGTTGGTGAGGGACGGTATCGAACCAGAAACCGTGAGGCTTTCAATCGGACACTCTACCGACTTAGCTAAACCGGCCCTGTTGTATAGCCGACTACTGGACTTCAATAAAACCACAGACACGCGTATATAAAAATATTACCCGTCTTTATTTTCTTCGGTGGGTGGGTGGGTGTTGAGGGGCGACGAGTGTTCACAATGAACTTCCGAGGGTGGTCGATGATGGGAAACGACTAGCTTACCTTCTCGGCTGCTCGCTGGGGACTGAATGACACCCTTCATCCGCTAGCCTTTATATACAATAAATATGCCCACGCGTTTTTATCTCTTGATCTGATAAAGAACATTTTTTATATATTTCTTTCTCTTTCTCTCCGCCTTTTCACCGGAAGAGGAGTCTTCCGTTTTCCTTTTTTCTTTTATCTATTTCTTCACCTTGTCTCTGCTTCTTGACCGGAAGACCACTTTTCCGTTCTCCCTTCGTTCTAAATATATATTTTTATCTTTCTCTTTGTATTTTTGCCGGAAGCTTCCTCTTCAGTTGCACGATATGCAACAGGCCTATATGAGCTAAACCGACGCTATAACTGAGCCAAACCATTTCAAACTTCTACGAAGACTCCCTATTGCAACATGAAGTCTCCCGAGTTAAACCAGAAGGTCTCTGAGTTAGTCACGAAGACGGGAGGAGACATCGGCTGAAACGTTGTGTATATGATAATAAATCTGAGGACAATAGGCCAAACAATACAAATAATACAAGTATAAATCAACATTGTAATTTCGAGACATTTCATTTTTTTTAATCGTGCAGCTGTTAAACCAAAGATGAGTTCCCTTCAGATAACAAAACGAACAAGACCGTACAAGTTGTTGTTAGTGCTATTTCAACACAAGCCAACATTTATTAATCAATTAACATTACTACTCATGAATCATATTTTTAAAAAGTGAGTTAGAAGCTGAGGCGCACATGGTCGAAAAAGGATTTCATTGTGTCGAGAATGACACTTGATTTGCCACCATTGTTCTATATTTTGTGAAGCACAAATTTATTATTATTATTATTATTATTATTATTATTATTATTATTATTATTAAAAACAAATAATTGCTTGGGCAACGAAGTGATAGGGGGCGGAAAGAGGCAGCAGGAAAAATACAATTAGTAACGTTGAATAAATATCATTTCTTCTGCTGGGAAGTGGACACCTGCGTTCAGGATAGTAATTTCAAGATTGAAATAATTTATTGTATTTTTTTAAATAAAAGTTTAGCGTTGTGTTCATTCAAATAGTCTTATGGAGTGGACAGATATTTTTAGAATATCAGATGATGCTTCGAACGGAAACAAATGATTTTATTATAAATTCATATATTTTTAAATTCATACTGAAAATTATGAGATTTCGCTTCTGCATGTGGATGAGGGTGGTTGATATATATATATATATAGAGAGAGAGAGAGAGACAGAGAGACAGAGAGATAGGGGAGAGCGTGTGTTCGCATTAGCGTGTGTTTGCATGTGCGTGCGTTCACATGTGCGTGTGTATGTGAGGAATAATTATATACTATCATATATATATATAATACTATATAAGATAATATAATACTATATATATATATATATATATATATATATATATATATATATATAAAAGGGGCCGGGTTGGTATCAGCCAGTCAGCGAGGGAGTCTATCCCCTTTTCAATAGCGCTAGACCAAGGAGATTGTTTTAGCATCTGAGGTGGAGCGCCACACCTACCACCAGCTCCTTACTTTACCGCACAGATCCCTGTGCTACTCATACGCTGAGTTGGCGAGGACCGGTATCGAACTAGGAACCTTGTGGTTACTAGCCGAACGCTCAACCGACTGAGCTATATAATATAGTATAATATAATAGTATGTAATATAATACTATACATATAATATAATACTATATAATATATTTTACACTCACAATGATGGACCGAAATAGCTTGTTGTCCACTGCTCTACATCATGTGTTAAAATTGTCTATTAACGCAAATTACACAATTTCCTATCATCCAAATTGTCTCCAAGACTACCGACCTTATCGTCTGTCGATGGCAAGGGAGTAGTTTCTCTCTAGTTCAATTCAGGTGAAAATACCAGATTATGTAGTGTCTACAAAAGTCTATTTTAATAGACCAAAACTGTATTGATGATGCCTTTAGATCACTCTACAAACTTGGAATTATTAGATGAAATGTTTTCTTTTAATCAATTGTTGATCAAATGTTTCTTAGGCCCCAAGAAGTGTCTTGCAATAATGAACAAGAAAAAAAAAAAGAAATGAATCATATAAGAATAGAAAAATGAAAGGAAATTAGTGCTGTGCGGGTTAGTTCAGGCGGTAGAGCGTTCGGCTAGAAACCACAAGGTTCCTAGTTCGATCCTGGTCCTCGCCAACTCAGCGTATGAGTAGCACAGGAATCTGTGCGGTAAAGTAAGGAGCTGATGGTTGGTGTGGCGCTCCACCTCAGACGCAAAAACAATCTCCTTGGTCTGGCGCTAGTGAAAAGGGGATAGACTCCCTCGCTGCATGGCTGATACCGACATTAGGCCGCCCCGACGACGACGACTTTAAAATCATTATAAAATTAACCTTCAGTTTCTATGTGATCACCTACGTACTGATGTGGTCCAATGTCATTGAAACGGTGATTACATCGGGTTTTTGTCATCGTTTGTTTTGTTGTTTTTTTTTCAGTGACCATATGATGAAATTGTTGGACATGTAACGTGGAATACAAAAATCGATATTATTAATAACGAGTGCCGGTTTAGCTCAGTTGGTAGAGCGTCGGACTACGAACCACAAGGTTCCGAGTTTGATACTGGCCCTCGCCAACTCAACGTATGAGTAGCATAGGGATATGTGCGGTAAAGCAAGGAGCTGATGGTATGTGTGGCGCTCAACCTCAGACGCTAAGATCATTGGTCTAGCGCTAGTGAAAAGGAGACTGACTCCTTCGTTATCT
>CM042157.1:3124242-3125758 GCA_023376005.1 Doryteuthis pealeii
TGCGAGCTCGGCCGACGGTCCGTCCTGCCTCATATAATTCTACCTGCGCGCGGGTGTGTTGACCATATTCGAAAATAACAGGGGGGCACCCAGCCATACGCCTCTGCTTGGGGAGCATCGTTCAGTCTTAGCTTGAAAGAAGAGAACAAACCAAGCTTCGATAGGGCCATTTCCATTGTATAAGAAATGTATTTAGGAAGCGGAGGCACTCCTCTTTTTGTGCGTGGAATGGGAGGCTTAACTTCCATTTATAGCGTTTAATTTGTCGTATATTCTTTATGCTGTTCATAGAAAGTTTGTCATAAGGTCTTGTATTTACGTAATTTCTTTATTCGGATGTTATGGTTTAGAAATATGTCTGTTTATAGTAAATAAACAAGAATTTGACTGACAAAAAAAAAGAAGCATTTTTCCCCCCCCCGCCAAAGACATGGAGAGGGTCGAAAATTAGCTATCTATCGTCATGAGCTGGGCGAGGCGTTATCATAGGAGGTGTGGGGGTTAGTCTATCTACTATCCTTATTCTCAGTCAGGTCAAAACGAGAGTAGCCATCTGCATATACCCATGTTCTTCCTGATAAGCCAAGGAATTTACACTGAATAGTTTACGTATATTCCGATAAAAACAAGAATGACGACGGAGCTTTACGGTACTAGGTGAGTATACGCTATACATATTATATATAGTAATAGCTTATATTGATATGGTGGATAGGCATCTTTGGTGTGGTGTTTTATGTAGCTATGTATGATGTGTTGATGTGTGCGGAAAAAGTATGCCCGACTGTAGGGTGACTCGGTGGAGAATAATCTCCGCGAGACTCATTCTACAAATACCGAAAGAAAGTTTAAATATTCAAAATATACTCAAATCGCGTCCTTGTAGTAGAAACGCAGAAAGACACAGATTGTCAATATCACACAATTAACTTCTCCGTAATGGCAACGCATTTATCTCCAGCTGAAAACACTCTCCCTTTTTGAGGTACTCGCCTCAGTTGAGTCTTTAGTTTCATTATTTCTTTCCAATCTTCAAAAATCTGGTCGAGGTAGCGATTTATCTTTATAAACAAACATTTGTCAATCTCTCATCTCTCTTCATACGTCTTCTCTCCCTGTTATAATCTCTCTCTCTCTCTCTCTCCCTCTCTTCAATCTCTCTCTCTTTGCAGGGTGGAGTATATATTATATATAAAAGAAACCAATGAGGCAGATAAAACCTACATAAAGTTTCGCTTAGTTGCTCGGTGCAGGCACATCAAGAATCCGGAACTAAAGAGTGGTTGAAGCAAACTCATAATGTTATACAACACCTGTCACCTTGAGACTTCAAATAAATTAGCAGAGACTAAACTAACAAATAAAAAAGACAAAAGACAGACACCGTTTAAATCTATTATTTTATTCATGTATTTATTCAGGTATAAATTAATTTTTCTATTTCATTTTTGTATTCAATTTTGAACTTCCTCGATTACTTAGGTTTTCTAAAAATACCTGGTATAATATATAATAA
>CM042157.1:3125858-3170858 GCA_023376005.1 Doryteuthis pealeii
ATTATATATATATATATATATATATATATATATAATATATATATATATATATTATAATTCAATTTTTACATTTTTTTGTTGGTGCTAATTCCAGTTTCTATATGGTCATCTTCTGGTGAAATTTCTGAATCTATTACTGTTTTTTGTTTGAGTTTTTATCTAGACTTCTTTCTTATTGGTACATTTCCACTGTAGCCTCGAATACAAAAAGACTTTTTAAATTTACCTTCGAATATATTTCTGTAATTTGGCCAATGAAGTGATAGATCTCTTCAAGGCAAGCCAAATCGAAACTGGGCCGTTCAAACGAAGCAGAGCCAAAACTCACTTAGGAACATACAGGACAATTTGACGTTTTTGTCTCTTCAACGTCGCACACCTGTATTTTGGGCTCATTGCCACAAATTTTGTGTGCATCGGCGATCATAATGGAGTTCCCCTCTACGTGTGGTAAGTTCGACAAGTACAGATCATATGGCCACAAATCGACAGCGATTCTGGACCACCGCAAATGGAAGATATGCATGACTTTCTGTCCTAAGGAAATATTTCAAGAGAGAGAGCGTAGGTTAAACCTTCTAGAAAAGCCATGCGTGAATTTGATTACATTTAAAACTTTTACTATTTACTTCGATGTGTTTTTCCCCCAAAGTTTTAGAATCTTCATGCTTTTCTTCTTCTCCAAATGTAATAACTCTATGAGGGGTTCGGGCCATCGCGGCGTTTGTTACACTTTCTGCTATCGACTGCGCCGTGTCTTCTACAAATCCTGGACTCCCACGTGTGTCCTTGTTGGAGTATTTTTTTATATAAAATGGGTTGCTGTTAATCCACCGCTTAAAACTTATAGACTCAGCCGACCGGTCAACGTGGTTTAAACCCCAGCAAATCAAAAAATCCCGAATACGTGGTTAGTAACTATTTAATCGCTGATATATGACAGCCGTTCATTTGCATGTATTCAGAACGGAACGGCAAAACGACGCGACTCTACTGAAACGCAACGATTTTTACCCAATACTAAGGGAAAAACACCAATGCGAACAACCAAGCGGCATCATAACCCAATACTGAGGAACCACCAAGGAGCGACCAAAGTTTGCTTCACTAAGGATCGCACTTCTGGCTTGACACAAGGGATCTCCGCTGGAGAGTGCTCGCCTTGAAGTCTAAGGATGGCCACACAATCGTAATAGTCCTTCGTTCAGAACCGTACCCGGTGGGGTAAGAACACGCCACAAGAAACAAAATAATCAACAATTTCAAAACAATTGTCCGAGTAATCTATCCCCCTTTCGCCTAGACCAGGGAGATGTTTTTGCGGTGTTGGAGCGCCACATCTAGCATCAGTTATCACTTTACTGCACAGACCAGATTATCAGATTTACCAAATGCAGTTGAGTGGCGGGGACAGTATTGAACAGGAAACTTGAGCCGGTTGCTCTACCGACTTAGATGTGCATATCGCTGAAAGTAACTCCGGGCGCTGTGGTTTGTAGTAATAATGCTTCGGTTTTAAAAACCATTGTAAAGACTCTATCTAGATCTTAGTTTTCGCCCCCTCACCCCCAAAAACATTAAGGTCTAGGCAAATTTCAGAAAAAGTAATTCCTTGAGCCCCACCCCTGAAATCTTTCCTCTCCCCCACCCCCATACCCCTATGACTTAGAGCAATAAACACAGACTAGCAGGAACTGTGAATATACCACAGTAAGATTATTTAATTATTACAATATTTTGATATGTTTAGTTAAAGTTATTGAAAATAGTTCAACATGTATAAAATTTATAATAATCTTGATTAATTCTTCTTTCACTCGTTTTTTCTTTCTTTCTTCCTGCCTTTTCATCTTTTCATTATATTCGATAGGAACAGATTAAGCTTATCGCTACAGCGCACCTCACATCTTTTCTTTCTTCTTTCTTTTCATTTCTTTTCTTTCTTCTGACACTCATGCAATGCATTATGACTCAGTCATTCATCTTTATCGTATACTGACCGGCAAAAAAGCAGTGAACTTCCCGCAGCTACCGAGATCTGACATCTTTCAGGCGAGATTTTTAAAATCCGGGTACTTTTATTGTTAAAAGAAGGCCACCACAATATTATCTTTTTATGAACCCTATGTAGATTCTTAACTACCTAATTCCCTTCCAAATGTGTTCAACTTCAGACTACTATCGCCTATCTGTCTTTTATTGTCTCCTAACCACCCTTGACCGAGCACACACAGCAAGCCCCTGTGGAGTCGTCAAGACCATACACACAAATATATATGTACACACACACACACACACACACACACACCACACATATATATATATATATATATATATATATATAATATATACCAAACCCCTCCGCACGAAGGCAGGATATGAGACAAGGTCAATTTCTTAAGCAGAGCTCAACAGGTTTGAATTCAGAGTTTTCCTTCTCCTAGACCGTTTGCCTAACCAAGGTTAAAGAGCCTAGTCTGTCCTACTATTTACCCAAGGTGGAGGGAGACTAGGATTCATCCGTTTCCCAATGGTATTAGCGCTAAGTGAAATGCAATTAGCACATCCAGGATTTGAACTCGGAGGCAACAAGTCATTTTCCATGACTTTAACCATTACACCACGCGCTTCCTATGTACACACATATTAAATCCTCGATCTCTAATGTCTCTAGTCTTCCCATACCCATATACACACGTATGCTGGACTTTTTGTGATTTCTTGAAAACACACACACATTTACATATACATATGCAAAATATAATGTGCATCTAAATGCATTGTGCCATATTAAAAACAAGTGCATCGAATGTAAGAAAAATATTCGTGATTCTATCATTTTATTTAAATATTAATAAACCTACAAGGATGTTTTAATAACATAGAAAAGAATAGTTGGTAATTACACAATGATACTGGATACTCTTTTGCACAAAATCCCTTTCTAAAATAGAGCAAACTGTACGGACACTTACTTCCCATCTCGAAAGCATTCAAGAAAGTACTACCTAGAGAAGTAAGTACATAAGCGATGTTCTCCTCTTGCGCCTCCCATACACATCACATCACATCAGCTGTTGACCAAACCAGCAAACAAATACGTTCATCAGCCAAGGGATGTCTCGTCTAAGTGGATTTATAAAGAGTGTTGCCAATTAGAAAAACTGTATGTGTGTGTGAGAGAGAGAGAGAGAGGAAAGAGAGAGAGAGAGAGAGAGAGAGAGAGAGAGGGAGGGAGAAGAGAAGAGAGAGAGAGAGAGTTAAGGATATCCGTGCTATCAGCATGCCTTGACGGTGGTCATGTGACTGGAGTTTAAAATCAAGAAAAATAACGCAAATAAAGGCCAAAAGGCATTCAGTCTGTTTAACGTGATTGAATAAGCGGAAAAGAAAAAAAATCACCTTAGTCAACCTCAGGTGTCTTATTTAGAATCAGTGTCTGATAATTAAATGGACTTTCTTTAACAGAAATTTGATTTGAAGAAAGTACTTTATACATTCATTCGAATAGTAAATAAAAACCACCTCTTCTCTCTCTCTCTTCAAATTCATTCATTTATAGCACAATGATCTGATTCTTATAGAATATATAATGATGTTATAGGAAACAGAACAATGGCACATCGTAGCGAGATATCCATTTGTGCCATAATATTAAAAAGAGTAACATTATTTCCATTTGAAACTTGTTCGCATATCGAACATGATTATTTCCCAGTGGTTATGACTAGTAAAATTGAAATGGATTTTTTATTTTATATTTTATGACATTTTATAAATGTTTATATTAAATAAAATATAATAATTTATCTTCAAAATTATTAATACAATCATTTGCTTTTTAAGAAGGAAAAATAAATTTCTGATGTTAAAATATGGACGAAGAAGATAGAATCCATTTTAAAATTTTCTTTCGTCTTCAAAATAAATATATATATAAAAAAAAACTTATATTCAGAATATTTTGTTAATTAACTAACATAATAAAGTTATTTATCAATGACTTTCTTCGTATATTTCTTATTTTTTATTTTATTTTATTTTATTTTCTAAAAAAATTTCTTTCTTTTCAACCATTATTTTGAATCGTCCCAATTTTGTCTTTTTCAGGAAACAAATACAGCGTTATAATTAGTAATCATTTGCATTCCTAATTTAATCCTTTTTTTATAAAACGGAGTGCGAGACGATGTTGTATTTAATCTGTACATATATAAAGAGCAGTTGTTGTATATGTTTGTATGTCCAGATAAATCTATGAAAAAAAAATTAATGACACGGTAAGTATATATATATATATATATATATATATATATATATATATAATATATATATAATGAATAGTGAAGGAAAAAATGAGGAAAAAGTATTTGCATGAAAGGTGCTCAATGCTAATAAAGCAGAGCAGATTTATAATTAATGGTGATATTATGGTTTCACATTCATAACTTAAAAGTTTCTTGGTTAATCCAATCATCAGATGAGAAGTGGTTGAGATGTCAAAAACCAGTCGTGAAATGGTTGAGATGTTAAAAATCAAATTTTTTAGCGTTTATATGAAGCGTTTTCACGCGATGGGAAATGTAAAGCTAAAAATTTTTTTTTAAACTGTGGCTTGTTTAACGTTTATGTGACGTGGATTGTATTCACGCGATGTAATGTCATGACGTTAAATTTGTATTTAAACCACATTATAATCAAACAAACTTGCATTGGTGTTAATGCACGCGGTGTTCAGATGATTTTAAAAAAAAATAAATAAATTAAAAGGAGAGCGAAAATTCAGGGATCAATTAGGGTCAGGTGGTAAGTGACACAGTAACAATTTGTTTAAATGCCTACATTTCGAGACATATATGATTTAGAAGATTCGAAGATATTTTAAAATGGAAACATGCATAGAGATAGCATTGAACTTCTACTTTAAATATCCAGATGTGTAAATCTGAAGAGTAAACAAACCAATACACCAGGGTTTGTTGTCCTCCTTCAGTCACGCTGGGATAGCCGCTTCTAGTGGCTTAAGAAAGAGGCCTTTAAACGATTAGATTTAAATGTATATTACATTTTATATATACAAGGTGTCCCAGTTTGTTCCCGCTGGATATCCCATGCATGCGACCTTATGCCACATCCTAAAACAGGGTGAACGGGTTAGGCAAATGCCACGGGGTCCACATCGTAGTGTAATAATTAGCAAGCCAGTCTCACAGATCTATTACAACTGAAAACGTGTTCAATCCTCGCTGAATGCCCCGTTTTTGTGATAGCAATTCGTTTTTAATAAAGACAAAATATCGTGCATCTATTTTGGATTAATTCCCAAATTATCATGGTCAATGCAAATTTATGAGGTATTACTTACAAAAGTTGAATCAATGGACCATTTAATCAGTTGTTATGTAAAAAATGGTTGTGGGTACACTGCTTCTTCAAGAGTATATATATATATATATATATATAATATATATATATATATATATATATATATACTCAATTGGATCCCCGCCCTGTCGGGGGGGCGTTAGAATGCACCGACTGCACCTCTGCAGACGGGTAAGACTCCCCCAATGAGGTCACCTGTTGGCCATGGGTGGCGACCCGTGATGCTTAAGGATATAACCACCTTGCTGAGCAGTCCATGACTTGCAATATTCCACTTTAGGCTAGACGGGAGGTCACGTCAAGCCCTAGCACCTATATGATTTTCCCAACCCTATTGCCCTTATGGCAAGCCCCAACCACTTTTTATCATATAAGTGCTAGAAGGCGGTGACTGAGGTCTACCAACACGCTTGGTATATTAAATTTATATATATATATATATATATATATATATATATATGTGTGTGTGTGTGTGTGTGTGTGTGTATATATATATATTATATATATATATATATATATATATATATATATATGTGTGTGTGTGTGTGTGTGTGTGTGTGTGTGTGTGTATTAGCAGCAATCAATTTTTGATGTCCTGTCTCTGATTGTGACACATTTTCCTCTTTACCTCGTGAAACTTTAAGAAACAGAAATAATACCGTAGAATGTACATTTTTTTATTTTCTTAGTTGAAAGCATTTAAGTATTTATTGTCATTCTTAACTGAATATATTCGCTAGAATAATGAAATCTAAAAAGTAATTATCATATTCAAATAAAATCATCCATAACGCAGCTTATGATGCTTTAAGCAGTAGACATATCTGATATTTCTCGGAATATTTCATACAAAAATTCAATTACGTGTGTCAGAAGTTAACTTCTTTCATTTGAAAGGAAAATCTTCCGGTTAAGCATTTATAAATATTAAAAAATGTAAAAACTGAATTAAACCTAAAATAAGGTAATCTTAAAATAAAGAGATGAAGAAACGAAAAAGAAAGAAAGAAAGAAAAGAAGAAAAAAGAATAGAATCTTTTTTTTTTTTCGTTCAAGATTACCATTATTGCGTGAGGCTTGGCTGACACCGGATGTCTTCAGCCGTAGGAAAGTATGCTACACTTGAATGATAAAGTCTATTTTTCTCCTACTGTAGATAAGAAGAGACGGTAAATGTGACTTCGCTCTGTTCTCACACAGCTCCCAACTTTAATGTACTGGTTTTGAAATTTCACCAATTAGGCTATTGTCCTTCAAAAATTCACACGATAAAGAGCATAAGATATTATTATATTTAGCCTCGAGTCAAAATTATAATTATGATATACATAACACACACACACACACACACACACATACACACATATATATGTTTCTGTGTGTGTGTGTGTGTGTGTGTGTGTGTGTGTGTGCGTGTGTGTGTGCGTGCTTGTGTGTGTGCAAGCGGGTGTGTGTTTTAAAGCTTTTTCAGTACTGAATCTTATGTTTTTCTTTAATTCTTATGTTGATCTTCTTCTTCTTCTTCTTCTTCTTCTTCTTCTTCTTCTTATTATTATTATTATTATTATTATTATTATTATTATTATTATTATTATTAGTTTCCCACACCTGCCGTTGCTGGTGGTTCCCTGGAGGCTGCGTGACAGCAAGTCTACTCACGTATCCAGGACTCTTCTGAATATTCATAGCCGATCCAAACAGTGCTGTGATGGTCTCGATTCTTCCTTTGATTTCCAGTTCACTCAATTTTTTCCAGAGCTTTGGGGATCATTCCAAGTGCTCCAATTACAATTGGCATGACCTTCAGCTTCATGTTCCATAGTTTTCTCAGTTCTCTGACAAGATCTAAATATTTGTCTATCTTTTCGCTTTATTTCATATTCACTCGGTGGTCGGCCGGGACGGCAAAATCCACGAAATGACAGGTTCTCTTTTTCTTGTCAATCAGTAATAGGTCCAGTCTCCTGGCCGGGATTAGGTGATCCGTCTGTACCTCGAAGTCCCTGAGAATTTTATGCGTCTCGTTCTCTAGGACAGGTTTAGGTTTGTGCATATACCATTTGGTTGTATGGTGAAAATTTAATTTCTTGCACAATTCCCAGTGGATTATCTTTCCCAGAGAATCGCGCCTTGTTTTGTACTCTCTTTGTGCTAGTTTGCTGCATTCGCTTATTATATGATTGACCGTTTCGTCTCTATCTCCACACATTCTGCGCTATTCTGCTGCGTCTTATCTATTATTATTGTTATTATTATTATTATTATTATTATTATTATTATTTCACTCTTTCCGAGTTTTTCACACCAGAGTCAATTGAGGTTTTGCTCAGGAGGCTAAGTGACAACAAGTCTCCACATGTCTCCAGGACACTTCTGAATATTCTAGTTGATCGTAACAACGCTGTTTTCTGAATGGTTTCAATTCTTCCTCAGATTTCCAATTCCTCCAGTATTTTTAATAAAAATTTGGGGACCGACTGCAATTGGTATCAACTTCATCCTAATGTTCCGCAGAATTTTACTTCCCTAGCTAAGTCTAAGTATTTGCTCATATTTTCGTTTCCTTTCATTTTCACCCTGTGACGGATAAACTCTCTTTTTCTTGATAATTGATTATAGGTCTGGTATTCTGGCTGTGATATTATTATTATTATTATTATTATTATTATTATTATTATTATTAGATGTAGCAGCAGCAGTGACAGTAGTTTTCGGTTGACATTTTTCAAAAGATATCGCAGTGCTAGCATCGTTAAGGCCTGCAGGTGCGTGTTTCCGTCTCCCGTGTTCGTCACTAAAATGTGGTGACCTTTATCCTAATCCAAACGGAAAAAGATCCAAAAGAAAAATATGCCCCATTTCGTTTTACCTCGTCCATACTTTCTTCTTATGTGTTTCAAACAGATGACAGAATGCAATAAACTTTTTTTAAGGACCTTATTTAAGAAATTATAATAAAGATGAACTTGAGTAAAATTGTAACGATTTAATGCGTAATATTTTTGTAAAACTTTTACATCAGTAAAGTAAAGTAAAACTTTTACATCAGTAAAGTAAAGTAAAATATGAAGAGTGACCTATTATCAGTGTCAACCGGACAGCGAGGGAGTAAATCCCCTTTTCACTAGCAATTGCATTGTATCTGAGTGGGGGAAGAGCCGCATCTACCTTGAATTCCTCACTTT
This sequence comes from Doryteuthis pealeii, assembly GCA_023376005.1. Taxonomy (NCBI): domain Eukaryota; kingdom Metazoa; phylum Mollusca; class Cephalopoda; order Myopsida; family Loliginidae; genus Doryteuthis; species Doryteuthis pealeii. Next base: position 3,134,429 of record CM042157.1, read on the forward strand.
ACCACTCAGATCCAAATTGTGTTACTCATGCGTTGAGTTCGTGAGGACCGGTATCGAACCCGGAACTTTGATGATTCCAAAAGGGAAGCGACAATAACTGAGATAAACTGCCTTCTATCCAGTAAAATTCAAATATTTTTCACTTATCAAACACACGTACAAATATCACTGTTTAGTAGGTCAAAAGTAAAATCATCGGGGTAGCCTAAAGTCGTTATTGTGGTGATTCAGACCACGAGTGGTGACAGATAAGTTAGAATTAAAGAATAAAACACAACACAAACTTAGAATTGGAATAGACATGTATTACGTGCATACATAACAAATAGTTTCAAACTTTGGTTTGTCTGCGGGAATGTTATATAGAATAATAGTCCACTTAGCTGAAATCCTGAGGTAGGGTGAGTTATTGGAGCCCCTTAGCTACGGCTATTTGCTTGCTCTGCTGGATAAATGAGACACCCTTTTTTGTCGTCCGACTCCTGGAGCTGTTGGATCAGAAAGTGCAAGAATTTGCCTCTTTGGCTTTGCCGCCAAAGAATGCTAGCCCGTGATTGGTTGGTTGATAGTGAGTCTCGTAGAAAAGAACGATAACCCCTTCCTCAGATATTTTTACATTATCAGCCAAACACCGAGGGAGTCTATGCCCTTTTCATTAGCACTAGACCAAGGAGATTCTTTTTGCATCTGAGATGAAGCGCAACACTTACCATCAGCTCCCTACTTTACCACAGAGATCCCTGTGCTACTCATATGCTGAATTGGCGATAGCCAATATAGAACTAAGAAACTTTGTGGTTTCTAGTCGAACGCGCTACCGACTGAGCTAACACGCTGTATAAAAACCACTAGTCTATTAAATTACAAAATCTTAGTTCATGTTCATACAATTAACACACGCGAACTAATTATAAAGATTAAATACACATCTCTTAGCCAGTTGGCTGCAATCTCTAACCGGATGCTAAAACATCATGTCTACAATTACGTCGGCGCAAAAGATATATAAGTAATTACAAGTATTGCTCTAAGCTCACTTTACTAATTAGGGTGCGTGGAAGTCTAGCAATTCCGCCAGATAACCCACAAAGACGCACAGGCGACGCTTTCATCACAAAGGGCAAGAGAGGTTACAGTGCACCCTTACGTGGTAGTCTTTCGAGCACTTTCTTGTGTTTTTCTTCCATAAATATTTGTCTTCCATGAAATCTTGCAAGAAAAGGACAAATATCAGGTGATGATAGCTCTCTAAATTGGGAAGTGTAAACCAAATATATTAATATGAAGGAATAGTGGAGTTTGTATTATTTTTAAAATAATTTTAATTTGTACAAATCAACATATTAGATCATTTTTCAGCATAATTTCTTTTTTTTCTTCTTTAGCAGTACTTAACCCAATATTTCGATATTGATCATATCCGCCTGAAATTATACAGGGAATAATTCAGATCAAGATTTTGTCTCTGTTACAAACCACAGACAATAAAATTTCAGACCATCTATGCATATATAAAGCGCAGTTGGTGTGTATGCGTGTATGTAAGTCCGGATGAAAAAAAAAACGAAGATAAAACACTTAACGATAAAGTAAATATATATACACAATAAATATCATTGGTTCTTGTTTTTTGTGTAAAACTTATTGAGATTTGATTTATATTCAAAGATATTTAAGAATTAAAATATACATAAAAATAGCATTGAAATTCTACTTAAAAATATCCTGCATTAATAAATATAAAAAATAAACAAATCAATACAACGGGGTGTTTTTTTTTTGGCTCCCCACCTCTAACCATGCGATGATGGGTATCTGCTTCTAGTAGACTATGAAATAAAGTTAGTAGAAAAAATCGCAGTGATGAGGATGATGACGAGGAAGAGAAGGAGAACCAATGAAATCCTGGTATTTTTGGTTAAGAAGAAAATTGATATTTATAGTTAGGGATTTAGTTATTTGTAGGTAATATGGAAGGAGAATGAAACATCTATCAAGGAAAGATTATAGACCAGTGAAGACCTGTTACGTTGTAATATTCACGGCACTAAAACGATACATGTACCGTAGTCCTTTTTTCTTTCTTGGTACTAAAACTCCGATAAAAAATCATAACACGAAAAACATGTCGTCACAACTGCCAGCCTTTATTTTCGTGCTCGTATAGTGGGCTTCTACCAGAGGGGAGGAAAGGCAGAGAGAAAGAGAGAGAGAGAACACTACTAGATTACTGGCTCTCATGAGGTCCGTACCTACCACCGCCACCGGCAAAAAGAGGATGAACCCTTTCTTTTTTTCCCCACGTCACCACGTGACTTCCGGTCAACCCCCGACTTCCGCTTGCCACTCAATTCTTCGTTCGGGGTTCACGCTACGGTCAAACCATCGTCTATCCTTTTTTTAAACCTTCATCATTTCTTTCCTCCTCCTTCCATTAGTAGTCCTAGCTCACAAAAGTCAGGAATATACACATCTTGCAACAGACCCAACCATTAAAAAACCTAGGAGTAAAATGAACAAGAAAAATACATTTTTACATAAACTATGCAGGGTAAGAAATACTTAAAGGGAACAAATATAAAATGTGAGGGAAAACCGTGAGTGTGTACGCCAAAGATTGGGTAATAAGAAGCAAAAAAAAAAAAATTAACCCCAAAAGTTGGAAGTGTGAATTGTGAAAGAAAAATGAATTGGCCCAGAAGACAACGTCTTCCACGTGTATTTACATCTGATTGCGTGCAATGCCGTGCCTGCTCGTGCAAAAATTCGGCCCTGCCTCTACCGTGACCTCGGTTTTCTAACAAGCCGTTTTGTGATCGTGCGACTGACAATGGCGTCGGATTTCCAAGAAAAATGGCGACAAGGATCCTTCCTAGCAACCTAATTAGGGAGTGTTCATTGTAACGTTGCATCGAGACATTTCATTGCAGTGAGAGACAATCATCTTAATCTCACTCAGGTTCCTCACGTACTGTAATGGTTAAACATCCATGTAGCGGGACGTTGTTGATGGTTTCGATTCTCACTAGTATTTAAGGCTCAACTTAACTACAAAAACTAATCCTTCATATATCTCTGTTTATGTATTTACCCACCACTTCCCCATGAGCAATATGCAACATAAAGTCAGTTTTAAGTTAGGTTTAACCGATTTAAAATCAGAGTTTTCCTTCTCCTAGATTGGTTTCTATAACAAGGTTAACGGTTCCAGTCTGCCCTACTATTTACTCATAGCTGTAATAAAAATCGCTGGATTCATACTTTTCCCAAGGATGTTTGTGCTTTATTAAATACAAACAGCGTCATCCAGGATTTGAACTCGGGTCGCCGTGTCCATTTTTACGACGAGAAATGTTATACAAGAGTGCCTATACCACGTCCCTCCACCTTTTGTTTTATACAATAAAATATAGAGGTACGTAGCGTAATGGTTATCGTCGGTTTTGTCACACCACTTATATACACTAGCAAATATATGCACCCTCTGGGTGCAAGTATTTAAGTTTTGATGTAATAAAATATATTAAATTAGAAACACAAATGAAACTAAATAAGAATGCAGATAAAATGATTTGAAACAGAGGGGAGTATAATCGAAAAATAGAACAACTTTGAAACTAACTCTTCCATCATTTTCTATCACCCCCGTCTTTCATTGCTAATTTTTACTAATTTAACTATTTATTTAAATTAGGAAGTAATGAATAAAATTACAGTTATTTCTTTTTGTTAATGGATTCCTTTTGAAATTTATCCCCGAGATTTTTGCTCATATTCACCAAGATAAAACCAAACAATTAAAAATAAACAATACCAAGCACATATTTATTAAAATCAAATTTTTAATATCAATATGCAAATTAGCCTTACCGTTCACACTATAAACTGCTATTTTGTAGTATATATAAATACAATTGCTTGTTATTAGAATGTATATAGGACCAACAGTCTTAATGATGTAAAACAATTTTATTAATAATTGAGGTCTAAATAGAAATAACATCATGGAGAATGTGATGTAACTATCTAAAGGAATTGTGACTTGAGTAGTAATATAGTTTCGGTTACAGACATACAAACACACAATCTCCATTATAATAAGATATGCTTTTGATGTTTTGAGGCAATTTTAATTTGATACTGTTAACAACACATCTATGCTATAATAACATAGCTCATTATTACTGTAGGTATACTTTTCGACATTTAATTATAATCGTAAAATATATTAATTTTAAAACCCAAGATATTTAAAAACATTGTATTGGAAGTATTAAAATATGATCAGAATCATGGTATGATGTATTGTTCTTATTTAAGTATTTATTGTTTTCTATTATGTAGGTACGGACAACATTTTTGTTAAATGACTGTTCACAAAGGCTGTTCTATCAACTTGGAGGGAAGATCAAGTTAATGCCTGGATGCGGCGCGAACACTGTGTGTACGATGAAAGGCGGACAGCGGGTGTGCTTATGTAAAGAGGGATTCGAATTGTTTAATGGAATTTGCCGAAGTAATTTGAAATTTTATATTATCTTACTTAGAAGTTTCTTAGATGTGATTATGTGTTAAACAAAAAACACTTTCTTCATTACAACATAACTAAGTAATTATGTACACAAACATATGGTAAATCATGTATATAAGTTTCTTTAAGAATCTATGTTATGCCACAAAGACATGTGGTTCAAAGTTAACTGACTTGAAAAAATGTAAAGGTTTTTTAAATAAAATAACTGGTGCATTATATCTTTAAATCATTAATACATCAACACTTAACATTTCATTAAATTTGGTTAATTTCCTGATTTTTTGTAGTTTTTTTTCATTCGGCTTAGTGACATAAGATGGTGGAATTTAGGTCCATTAATTTCGATATAAGCAAATCCTTTTTTGATATACATCTGTTCCTTATTCTTTCTTTCGTTTTTTCTTGAAGATGTATATTTATTCTCTTCAAAATTGATTTCACTTGCATGTTATGTTTCTGATAGTTTTAAAAGTAACCGATCGATTTGTACGACACATAAACTACACTCTGATCCTATGTTTATCTATTTCCACGCGTGCACAACATATGACATATGATTGACTTAACATCGGTGCATAAACTTATAAGTGTGGACAGGGAGAGAAATACTCCAGTTTTCGTGACCAATGTCACAAATGTGACACATTAATCCGACGTTTCCTCTATTACAAGTGACCCCCTTAAAAAAAAAATCAGAACCCACAAATTTTGTAATAAAACTGTTAATTTTAATTTTTTAATTTTTTATTTCAGAATATGCATTCAACTTGGTGCTCAAAATACTGTAAAATTAATTTTCCGTAATATGTCATGGTCAACCAAGGAAAAAACATTTTGCATGGAGGCATATTTCACCAAAAGAATTATATACTGTAGTGCAAGCACATTTTCGGAGAAAGTTTCGATGTCACCGAGCTCCACCAAAAAGCAGGATTTTTGACTGGATCCAGAAATGCAGAGAGTTTGGACCTTTGTACAATCTTAATTCTAAAGGTCTAAGAGACACTTATTCTGGTCGGAGGGTGAGTGCTAGGACAGAAAGAAACATTGATGCGGCACGGGACTCAGTGGCGAGGAGCCCAAAGAAATCACTTCATCGACGTAGTCAAGAGTTAGGAATCTTCCAATGATCTTTGCAGCAGGTTCTTTTTGTTTGTAGTCCGTTTTGGTATTGCTAATAATAATAATAATAATAATAATAATAATAATAATACTGGTTTACAAAAAAAATATTTTTTGTCTGAGGCAAGAATGTGAATAGGTGTTTTTTTTTACTAATTTGGGTGTGCTGAATTCAAATTTATAAACAGTTTTGCTCTATCACCTCTAGTTTTCTGTCTTTTAAATAGTCTCATTTTAGTATATACAGAGTATATACGTGCTTATTTCAACATTTGCAGCAGCTTATTACAGATAAAGCAGGATAGATTAAGAACATTGACGGAATAAATAAACTTGGATGACACAATGTACACAATTCAGAAAGAATTGGCCTTGTTGAGGCATCCTCGGTATTTTGATGAGCTTGAAGCCATTGGAGAATATGAAAAAACAAAACAAAGTAAAATTAAATCATAAATAAAATGTACTCACCGGATTTGCCTCTATGGTTTAGATCATTACCTTGGAATCCACGATTTTAGGCCTGCTTGACTTTGCCTAACCTTCGAGGTTCTTGAAACCCAATTGAAATTTCGGGAATCCTCTAGTTAATGGATTTTGATCATGTTCACCTTTACCGTTCGCACAAGAAATATTTTGGTTGCTTTAACGCCGTTATTCCCAGCTCGATCTAATACGGCATTGCTGGAATATTTGTATGTGTCAAGTGTGCTGAAGTATACCACTTAAACTTATAGACTCTGTGTGAGCGCGTGGAACAAAGCCAGTCAATCAACAGCTCGAATACGTGGTTAGTTAACTATTTAATGGCCGATATTAAAAGCCGTTCATTTGCAAGTATTTGATACGGACGGACGGATATGCAACCAAAAGATTCTACCCAATACTAAGGGACACCGAGGAACAAGCAAACATTAAGGAACACCAAGGATATCCACAGTAAAGTGCGCTCACTTTCAGCCTAAAACTGGTCACAAAAATCGTAACAGGCATAAGTTCCCAATTTATCTGAATGTTTGAGGAGCCTTGATGATTAGCATTATCTACCTGGCCAAGGGCAGCAGTAACACAGAATAATAATTAACACAGCTTAACGCCTCTACCCCAGCTATGGTTAGCGGAATGAGCACAGGATACCCCCTGGGATTGAATAAAAGGTTGGGTTATGAGGTTCCGTGATGGCTCCCGATTACGACAAGAAGATTCCCGACTACGAAAAGAAGGTTCTCGAGTCCGAAAAGAAGGTTCTCGAGTCCGACAAGAAATACCTGAAGAAGGCTTGAGGGCACATCGACCGAAACATTGTACAGATAAGAATGAAGATGAGAACAATAGTCCGAATAACGCAGATAATACTAATAAGTTCCCAAATTAGATTAATATACAACTTCATCTATGCCAGTTTCAAATCCCACTCGATAGAAAGCAATACAAAATGTGTCAATATACCAACAACCACGATACTAGCAACCACATCAAGTACCTACCACAGCTTGAAATGTTTCGGTCACGTAATATACGCACCGCAAATTAGTACTACCAAAATACTGAACACCTTTTAGCAATATTATCCATAGAACGGATAACATCAATCTCAAGTAATGGCCAAAGTGGAGTGCTGTGTAAGGAAGTGTTGAATGATCGATAGTTGCTCATTTAGTAAACCTCTCTGTATCTTCATACCAGCAATGTTCAAAAGATAGGCAGAAGTCAAGTCAATAGAATAACAAGAATAAGATTAAAGAACACTTAAGATTGTCTTGAGGAATCCAGCTCTTGGATTCCAATTTGGCTAAATCCAAAATGTACGCATTGTTTTCATATTCTATCGGTACGAAACATTTTTAAGAACTTCCTGTCTAAAATATTCTGACTATTTAAAAAAAAATGTAATTTGCCTTTTACTCCTGGTAATAAGATTTATTTCCTACGGTTATTTTGGTGCATTACCCAAGAAATACTAAAACAAAATAGAATATGTTTTATAATGATAAGAGTGTATTGTTTCGTTGTGTATAATTACTTGTGAGAAAAATGCAGTACAGCTTCGAAAAGTAATATAAGTCGCTAATATGATATCGCTGTCTGATTGAATGAATCCTTATCAATATTTCGATTAGTAGTCTTGCTGAAGTGAAATAGGAGACACAAAGTCTATGTTAAGAAAATCTTTCAAAGGAAGAAGTCCTTCAGGAATTTGTAATTTGATTCCAAAATTCAGGCTTTAAAATGGACTCTGATAGTGAGATATAGTCAAGGAATCTACAACCCACTCAACCAGCTGAGACATGAGACATAATGTTTAAGAAACTAGTCTTTAAAATAAATTAATAGTGAGTGGAGAGTTCGATTCTAGCTACGTACATCAGAAGTTGACACTATGAGTCAAATCTACGCCCTGCTTAGTAATTTTTAAACTGACGCCTCACGTAGTGTAATAGTTAGCGAGCTACGCAAGTGTTACATGATTCATAAGCAGCTTATGATTTATGTACGTACCTGTAGTAAGAATATTTAAATAAAGTTCGTTAGATTCAGAATTACGGTGTTTAAAGTTAACCGACAGGTATTGACGGGTAGTAACCTTTTAAATTGACCTCTTGAAAAACGCTCGATAGGCGTGAGATTGTCAATCTGATGCGATAGAGATTTCAGAGCAAGCGGACTCGAAAGTCGCTCGCATTACTGTCGGTGTCCCCACGGCGGAATCATGAGCTGAGTTGTTGTAATAAAGGTTTAGAAGAAAACAAGTCTTGTTTGTCAAGTAATCTAAAAAAGAAATGACCAGTTCAACAAGAAAGAAGAATTAACCCTTAACATATATATATATAATATATATATATATATATATATATATATATATATATATATATAGGGGGTGTATGTATATATATATGTTTATGTATATATATATATATATAATATATAATGAATAGTGAATGAAAAAATGAGAAAAGTATTTGCATGGAAAGGTGCTCAATGCTAATAAAGCAGAGCAGTTTTATAATTAATGTTGATATTATGATTTCACACTCATAACTTTAAGTTTCTTGGTAGTCCAATCATCAGATGAGATGATTGGACTACCAAGAAACTTAAAGTTATGAGTGTGAAATCATAATATCAACATTAATTATATATATATATATACATATGGATTTATGTTTGTATATATAGTATGTCTATATATGTATGTATATGCATATATGTATATAGGTATTAAGAGTCGTCGGGGTGGCCTAAAGTCGGTATCAGCCAATCAGCGAGAGAGTCTATCCCGTTTTCACTAGCGCTATACTAAGGAGATTGTTTTTGCGTCTGTGGTGGAGCGCCACACCTACCATCAGCTCCTAACTTTACCGCACCTTTCAAGGAAAAACAGTCCAACAAGAGAACATGGCGGCGAGCCGAATTAGACGAAGTAAGCAGAGGTAAACAAGTAAAAACAATCATCTCTCTCTCTCTCCCGTTTATCTACCAGATGTCTTATATATATATTTACCAACCGATCCGCACGAGTGGGATGTGACACATGGTCAGTTTCTTAAGCGGAGTTCATCAGGTTTGAATTCAGAGTTTTCATTCTCCTAGACCGATTGCCTAACCAAGCTAAAAGAGCCCAGTCTGCCCTACTATTTACCCATACCTGGAGGGAGAGTAGGATTCATACCTTTCCCAAGGGTATTAGCGCTAAGTGAAATGTAATTACCACGTCCAGGATTTGAACTCGAGGCGACGAGTCCATTTCCCATGACTTTAACCATTACACCACGCACTTCCTGATGTCTTATAAAGGGTACCAGAAGTCTTATAAAGGGTATATAACACGAGCCGACCATGATTAGGAAGGCCAATTCTCCCGGACATTATAAACTCACACCAAACTTTGACAAACCATGAAATACTTTTCTTTCTGATCAGCCGATCAAAAGTATTGTAATATAATGTAACCCCTTCCCTTGAAAAACAACATATTCCCGATTTTCTCCTTACAGTCCTCTATTTTAACATAGATGATATGGGGAGCAATATCATGCTGATATGAGTATATGACGTTAATCCTCTGTTCGGGATCGATAAGAGCATGGCTTAACCAGCATATTTCTTTATTTACGTATTTATTCATTTTTGGTAATCACCAACCAGCTGGCGGGATAATATCTTCGCCATAATGACGGTTGATTGGTTTAGGAAAAAGTAATCTAGTTACGAAGCCATTTTAATATGACTTATATAATGTCTGCATATAAAATTGTAAGTTGCATAATCATAGGTATATTTTGTGTCTATGCTAATATGTCAAAAGCATTATACCTACTAGCAAATATATGACCCCCCCCCAGGTGCAAGTATTTAAGTTTTATAATAATTAAGTAAAAAGTTAAGTCGTCGGGGCGGCCTAATGTTGGTATCAGCCATGCAGCGAGGCGGTCTATCCCCTTTTCAATAGCGCTAGACCAAGGAGATTGTTTTTGCGTCTGAGGTGGAGCGCCACACCTACCATCAGCTCCTTACTTTACCGCACAGATACCTGTGCTACTCATACGCTGAGTTGGCGAGGGCCGATATCGAACTAAGAACCTTGCGGTTTCTAGTCGAACGCTCTACCGACTGAGCCAACCCATTTTATAATAAAATATCATATTAAATTAGAAAGTCTAATGGAACTAAATAGGAATGCAGATAAAAAGATTAATAGAACATCTTTGAAACTTACTCTTCCATTACTCCCGTCTTTCATTGCTAAATTTCCCTAATGAAACTACTTAGTTAAAATAGAAAGTAAGGATTATTATAGATTAAATTACAGTTATTTAATCTTGTTAATAGATTTCTTTTAAGATTTATCTCTGGGATAAAAGCAAACAATTAGAAATACTAAACACATATTTATTAAAGACAATTTTTTTTAATATCAATATGCAAATTAGCCTTCTTGGTCACGCTATTTTGTTGAAAATATAAATACAATAGCAAGTTATTACTATGTAGATAGGGCCAACAGAATCAATAATATAAAACAATTTATATTAATAATTGAGGTTTAAATAAAAAAATAAAATCAAGGAATATATGACGTAAACAATTAAGGAATTGTGACATGGGTATTGGTATAGTTTCGATAACAGATTGACAAACACGCAATCCCTATGATATATATATATATATATATATATATATATATATATATATATATATGTATGTATTATATATATATATCAATAGACACATGTTTCGGCGTTTCACGCCTCTTCAGTGGGGCTAGACACAAAATCTATCCTTGCCTACTGTCGAACTTCGACTGACTATTTGCCAGCCTGATATCTAATCGCCTCGGCCCCTGACAGCTGCTGTGGCGGGGCTGGTGTTTAAACTATTAAATGCATAGGTTTGTTTATATATTATACGATCACAGAGATTATCTAGTTTGCGGGCAAACGATCATTTCTTATATGCTTAGTTGTGAAAATTAATCTAAATCACCCCTTAGAGAGCTCATACCAAATTTGTGGGAGCATATATTAATAATCATTCACAGACACGTGTTTCGGCGTTTCACGCCTCTTCAGTGTGGCTAGACACAACGGCTATCCTTGGCTAGGGGTCGAACCCCGACTGACTGTACGTCATCAGTTTTATCTATCCTTTTTTTTTCTAATTTGAATTTAATCGATTTACCTCCCTTTTTTCTCAAAACAACAGGTGTATGGAAAGCACATGCGTCATCTGTTTTATAACCATAAGAAGTAAAAAAAAAAGAAAAAAAGTAGCCGTGTATTATTCATAGCCTCATACATTTCTATTTAAATGCAAATAACTTGAGTGGATGAGGCTAATTAGTATTCCTCACTTGTGGAAAAGAGCAATGAACTGTTCAGTAAGTTATCAGTTTTTTTTTCTTTTCTTTTAAATTAAAAAAAAAAAATTTTAGCTTCCATCTATTGCAGCTCGTGTATGAATGTGAGACTAAATTGTTTCCAGTCCAAAAAAATACGTCAAATCATCGCTGGTTGTGGGGACAAGAGTGCTTTAAAAGTCAAGTCTAGTGAGTTGTTCATATTTTCATCGAAACACTTCTTTATTTCCCTTTTTTTTTTTTTTTTTCTTGACCGGCATTGAAAAATTGCTCGCTGGTGTGCAAACAATGGTGAAATTGGGAGCTATTTCAATGCTTACCAATAAGGGAGACGTTAATAACTTGTTTGTGCGCAGATTTCATTTGAAACGGTCTCTTATTTTCGTTTGTTTCTTTTACGTCTTTCTCTCATCTTTTCTGTTTGTATTTTGCCTTTCAGGAATCTTTATAAGTTATCTTTTCAGTCTCAGAAATTCCATTTTTAAGGGGAGGATGTTCTCGTGGCGTAGACGGACTGGACTGTGACATCAAGTGGAATTGGAATCTAATATGAAATGTATTTGCAAACATTTGACAGTCATCACACATTCATTGGTGTTAAAAGCAAACATTTATCTAATGAGCATAAAGAAGAGAGGTGTTGTCTTTATGACTAACGAATGGGCATCTTATGCATATTTTAATCTGTTTTACGGAGCCGGGTCGTTGTGGTGTAATGACTAATGTGCTAGACTGCGACATCGGAGTACATGAGATCGAATTCCAGTTACGCTATTACGTTCATTCTCAGCCTAATACTTGTGGGAAAGGTATGACCAGTCGTCCCTCCAATTACGGGTTAAATAGTACCACCAGTGTATTTATCCAAGGATTAGCTATGGCATTAAATAACCCACGTAGATTAGTATGCCACTAAACAAAGAAAGCATAACCTATTTTAAAATATCCTTATTTGTCAAAACCCAAACTGTTTAATTAACCTTTCTTATATTCTCTGCACTTAATCCCATTTCAATATCTACAAAATGTAAATTTATATGACTGTTTCTCTCTCTCTCTCGCTCTCTCGCTCTTTTCCATCTCTTTCCCTGTCGTGACATCTTTTCTGGTGATCTCTTTTCTCATCTTCATTTTTAATTCTCTCGTCTTCTTCGAACTGGAACCTGATCTCCACTCAGTTCTATGCGGATCTGACCACAAGAAGGATCCCCTAATTCATCTAATATATCTCGACCGGAAAATACTTTTCCTCGGTCAGCGATTTTCCACTCTCTGACCAAATATCCTGGCCTACATATATGTATCTTAAAAAACCGTTGTGCTTTCTGGTTGGAATTTTCAAATGCAGTCTGAGGATATACATATTTTTAAATTCCGGATTGTCATCCTGTGGATTGTGCTGTTCCGGAGGACCAAAGAATAAAGATGAAAGAAAACGAAAACATGGATAAATAATTGGATTTTGCTAGAGAACTGAAAAAAACTGTAGAACACGAGGGTGAAAGTGGGACCATTTGTTATTTGTTTCCCTGGAACGGTCTCGAAGGGTTTGGAAAACAGATTAGAGGAATTAGAAATCAGACCTGGAGACCACAGATGACTTGTTTTCACTCATAATCCAGTAAAAAAAACTCTCAAATCTTATTATAATGGAGATTGTGTGTTTTTCTGTCTGTAACCGAAACTATATTTCTACTCAAGTCACAATTCTCTTAGTTATTGACATCACATTCTCCATGGTTTTATTTTTATCTAAACCTCAATTATGAATAAAATTGTCTGACAATCTTCATACAAACAACATTCAATTATATTTATATATACAACAAAATAGCAGTTTACAGCGTGAACGGGAAGGTTAATTTGCATATTAATATTAAAAAATCGAATTTAATAAATATGTGCTTAGTATTATTGATTTCTAACTGTTTGGTTTTATTTTAATGAATATAAGCAAAGATCTCTTCAATGAATCTTAAATAAAATCCATTAACAAGATAAAATAACTGTCATTTTATTCTTTACTTCCTCTTATAACTAAATACTTAAATTAGAAAAAATAACAATGAAAGACGAGAGTGATGGAAGAGTAAGTTTCAGTTGTTCCATTTTATTATACTCCCTCTGTTTCAAATCTTTTATTATACTCCCTCTGTTTCAAATCTTTTTATCTGTATTCTTATTTAGTTTCATTAGCCTTTCTAATTTAATACAATATTTTATTACATTAAAACTTAAATACTTGCACCCGGAGGGTGCATATATTTGCTAGTAACAATAATATAGATTAGTCATGTGGAGTAGTTATATGTATACATGTAATAAGGGAAAAAAGAAGGAAAATTAGAATTAAAGTTTAAAAAAATAAAATATTTGCTTTTGTAAAACTACTTTTATAAATAACCCAATGTACATAATGATAAAATTAAAAGCAATTCATAGTCTTTAGATATAAATATGTTTTAGACAAATACATGTCTTTAGATATATACATGAAATAAATGTAAAGGTCTGAAAAAAAGGGAAAATGGTTTTGTACACCCTCTAATTATGCTAGTATGTATATTTACCAACCCCTCCGCACGAGCAGGATATATAAAAAAGGGTCAATTTCTTAAGCAGAATTTAACAGGTTTGAATTCAGAGTTTACCTTCTCCTAGACTGGTTACCTAGCCATGGTTAAATAATCCAGTCTGCACTGCTTTTTACCCATAGCTGGAGGGAGAATTGGATTCATACCTTTTCCAAGGGTATTAGCGCCATGAGAAATCCAAACAGCTTCGCCCAGGAATTGAACTCGGTTCGCCGAGTCCATTTACTATGACTCTGACTATCAGACCACGCACCTCCAAACACACACACACACACACACACACACACACACATAATATATATATATTTATATTTATATTTATATTTATATTTATATATTTACCAACTCCTTCGCACGAGCAGGATACGACACAAAGTCAATTTCTTAAGCGGAGTTTAATAGGTTTGAATTCAGAGTTTTCCTTCTCCTAGACTGGTTGCCTAACCAAGGTTAAAAAGCCCAGTCTGTCCTGCTTTTTACCCATAGCTGAAGGGAGAATTGGATTCATACCTTTCCCAAGGGTATTAGGGCCATGTGGAATCTAAACAGCTTCGTCCAGGAATTGAACTCGGGTCGACGAGTCCATTTTCTATGACTCTAACCATTACACCACGGGCCTAATTATGCTAGTAATAACATAGTGAAGTCAGAAAGATTTATGTGATATATGCAGTAAAAAAAGATTAAAGTAAATGCTTATAAAATTTATATATACTCTATTCAGTCCCTCACTTTTAGCTTTTTCGATATTTCTGCCTGTCTACACGCAACCTCCCCCTTCCAGCAATGAATGAATGGTCGAATGGTCAGCCTCTATTTTTCTCTGGTGTCGACCTGACATAGACAAAATGTCTCAGTGCAGTAATTGAGTTCAGCGGAAAATGATGAGAATGTCATTCATGACATGATTATCTTATTATTTATGATTATCTAGATAAGTATTTGTACAGAACGAGGCTGGCTAGATAAAAACTGCATCCAGCCTGGGTTATTAAGTAACCCCCAAGTGTAAACCGTGGGCCAACCTATTTTAAAAACATTATTTTTTAATAGCACTTCATGTCAGACTTTACGATTCCGAGTACGAGTTCATGGATTTTAGAAGACAGGGAATGTAGTATAAAACTATGAATGAAATCAAATTTATAAAATTACCACAGTGGAAGTTTACAGATGCTTACTTACATAACTTGTAATGTTAAACACTTACTTACATAATTTTGTTAATTCACTAATATACTAGTCTAAACGTTGTCAGTGCAACCACATTGAAATACAGTGATATCTTGATAATAAAGTAATATATATATATATATATATATATATATATATTAAATTTTTACTTGAAGGCACTTACAACGCATGTATCGCATAAAATTCGATACTTTTTCTTATAGAAAATGTACTTGACAAGTGTAATCCCGGCAAAGGATGGCTCGGTGTGTAGAATACCGTACAGACTGTTTCGACTTATTAAGTCTCATCAGCGGTATATACTAACGATTTCCCTTCGACAGAATAGAACCGGGACTTCAGCAGACACAGTGAAACACTTTTATCGCCTCGGCCACAGTACACAGCTGACCATACTAGCGAAATTAAGCTTGTCAAGTGATACTTACACGCCTCTACCATAATAGGTAAGGGGGTGTTATTGGGAGAATAATAACAAACAGACCGTATGCCCTTCGGCGAAGTGAATAAGATTTTTGGATGTTTGTTTATTTTAGAAACGTTGCTGAATAAAGTATGTATTAAATTTTTACTTGAAGGCACTTACAACGCATGTATCGCATAAAATTCGATACTTTTTCTTATAGAAAATGTACTTGACAAGTGTAATCCCGGCAAAGGATGGCTCGGTGTGTAGAATACCGTACAGACTGTTTCGACTTTATTAAGTCTCATCAGCGGTATATACTAACGATTTCCCTCCGACAGAAATCGAAACCGGGACTTCAGCAGACACAGTGAAACACTTTTATCGCCTCGGCCACAGTACACAGCTGACCATCCTAGCGAAATTAAGCTTGTCAAGTGATACTTACACGCCTCTACCATAATAGGTAAGGAGGTGTTATTGGGAGAATAATAACAAACAGACCGTATGCCCTTCGGCGAAGTGAATAAGATTTTTGGATGTTTGTTTATTTTAGAAACGTTGCTGAATAAAGTATGTATTAAATTTTTACTTGAAGGCACTTACAACGCATATATATATATATATATATATATATATATATATATATATATATATATATATATATCCGTAGGTAGATTACTAGGTAAGTGGTTATTAAGATGATTCTAATAGATAGTTCAGGTACAATTTGAAAGCACAGTGTTTAATTTTTTTTAAGCAGAGCAATATAATTAGTAAATTAAAGTTTTAAAATCGGCTATATATATATATATATATATATATATATATATATATATATATATATATATATATATATATATATATATATAGTTGAAAACTGAGGAAAAGTGGATATAATAACACAGCAACTAAAGTCAATTGATATTTCTCAAATTCTTTTTACAGTCTGCGTTTATACTTAAAAGGTAATTCTTGGTGTGGATAAGAGTTGGAAAGAGGACAGGGTTTGGATGTGTGGTATAGAGAGGGGATGTGCCTTTGATGAAATTTGACCAGGATGTTAGTTAATGTGTGATGATTACTGTCAGTGAAGGTAAACTGAGGCGAAATATCAATTGAATTTAGTTGCTGTGTTGTTATATCTACTTTTTAATGTATTTTCAACCATATTTTGTCGTATTTATACACACACAGACTCACACACACACACACACACACACACACACACAAAGACACACAAAGACACACAAGCCAACACATGGTCATGCTAGTGTGGGCCGCCCAGCCAGGACCTATATTGACCAACTATGTGAGGATGCTGGATGCGGTGCAGAGGAGCTCCCGGGGGCAATGAATGATAGAGAGGGTTGGCGTGAGATTGGATATCCGTGCTACTTGCGCGACATGATGATGATGATGATATATATATATATATATATATATATATATATATGTCAAATCTTCTTGGGTTATTCATTGCTAAATTTTTCAAGTAACCCTATGAATACAGTTATCTATTGCTATATATAAATAAACAATTATTTAGTTGCATAGATTTAAATAGTTTCAAGAATTCCTACCTAATACGAATAATTAAGTACACTTTTATATGCTTTCAAGAATTCTTACCTAATAATTTGGAAAAATAACTATGTGTTCAATAAACGTGCTCCGATCAAACACTATCACTTCGGGACAGAGTTGACTTGGGAGTAATGGAAATATTCCCTAGAGTTTTAGAATTGGATGCAGTTTAGTTTCATACCCAGAACACCCCTTTTCTGCAGTGGGGTATACAATTTTGCATCATTATCCCCCTCTTCCTCATCTCATCAACATCCACATCATCATCTACTGCATGGATTCCCTTGCCATCCATCCCCACTGATGATCACTTTTTATAAGTCCTTAAGACAATATCCAGTCTCCACACGAACTTGTTTAATCTGGTGGCCCAAAACTGGTGTGTACAGGATAACGGGGTCAATTCGAGATCTTCGCTTACGAATTAATCCTTATTTTCCAGTAGTGCCCAGCAAGCCTGTTTTGTTTGATTTGTATAGCCTGAGTAATAGGAGGCAAGTCTCTCTAGAATTGCTGTTTTGTAGAGTGCTTCTTTATATATGGACAGCGACTAGGAACAACTTCAGTTCTGGGGATCTTCTGGGGAAGAGATTTTTATCTCGAAATATTAAGAACAGAAATGTTACATCACAGGTTAACAAACAACACCATAGTTGGCTTCTTTTCCTTTACACTTGCATTGTGATAGTCTTCAAAACTAACCAACAGACCAATATAAACACAATGCTTCAAGCAAATTACAAAACCATTTCATATATATATATATATATATATATATATATATATATATATATATATATATATATATATATATATGTTTCGTTGAATTGAACAGACAATTCCTGTCTGACAAGTCTTTCATTGATCCGTTCTAATCTTCGGGCCATCCTTCTGGTGTCTGGGTGAAAATACACACACACTACATAGAGAAAAAAAAACTTCAAATAATTGAAGCTTTATATATAAAACAAAAAAAAAACCTACCCTAAACAAAATAAACTTTAAAGTAAGTCAACATATCCTAAAATGCTTATAATTTTCTGCCTACATTACTTCCATTATTCCCCCCCCCCACTTATCACAACCTGTGCCCCCCCTCCAAAAAACCCACCACTGCTTTGTTCAAACTACTACCATTCCAAAAACCTCCCACTACCAATTGATATTACCTCCCACTAATTTCTTGCTTCTACTCGTTCTCGTTAAAAACGAGACATGGAAAATATTCCATCGTTTCCCACCTGAGGATGGCAATGTGTATTGCCGAAAGCGCTAGTGTTGAAACATTCGGTAGACTGTTATACCAGTTCCACCCTGACACCAGAAGTTTATTTTGGCAGCATTTTCTCTTTTAAACATGTTTGGTTGAAATCGAGTGACAATTCCTGTCGTACGAGTTTCTGTTCAATCTGGCCATCTGTTTGGTGTCAGGGTGGAACTGGTGTATCAATCCATCAAAGGTGTCTCTACGAGCGCTTTCGGCATGTCGATCTGCCAATAAAGGTTGGAAACTGATGGTATGTTTTGTTGTGTCTCATTTTTAAAGAAAACGAGCAGTAGCATAGGAATTTGTTCTGGGAGGTAGTAACAATTGGTAGTGGGAGGTAGTAGATGGCCAGACACCTTGAAAGGATTGAACAGAAACTCGTACAACAGGAATCGTCACTCGAGTTCAACCAAACATATATATATATATATATATATATATAATATATATATATATATATATATATATATATATTTATATATATATATTATAAAAAAGAAGTTTTGCAAAAAGGATTTTTTAAAAAATGTTATTAACTTACATATGCGACACGTGTTTCAGATATGTTATCTTATTCAGGCATTGAATTATTATTTTGTCAGAATATGTCCGATATTTGATAGGTTGTGTGTGTTTTTGAAACTTACTTTTTGATTCTAATGGTTGTGTAATAACGGTTGAATGCTGCGTTATTTTTTTCAATCCTTGCGTGCGACTTTTTTTTAGAAAAATTCCTCAATTCTATCTTCAGTATTGCTATCAATTTAATTATAGTTATAAATAATATTTAGTAAAAGCAGTTACTATCTGTGTTTTTAATATATTGAGCACTTTTATATATATGCAGTAAAATCTCGTTGTGTTTATACTCGTTTCAACGGCGCTATTTACTGCCGCACACATAGAGACATACATTTCAGTGCACCCCCCCATATATATATATATATATATATATATATATATATATATATATATATATATATATATTAATGGCAATATTTACTGATGCACCCATATCTAACGACATTTTGTTTTTGTAAAAGCCGAAGATAAATTGTTGATTTGTTTCCAATAATTATGCCTGATAATTCAAGTACGTTAACTCTTTTGAATCTAACATAAAAAAGGCCATTAAATAATTGCATCCAAAATAACACTGAAATGACTTAATAATTATTTAACACGTCTTAACCACAATTCAAAACAAAGCGAAAAACCTAGAAAAAAAAGAAACAACAAAAAAAACTAAAACAAAAAACCATATTGAACGCAAAAATAACATTTTAACCATCAATAAACCCTGATATGAAAATCGAAGGAAAAATACAATATTCTTCCAGATTTTCAACTCGGTTGAATAGAGATGTAAAAAACAATAGAACTTAAAATATATTACGTAAGATGAGTGATCAGTATAGTGTACACCCTTATGCAAATTAATTGAAAGAAAGCGAATTATTCCGTTCTTATTATAATATCCGTGATCGCTCTGTAAGGTTTGCCAGTATGTTCGTGCAGAGTTACAATTTTCATACACTTCCTTGGAGTTTAAAAAAATCTTTTAGCAATGTCTTTTTCTATTTAGCTAAATACTTTCACTAAAATCTAAAGTTGTTAAAATTACTTTTCAATTTGTACAATTTTTGGACAATACATCCTGATTATCGAATAAAATGTCACAAAAAATTCCCAGTCTCCTTAAAGATGAGGCTCACTTTTCTTCTGTAAGCATGATAGAGTGACCAGTTTTTAGATATGTTCTTTTTAAAATTAACACATATTGTCTAAACTGATTGGGATTATTGACAAATTAATAACACTTATTTACCAATGTGTCGATTCTACCCAACACTATGGGACACCGAGAATGAACCAAAGATTCTACCCAACACTATGGGACACCGAGGATGAACCAAGGATTCTACCCAAACTATGGACACGAGAATGAACCAAAGATTCTACCAACACTATGGGACACCGAGGATGAACCAAAGATTCTACCCAACACTATGGGACACCGAGAATGAAC
Organism: Doryteuthis pealeii; assembly: GCA_023376005.1. NCBI lineage: Eukaryota > Metazoa > Mollusca > Cephalopoda > Myopsida > Loliginidae > Doryteuthis > Doryteuthis pealeii. The sequence continues at coordinate 3,155,019 of CM042157.1, forward strand.
CAAAGATTCTACCCAACACTATGGGACACGAGAATGAACCAAAGATTCTACCCAACTCTATGGGACACCGAGGATGAACCAAAGATTCTACCCAACACTATGGGACACCGAGAATGAACCAAAGATTCTACCCAACACTATGGGACACCGAGAATGAACCAAAGATTCTACCCAACACTATGGGACACCGAGAATGAACCAAGATTCTACCCAACACTATGGGACACCGAGAATGAACCAAGATTCTACCCAACACTATGGGACACCGAGAATGAACCAAAGATTCTACCAACACTATGGACACCGAGGATGAACCAAGGATTCTACCCAGCACTATGTGAACCAAAGATTCTACCCACTATGGGACACCGAGAATGAACCAAAGATTCTACCCAACACTATGGGACACCGAGGATGAACCAAGGATTCTACCCAGCACTATGGGACACCGAGAATGAACCAAAGATTCTAGCCAACACTATGGGACACCGAGAATGAACCAAAGATTCTACCCAACACTATGGGACACCGAGGATGAACCAAGGATTCTACCCAGCACTATGGGACACCGAGAATGATTCTACCCAACACTATGGGACACCAGATTCTACCCAACACTATGGGACACCAAGAATGAACCAAGGGTTCTACCAACACTATGGGCCACCGAGAATGAACAAGCGTTCTAGCCAACACTATGGGACACCGAGAATGAACCAAAGATTCTAGCCAACACTATGGGACACCGAGAATGAACCAAGGGTTCTACCCAACACTATGGGCCACCGAGAATGAACCAAAGGATTCTACCCAACATTATGGGACACCGATGTACCTCCAATGTAAAGTGCGCTCACTTTAAGCATAGAATTGCCACAAAAATCGTCACAGGTACATGCAAGTTTGTGGTGTGCATATCGCGTGAATCAAGCACTCTAATTCGTAGCTTTAATTCGTGTCTTATTTTAAAGCAACACAAAAGTGTGTTATACACCCACTCAGAGAGATAGATAGATAGATAGATAGATAGAGAGAGAGAGAGAGAGAGAGAGAGAGAGAGAGAGAGAAGAGAGAGAGAGAAAGAGAGAGAGAAACATGAGATGATGAAGGGATGGTAAGGGGACGATAGATTTGGTTCTTACTTTCTTGTTCTGTTTGCTAACTCGTCGCCTGCCATATTATTCACGGTTGATTCTTACTCTAGTTCGGTCAGCTCTTGGGATGATTCCTTCGGGCTGTTTTCTGGACATATCTTGTTCGTTAATTAATAGAGAAAGACTTCGTTGCTTTCCTATTTAGCTTTTATTAAAACAACCCCAGCTCAAAACCGCGCAGTGAGAAACGACTCGTGAGAGTACATCCTCTCTCGGTGAGTAACTGGTCGCAACTGACTAAAAACTATCATACGCTTCTACTGGTGGGGTTTTTCGGGGTGTCAAGTGGAAGTCACCACATGTCAAATATGCCACCGGTAATGTTCCACTTAATTCCATCCGATTTTAATTTTCTAGCGAACTCTGATTCAGAATTTATACTACACTACTTACATAATTCTTAGACGACCCATGAAGTATGTAACAATTGCAAATGTAGTTTAACTTATACTGACGTGTTCGAATTCGAATAGCGCCGCGGAAGCATATAAACATTCTTGTGCGAAAGGTGCAGGTGATCACAGTACAGTAATAAGATGGTTCAAGAAATTTCATTCGGCTTGCAAGAACCACGATGATCAGGCAAGGTCAGATATGCCTAAAACTGTGTATTCCAAGGACATGTAGAGACCCATCCGATAAGTATTCCACGGATAATATCAGGCGAGCTTGGCATCTCGCGGTCCAATGTGGTATGTCACCATCTTATACTGGGGTTGTGTTTGCATCCTTCCGTCGGCGAAAAACGATGGAGTAGTGTCCAAAAAGTTTTTTTTTTAAATTTTTCCAACTACGTAGATTGGACAGGTTGATATGGAGAATGTGCTGTTGCCCAAGCTGCAGACCACCGTCTCCACACAACCGCTGTGATCCAAAGGAAAGGTAAGAAACCAATTCAGTTTGGCAACAGCTGTGTCGCAGGAGTTGCTGTGTAGCGCTGAAGTTCAGCGTTACTCCATCACGACCTCAGCAAAAGTATTTTCGGAGCCGTCGAATTGTACATCCCTTTACCAAAATATTGCAAAATATCTGACTCACGCTAATATGATGCCATGTGACTTTACAGTTTTCAAAGAGAAAATTTATAGTACAAGTCTATATTTTGTTCTCATTCTGTGCTTCTCCATATTCAATGTCGTCTTCTGTTTGTCGTTTCATAAACAAAATAGCATATTGTCTTTATTCTCTGATTGTAAATGACAAAGCTCAATTTTCCTCGTCTGTTTATGGATTCCGCTTTGCATGAATCCAATGTAATCAACCCAGAGAAGCATGTTCAGCCTCAGCCCTTCCTTCTACACGCATAAAACGTGATTGCCACTGACTCGTAATGGCCTTCCCGATTCTTTTCAGCGGGAGATAACGGACACCATTTTGTTTACGCGGGAACACTCGGTTTGCCTGCGTTTCTGCGACGTTAATTTATTTACGTGGCTTCTTTTTTTTTTTTTTTTTTTTTGGTTTTCATTTGGAACTATTCTTATCGTTGTAATCATGATACCCCAGTCGCTATGGCCATTCTATCTTGCACACATTCCATTCCTCTTCCACTTTCATTATTTTCTTCCCTTCTTTATTTTATTATTTTTTGGTTTCTTTCTTTTTTTTTTCAAATCTTCTTTTTCTTCTTTGCAATTATTTTTTTCATTCTTGACTTCTGTTTCTATTTACTTTCTTTCTTTTGTCCTGTCTCTTCTTTTCGTTCCTTTTATCCCTTTCATTCCTTCTTACATCTCTTCTCTCTCTCTCTCTCTCCTCTCTCTCTCTCTCTTTCTCTCTCTCTCTCTCTCTCTCTTTCTTTCTTTCTTTCGTATCTTTTCATATCTGTATTATTTCTCTTCTTTTTTTCTTTCTACTCTTTCATTGTTTTTTTCGTTTCCATCACTCTGTTCTTCTTACCTTTCTTTTCATTCTTTCATTCATTCTTTCATTCATTTCTAATCTTTTTCCTTCCCTTCTTTTTCCATTTTTCTTTCTTTAGATCCTTTCCTTCTTTACTTGATTTCCACTTAACTTCTTCCTTTTTTTCTCTTATTTTCTTTCTTCGTTTTTTTCTATATTTCTCTCTTTTTTAATTATTTTTCTTTTCTTTTTTTAGTCTTTTTTCTTTTCTACTTTTCTTTTTCTTCTCGTTCTTTTTACCTCGTTTTTATCACCATTTCCTCCTCATTAATTCTCTTCTTCCGCTAATTCTCTTATTTCTTTTCTCTCCTTTCTTCTCTTTTCTTTGCTTTTTTCTTCATTTTTCCATCCTTGCTCTTTTTTGCGTACATTCCCTATTTCAGAGACGACCATGGTGTAATGCTTATCGTTGTTGTAAATAAACACGATGACCCCAGGTCAAAGGATTGACGAAGCTGTTTGCATTTCCCATAGTGCTAATACCCTTGGGGAAGGTATGAATCCAACTATTCTCCCTCTTCTATGGGTAAATATTAGTGCTGACTGGGCTTTTTTACCTTGGTTAAGCAACCGGTCAATGAGAAGACTATGTTACTCCACTTAAAAATGATCTTGTGTGACACCTTGCTCGTAGTGGAGGAATTAAGTAAATACACACATTCACTATTTTTTATATATTTTTTTAGTTTTTAATGCTGTCCATGTTTTTTGTTTTTTTTCAGATTGTTTTATTTATTTAATGGTCTATCAACCTTTGTGAGTTACTTAATGCCAAGGCCATCCTTGTATAGGAACAGTAGTGATAATGTTCAACCCATAGCTGTGTTTTCTCTTTATTCTAAACACGAGTTATTCTTAAATGCTATAATGTTTATGTCGTGTATTTTTTTAATGTATTGACATGGATTTATATCCCGATTTCAGACATATTTTTTATTATTTCCATTACTTTGTTTTATCAGGTGGGTTACTTTAATCATTGTACACACACAACACACACACACACAACACACACATATATATATATATATATATATATATATGTATATATATATATAAATTCAAATACTGGACATGCTAATTGCATTTCACTTAGCGCTAATACCCCTGGGAAGGTATGAATCCTAATCTCCCTCCAGCTATGGATAAATAGTAGGGAAGACTGGACGCTTTAACCTTGGTTAGGTAACCGGTCTAGAAGGAAAACTCTGAATTCAAACCTGTTGAACTCCGTTTAAGAAAGTGACCTTGTGTCACATCCTGCTGGTGCAGGTATATATATATATATATATATATATATATATATATATATATATATACCAACCCTCCGCACGAGCAGGATGTGACACGAGGTCAATCTCTTAAAACCGAGTTTAACAGGGTTGACTTTCTTCTCCTGGACTGGTTACCTAACCAAGGTTAAATAGCTTTGTTTGCCTACTAGCTAGCGAGAGGAGAGAGAGAGAGAGAGAGAGAGAGAGAGAGAGAGAGAGAGAGAGAGAGAGAGAGAGAGTTGGATGCATGCATTTCCCAAGGGTATTAGCGCAATGTGACATGCAAACAGCCTCGTCCAGGATTTGAACTCGGGACGACGAGTCCATTTCTTACGACTCTAGCCATTACACCACACGCCCCTCAACTAAGTTAGTTCAACGCAATACTTACTCTTAGTTGTTTTATTTTATTCAAGACGTTTCGACAGCGCATTCCTCAGTTTCAATGGATATCAGTTCTCTATTTGTATCTTGCACCGTCCAATCATGTGCTTCCCTCCTCAACTATATGCTTGTTTTCTCTTGCATTGAACCTCTGACTTTCAAATGAACCCGTCAAAAGTTGCCATCCCACTACTTCTTCGGTCAAACGTCTGAAACCTCAGATTCATCGGTTTTCTCTTGATTAATGGTTTCCACAAGCAATTACGGCCTTTGCTTGTTTGCTGATCGAGCAATCTAGATTCAGAACGCGTTCCGTCAGAAAAAATACCCGACTATGTAGTAGTCACTCTGTCTATATATCCGTCCATGCATCCATCTGTCTGTTTCTGTCTGTCTGTCTGTATTTATCAGTCTCTCTTTACATCTCTCTCTGTTTAATTGTGTATGTGCCTGTCTCTCTCAATCTATGTTTCTGTTCGTATCTATGTCTGTATGTCTGTCTGTTTGTCTGTCTGTCTCTACCCTGAAGAACCATTCGGGTGCAACCTAGGTATATAGTGTCTGGCTCACTTTGGTCCTTATAATTCTGATCTAGTTAGCGTATTGAGCATTTTTTACATATATATCTTAGAAAACTCCTCGGGTGTTTTTTTTTCTTTTGGTCACTATGAGATTTCGATGATTCCAAATAGAATCATCTCTTACTTACCAGTCATTTGGATTACACACACACACACACACACACACACACACACTCACACGCATATATATATATATATATATATATATATATATATATATATATATATATATATATAATCTAGAAGTCCGGAGAAGAAATCTTCCTTACGACATAGGAGTTTTTTTTAAAACCCGTCGCAGTTTGCAGATCTCAATGAGTGCTCTTATTGTTAGAGTCACAGAGCAAATTTATAAGTAAAAATATAACAAAAGACTTACAATTTTTGCATATAGTCTATTTCAGGAAGCTTAGACAAAGTGTCTAACTCTCCCAAATCATCAGATGCAAATGATGAATTCTTTATTACTTTTAAGGCATTTGAAAGATTTTCTTTTTGTTGTCCTCTTTCCCTCAACTGTGGGGTAATAAAAAAATATTTGACCATTTGCTGTCGGTAATTTGTTAGAATTTCTGTTAAATCAATCTATTCCAGATTTCAACTAAAGGTCCTTTACTTATTTATTTCTTCCTCGTATCTTCCTATTTTCCTTAATTTATTTTTATTTTATATATATATATATATATATATATATATATATATATATATATATATATATATATATATATATTAGCTATATATATATTAGCTATATATATATATATATATATATATATATATATATATATATGCACTAGGATTTCGTGAATGAATTCGTTTCAGCAACACTATTTAGTTACGCACGCATATCTAACGTCATGTTTTTGTACCATCGAAAGATTAATGTTGATTTGTTTGCAATAACTGCGCATAGTGAGTTAAGTTCATCAACTTCTTAAAACCGAAAACTAGTAAATCAGAGAATATTTCCCCAAAGTGACACCAAAATGATTTAATAATTAAATAACATGACTTAACCACAAATCAAAACAAGCCAAAAATAAGAAATGAAAAAACAACAAAAATAAACAAAACACAGCATAGTACACAGATTCACTTAATGACAATTGACTACTACAACTAAACTCTATAAAAGAGTGTCAGTTCATGCATGATCTACAAGGTCCCCTCTATCTGAATATTAAGTTGCGTGAAAGCAACTTACTCGGTACTAAGAAATGAAATAACTACGACATTATAAACTTCATTCATTAATAATTCAGCAGTTAGAATTTCATTAAAATCGGATAATTCCCTGATTTTTGGTATGTTTTCAATTGTGTGTGTATCAGTGTGTGTGGGGGGGGGGGTAACATTTATTTTGTAAAATACGGATTATACATTATATTTGGCCTCCACCTAATAAATATTTCTCCATCTTTGACATTGAAATAATCTTTGGAATGATCACGAGTATAGGTATTTCCTATAGTTTATATATATATATATATATATATATATATATATATATATATATATATATATATATATGTGTGCGCGCGTGTGTGTGTGTACTTATGTGTGTGTGTGTGTGTGTATACGAGCGTACGTGTATTCTCTGAATGTTCTATTCGTTACACCAACGAATAGAACATTCAGAGAATACATTTTCATATACAATAATATGCCAACGTCTCCTTTTTTTGCCGAACCATCTATGGCATATTATATATATATATATATATATTATTGGAATTCCAGTCTCGGAAGACTATAATAAAGTGTTTATGTGCCCCTGAAGTTACAACGCCTCCTCTCATATATATATATATATATATATATATATTATATATATATATGTATATATATTATATATATATATATATATATATAATATATATTATTGGAATTTCAGTCTCGGAAGACTATATATATATATATATATATATATATATATATATATATATATATGTATATATAGCCCCTGAATATATATATATATATATATATATATATATATATATATATATATATATATATATCCCCTGAAACATTTTGTGTATTCCATATATGTATGTATTTCTCTAGTAAGGGTATATTTTTTCCCGCATAATTTGGGAGGGACTTCACTAGTTTTCATTTCCAAAATTGACAAACTCCCCAACTCTCTCTCTCTCTCTCTCTCTGTCTCTCTTTCTTCTCTCTCTCTCTCTCTCTCTCTCTCTCTCTTTCTCTGTCTGTCTGTCTGTCTGTCTCTCTCTCTCTCTCTCTCTGTCTCTGTCTCTGTCTCTCTCCCTCTCTCTCTCTCTCTCTCTCTCTATATATATATATATATATATATATATATATATATGATGTATTTATGTATGCATTCTACTGAATGATCTTAGAAAAACCGATGAAGCCCAGTGTCAGAGTAACATTGAGAAAAAAACTAAAAAATAGATCTGGAGGTCACATTGCCCCATTTTTAACCGTAAATCTTCTCTTCCCGCTGCTAAAACCATTCAAACCCTTGCATGATTCTTAGCTGTTCATGTTCAACTCAGAAGGGGTTGGTTTCCAGCAACTGTAACCCCCAAACCCTCACCGTCCCACACAGTTCCTATGATGCTTATATTCCCAGTCGCCTCTTAATTATAGCAAGCCATGAACGCCTGCAGAATACTCGTAAATTATTTACACAAATCAACAACTGCTCCCAAAATGCTAACCAAACGTGCTCTGTTATTTACTCCATACTTAATTATTTAAATCATTCAAACTAATCCATTAATTCTGTACATAGAGTTATTAAATAATTTGGAAATAATACAGGCTTGCAGAAAATCAATAAGTTGAGTTGACGATAAAAATAACATTCGCTTTATTCACGTTACAAAGAAAAGAAGAAGAAAAAGAAAAAAGAAAACGGAACACTCGTCTGTTAGTAAATCTTTAAGAATATTTAGATAACTGTTACGTTACATTAAATAGAATTTAAACATGAATTCCTTTAAAAACAACCAACAAGAAAGCCTTTTAAATCCCCGTCTTAGTCTGTTTAATTCAATCATGACGGACAAATCATTACACATTGAAAAGTGATTATTTAAAATATAAAAACAAAACAGTTGATATTTTCATCTGAATGAACCGGTCGAAGCAAAGCTGTTATCAAAAGATTTAACACCCAAACTGCTAAAAAGAATCTAATCTTTTTTTAATTATTGGATGAAAATAATTACAGTGTTTCAAATTCTCATATTCTGATTGTTCATCACATAGAGTGATGCTGATAGCTTTTTGATTCAGTGCGTCCTGGGACGCACATATTTGCTTTGAGTCCCCAGGAAATTTGATGGGTCCCAACTAAAGTGCATCAAAAAATTGTAGGGTTTTTATCTATGGTCTGGGGAAACAACTAAAACCGACTAACTCCTACCTTGTAACCTATCCAGTGTAATTCATTTGTGAGAAACTATTGAAATATATTTACAGTTAGCTTGAAATGGTAAGGGAAAACAAATAAAAAACACTTGGACTAATGGATATAATTTTACTGCGTCCATTTAGATTTTTATGCGCCAGGAACGCAGGAAGCGTACCTATCAGCATCTCTGCAGATGTTAAGTTAAATCATTTTCATGATCTTGTTCCCTAATTAAATGTATATGATTTTACTGCGTCCTTTGAACTGTGTCCTTTGAACTACGTCCTTTGAACCTTTTACTGCGTCATGGACGCAGGACGCATACCTATCAGCATCTCTGCACGTATAATAAAATCTAAACTATTCTTCCCAATTTTGTGAATATACGAACGTAACGCTTTGCTACCGCGAATCAGAATGTAGTAATCCCTTATTATCTATATTATTAATCTGCTTGTTTGTATGTATGTTGTTGGCATCCTTCCGTTTGCTTGTGACAATGGCGTCGTGTCCACAATTTTTTAAAACTGCATCTGCGTGAGTGGCTGAACTGGCCAAGTTTTGAATGTCAATCTCTGGTGCAGTGATTGCAAACAACGATGTGGCATGTCTTCATGCCCTCATTGCAGACGTCTTTAAAGAGCAGGCGTGGTCTCCCTGCTGGTCGGGTGCCTTCTACTAATTCACCATACAGTAGCTCTTTGGGAATGCAGCCTTTGTCCATCTTTCTGACATGACCAAGCCACGCCGGCGTCTCTCGCAGATGATGACAAACATGCTGTTCATGTTTGATGTATAAATATTTCGATTGTTTAACTATGACCAAATTGTCGGATATGTAATCTCCTCCTAGTTCTTCTGTGCGGAAACCAGTTACGCCCACTGGCCGAGAAGTCGAATTAATAATATTACATAGGAATTAATATGAAAAAATCCTATTCAAGTAAGATGCTGGATAACTGGATGAAAAACATTTGAGAGAAGTGTAAATTACTATATGCATAGAGATTAGGAAAAGATGAAGATGAAGGTAAAGGTTAAGAGATATTGTTGGAGTTCCTATATCAAAAGTCAATTTGTGATAATTTCAAAGGGATGTAGCGGTGGAAAGGAATGACAATTACAACACATTATAAAAAAATATACACATCTTTTTACATATAACTCTTATCCATCTTTACATATATAAAGGACAGTTGTGTGTATGTATGTATGCCCGGGGGGAAAATACGAAAATAAAACAATTACCGATAAAGTAATATATATATATATATAATATATATATATATATATATATATATATAATATATATTCACTGTTACTGAGTTTAGCTTTTTGTGCAAAAATGATAAATATTTCATTTATTTTCACCAAGATATTTAAAAATTAAAATAGCATTAAAAATAGCATTAAAATTCTACTTAAAAATTAAAATAACATTAAAATTCTACTTAAAAATTAAAATAGCATTAAAATAGCATTAAAAAGCAAACTTAAAATTAAAATAACATTAAAATTCTACTTAAAAATTAAAATAGCATTAAAATAGCATTAAAATAGCATTAAAATGCTACTTAAAAATTAAAATAACATTAAAATTCTACTTAAAAATTAAAATAGCATTAAAATAGCATTAAAATAGCATTAACATTTTACTTAAAAATTAAAATAGCATTAACATTCTACTTAAAAATTAAAATAGCATTAAAATAGCATTAAAATTCTACTTAAAAATGACCGTGAATCTCAAAGTTAAACAAATCACTATGGAAGCGCAAAACAGTCATTTTTTTCAGGCCAGATTAAGACAAGATCTCTTTACATGGGGATTTTTATGGGGCATCCAGTTAGGATTAAACTCACTATTCAGTAGTAAAGGATCTGCAATACTATTTTGGTAACTATTATACCACTTTCTTTTGTTTTTTCTCTACCCAGGTGACGCCGGGTAGTCACTTCTAATATTCAGATTAAGATAGGCGAGGCAAGGGAATCAGTAAGATCAAGAGAGAATAAAAAGGCAAAATGTGTAAGAGAAGATCAGAAGTCTGCTCATCATCATCATGTCGCGCATGCAGCACGGGTATCCATGACAATCTTTCGCCAACCTTCCCTATCATTCATTGCACCTGGGAGCTCCTTTGCGGAGCAGCCAGCATCCTCACATAGCTGGTCAATGTAGGTCCTTGCTGGGCGCACACACTTGCATGTCCATGTGTTGGCTTCCATAGGAGAACGTCGCTTATGAGTTCATCCTTGCTTCTCCAGCAGTGTCCTGCATGTCTTGTCCGTCTCACTCGGATAGTTTGTGATATGGGTGGGGGGGCAGGTGACCGTACAGCTGTTTCCTTGTGGGGTGCTGTTTCCATGACTTGTTCAAGACTGCGCGCAACATTCTTGTGCAGCTCCTATTTAGCTTATTCTCAAGACGCTTTGTTAGGGTCCAGGTGGTGCAGCCATATAGCAGCACCGACACAACCTCAGCCTGGAAGAACTGTCGTTGTTAATACCTGTGAAAATACTTCCTTTATTATCAAGGGCTTATTGAGTAACAGAGGCGTCGTAGGAATAGTCAAGGCGACCCGAGGCTGCTTGCATTTCACATAGCGCTAATACCCTTGGGAAAGGTACGGATGCAACTATCTTCGCTCGACTCTGAGTAAATAGTAGGACAGTTTGGGTTCTTTAACCATGTCGGTTAAATAAGCCTCTGAATTCAAATTTGTTAAACTTTGTCTAAATCTAACATTGTGTTGAATCCTGCTCGTGTTGTGTTCTTTAAAATAAAAATAAAAACTCCATGATTATTGAGTTTTGTTTAGCATCCCTTTCATCTTAATTCTACTTGTTTTGTCAAACCTAAATAAACCGTCATTAAATGAAAATTAGTAAAGGATATAGGCGAGTAAAATAGGTTCTCGGTAAAACTCGAACCTTGGATTCAGGAAGAGATGACTTATAGAGATGGCTGTTTTGAGTGATTTAGCTGCGGAAGATCTACTGCCGACAGAAAATTAAATCTAAATATATTCTCTTTTTAATGCTAAATTCTGTTTATCTACATTAGTAGTCTTACGTAATATCATATTGATTTTCTATTAGATGAATCATTGTCAATTATTATTAACTTGTCTAGTATTTCTTAAAATCATAGGCTAATTATACATGCCAGACCAGTGTACACGCAATTTCCTAATGAGTTTAACAATATATTACTAGATTATATAATGAGCATACAGAGTATATTAACTCCTATAACGTGTAACACACATACACAGCTATATATATATACATATATATATATATATATGTATATATACATATATATATATATATATATATATATATATATATATATATACCCTGGCAAACTGTATAAAAATAACTACCTCTCCACCACAACTCAGACGTCATGTCTATTTGACCATATTGCCTTCTCCTCTCGCTGATTCATTGAAAAGCACAAAGCCGTCTCGTATGTTTCGTTCGTTTCTTTCTATGCCTTCAACTTCCGTTTCTTTTCTGCGCATGTTCACTATTCTTAGAGCTGTAATGACGCCTACTGCCGCCATATTGGACCCGCTTTAATAACTTCCCGGAGACTAACAAATGCCTTGCCAAATTGGGGGAAATTGCATAGGGTAAATTATGGAGACTTGTTAAATTTGACTCGAAATGTAGGAAAACGAAATAAGACGAAGAAGGGAAGATTTGAACTAATAAGGGCGGGGGGGAGGGGGAATAGAGAAAGAAAGAGAAAGAATGAATCACCTCTAGACGTAAAGGATATAAGATGGGTTACGTAAAGAAAAGTCATGCATACACACATGAAGAGGGGAAAGCAGAGTCAATAGATTTGATAGAAAATGCAGAACAAAACATACCTTTTATAATGTAAGAAGAAACGAAAAGAATAAAATAAACTTAATTAATACACCAGGAAAATTTGGAAAAGCCATTGATAAACACTGTGTATGCAAAAAGATAGAAACAATGTGTATGTGAAAGAATACAGAAATATATATGCAAAACAAAAGAGAGAAAAAATGAAAGTGTGTATACGAATAGAAAGAAAAATGAAAATGAATATGAAAAATGTATAGGAAAAGAAATTGATAAATTATAAAAATGTAGATGTAAAACGAATAATTGAAATGTGTATGCAAGGAAAAGGTGAAAGAATTAATGAATAAGAATGCATATGACAAAATAAAGAAAGTGATAAAGAAACTATATATACAAAAGCAAAGATTGATAAAATTTATTCTATAAGATAAAAAGAAAGAAAGAAATAATAAAATTATGTTTTTAAAAAGTAAAAACAAAAGAAAAAAAGTGGAATAAAATTGTATATTCGAAAAGAAAGAAATAAACTAAAAAAGAAATATGCGTGTGGAAAGAAAGAAAGAAAGAAACAAAGAAAGAAAGAAAGAAAGAAAGAAAGAAAGAAAGAAAAAAAAAGTCTACAGAAAGAAAAAAGAAAGAAAGGAAAGAAATGAATATGGTTATCCGAAAAGAAAGAAAAATGTATGTGGAAAGAATGAAAGAAAGAATGAAAGTGTGTATGTGAATAGAATGAATGAAAATGTTTGTGGAAGGAAATAATGAAAAATAATGAAAATATTCACTTGAAAAGAAAGAAAGAATGGAAATGTTTGTGTGGAAAGAAAGAAAATATGTATTCGAAAAGAAAGAAAGTAAGAATGAAAATATATGTGCGTGTATGTATGTGTGTATGTGTGTGTGTGAGAGTATGGAAAAAGATAGATAGAAAGAAAGAACGAATAAAAATGTGTATGTGAAAGAAAGAAAGAAAGAATGGAAATGAATGTGTGGAAAGAAAACGAAAGAAAGAATGAATGAATAAAAGAATAAAAAATGTGTGTAAAAAGAATTTAAAAAAAGAATGAAACATTGTGTAGAAAGAAAGAAAGAGATAAATAAGGACAGAAAGACTGAGGTGGTGTTTGTGAAAAAAAAAGAAAGAATGGAAATTTGTATGTGGAAAGAAAGGCAGAATGAAGAAAATTTGGGTGTGAATTGAAAGAAAGAATGAAAATAAATGCCTAGAAAAAAGAAATGAAATAAATATTGAAAAATGTTTATACAAAAAGAAAGAAAGCAGAAAGGAACGAAAATGTGCGTGTCGAAAGAAAGAAACATAAAGAATAAAATAAACTTAATTAATAAACCAGGAAAAATTTGAAAAGTCATTGATAAAAGCTGCGTATGCAAAAGGATAGAAACAATATGTATGTGAAAGAATAAAGAAATATAAATGCAAAACAAAAGACAGAAAAAAAAAAAAAGTGTGTCTACGAAAAGAAAGAAAATATCAAGTTGAGAAAGAGTTGAGAAAATTAAGTGGTTTGTGTCGCTGCGATTAATGTAAAACATTTGAAAGGATCGATTGAGCATCGATTATGTCACAATCTGATCGACCTCAGTTGACTTTCGAGTTGACGTAATATCAGTGCAGAATAAAGATAAAAAGCAGAAAATAGTCGAATCTCACAGCGATTTTATTTTTCATTTCACCCGATTTACACCCGGTATATTTGCTGTTTGTCAGAGACGGATCTATGTTTCGTATTCGACCGAGAATATGAAAAGAAGTGTCTATGTGTAATCAACACAAATTGACAGTGTGGAAATCTTTCCGTTCCAAACTGTAGCCTCTGTACAGTTATGGGTTAAAGATGATCCCATATGTCTAACAGGGCAAGTATGTCCAGTGAGATAATGTTTTCTCTTTTGGAAGAATAAATGCTTTGCAAATAGATGGTTGTACTGTGAGGCGAACCACAAACGGTTCGCTAGTTTGAGATTATTCAACGAGGTTACAAAAGAAAATTATCAACTAATACGTACCATTTCTGGTTGTAACTGATATTTCATATGATGTAGATAATCTTTCTCCCTCTCCCTCTCCCTCTCCCCCCCTCTCTCTCTATCTATCTATTATTATACTAAAGCTGAGTTAAACAACTTATATTTCCCTAACGCAAGTTCAATTCCTGGACGAACCTGTTGGCATTTCACTTAGCGCTGATACCCTTGGGAAAGGTATGAATCCTACTCTCCATCCAGCTATGTATAAATAGTAGGGCAGACTGGGCTCTTCAACCTTGATTAGGCAACCGGTCTAGGAGAAGGAAAACTCTGAATTCAAACCTGTTAAACTCCGCCTAAGAAATTGACCTTGTGTCGCATCCTGTTCGTGCGGAGGGGTTGGTAAATATATATATATATTTCCCTAAGGATTTTTTTCTATTCAGTTTAATGATACAAAATTTATACTAAAATATTCCTTACTTCCCGGGCTACTTAATGCTTGAAAAAAACTCCATCTTAATTGGTTTTAATTAGTCATAATTAAGTCAAACATTAACCCATCCCTCTCTGTCATTGTGCATTACTCTCACCCTCTCTATGTATAAGTAAGAATGAGAGTGAAAATGAAGAGTTATTGTGTTAGAGACATTTAATATATATATATATATATATATATATATATATATATATATATGATTAGATGGATGTTGTAATAATTTTGTTAGTATGTAGTGAAACTGTGAAAAGGGATAGAAACAGCTTTTTACCCCTAGAGGTGAAAATCTTCACTGGTAAATGGAGTTCATAGGGAATTATTCTGAAGCGGAATAAAGAACCATTGCGCTAGGTATGCCATATCATCATTTAGTAAATAGATACCAATGTCAAATGTGTAAATGAAATCAATAAATCACCTTTTTTCAGATGTTTTTATTACCGAGACTCACAAAAAGGCTCTCAAAAATGTACCAAATTGGAAGATACGATGGGATACATCAACCCTGCTTAAAAACATGTCCATCTACGAGAGATCACCTGAGACACAAATTCATTAATGGATGATTAGGGGGAAGAATCATGACGCAACAATACACTAAAAAAGCAAACATACCAGTATTGATAACATGCTTAACAAAGATGTTCAAAATCCTAACAGCATAGCTAAGAGAGGAGAGATGTATGACCAACTTGAATTTTAGGGACAATTTTTGAAGAAAGAAAAAGATGTCACAGTGAAACAAGAGGAACAAGTGACCTATACTATATAGACCAGTACATACTCCAAGACAGAAACTGTAGCCATCACATTACAAAACTAC
>CM042157.1:3175858-3183358 GCA_023376005.1 Doryteuthis pealeii
TATTGATTGGATGCAATTTTCCTTATAATTCTCAACATTTGAACTTATAGCCTAATAAACTAAATTTTAGTAAACCTCAATTGACACAACACATCATCTTTTCATCAGAAAAAGCTTAGCCAATATCTACAGTAGCAAAAGAAAATAGATCAATTTTCTTAACGCATCTTCTTTGAGAAGGTGAATACTATTATTCCTGATCTAAAAAATATTTTTTTCAAATTCATTTCTAATTTATTTGCAAAGAAAATTCTACCTTGAAGGAAAAAATGAAAAATCATTCATAAAAAAGACAACTAATTTCAATAACGCAAAGAGGCCGTTAGATACTGCAGCGAGACAATTTTTCATTTTGAAAAATAAAAAAAGTGTCGATGGGAAGAAAGAAAGGAGTTGAAAATATATTAACAAAATACGAAATACTCTAGAGTTCTTCGGAGTCAGAAAATACAAAATGTTATCTCTCGAAGAAAAGAACCAAATTTAGAATAAACACAGCTATCGGCAAAGGCACGTTGCTTAAGAACAAAATAAAAGATGAAGAAGCTGATTGGAACATACAGACATTATAAAAAGGTTGAAACTGTGTTTTATCTTTAGTGCAATAAAGTTTGCCATAAACAATATTAGGCTACACAGAATTGAATCACTGAAATAACTAATATATAAATATATAGTAGGCAGATATAATAAACACTAACGCTCAAAATAAGAAAACATTTTATTTAAATTTAGTTATTAGTAATAGTAATTGCAATCATATCTTGTAATGTGTTAAAAAACACTAACTGGATATATCCTAGTTGAGTAACATGATGTTACAAGGTGACAAAAAAAAACAGAACCCAAATTATTTATTTTCCCATCAAACTAACCCGAAACCTCAACCCTACCCCTACCCCTACCCCTAGTTGAGTAAAATGATTTTACCGGGGAACCCAGAAAAAACAGAACCCAAATTATTTATTTCCCCTTCAAACTAACCCGAAACCTCAACCCTAACCCTAACCCTAACACTAACCCTACCCCCTAGTTGAGTAACATAATATTACAGGGTGATCCAGAAAAAATGTTATATACAAGGTGTGTTTCTAAATTATGGAGGATCAGTTTAGTCATTTTGTTTTAATGCATATCAACCCGGTTTCGGGTCGTTTAATACCGAACCAAATGATTTTTACAAACAAAGACTCAGATTGCTTACATTGTCTGCTATTGTTTCAGTGTTCACCCAATTTAAACATTTTTAAAATTTAAAAAAAATTCAGTTGGTGAGTTACCATGTTCGCTTATACATGCATTTTCCAAAGATTTCGGATTTTTTGTTAAATAGTTCTTTGGTGTTATCATAGCATGTTATTGCTAATTTTTCCTCGGAACATAAAGGGTAGAATCTATTGGTTGTTCTATAGCGGCGAGATTTTAAAAAATAATTTCCCATTTTATCATAGGATCTATTTCGTATTTGTTTTTGATGTCCCAGACATATTTAGAGAGAGAGAGAGAGAGAGAGAGAGAGAGAGAGAGAGAGAGAGGAGAGAAGGAGAGGGAGAGAGGTATGCATATATTTTATATTATTAAAGCCAGATTTGTGGTTATAGAGTCTTTTCTTGAAAGTGTCTTGTTTTGAGACTATGTATGTCATTTTACTATTATTTTGTATAATATATATTATTTATTATACAAAGCTAGTAGCTTTGTATACTAAGCAAACACTTCGCCATTCCCCATTAAGGGCTCGTCGCTGTTTAACTTCGATGATCTAGCAAGAGCCCTGTTTTCAGCGGGACTTGATCGTAATAAATTATGGAGGATAAACATAGCTTTACTCGGAAATAGCTCTGAATGAAATAACAATTTTGTTTTGTCATGTTGTAGAATTTTTTCAGGGGCAATGACTTCATTAAATGATGAATATCAATGATCCGAGTGTTGCATCTTTTTCCAGATATTCTAGTGCACATCAATGTTAGTGCAACTAAAACTGTTGCAAGTGAAAGGCCAACAGGATTTACTGATTGCATTTTCTTCGCTGCAGTTTTCCAATTACATTGACAGCGATGCACATCTCTGTCAGTTTAATTTCGTGTGTTTAGAAATACCCCCCCCCCCAAAAAAAAAGCACACCTTAGGGAAAATTGATTAAGATTCATAACATAAAGTATACCTCCATCTTTACAGTTGTAGGAATTACTATTAATATACATTTACCAACCTCTCCGCATGAGTAGTATGTGACACATGGTCAATTCTTTTAAAGCGGAGGTTAACAGGTTTGTATTGAGTTTTCTAAAGAAATCCATAGACTGGTTGCCTAACGAAGGTTAAAGGGTCCAGTCTGCCCTACTATTTACTCATAGCTGGAGGGAAAATAGTTGGACTCATACGTTTCCCAAGGTTATTAGATCTATGGGAAATGCAAATAGCCTTATTCAGGATTTGAACTCGTGTCCCCGAGTCCATTCCTTTACTAAAAGTACTAATGAGATTTCTATTTGAAAGTAGCATTCTCTTATTTTGATCAAGAGTTTAATTAGGTAAGCTGGACTTCCAAACGTACATTTTTAAAACACAATTATCCAAAACCCTTTTTCTCCTTCATTTGATATTACTAAATCTCTTTACATTGGAATTTAGTATTTGACATTGTCATTTACCTGTCATCGAGCAATAAGTGAAAAACTAAACAGATGTGAATTACTCATTTATTCTACAAAGCATATTTTTGTTTATTTTAGCTTATTATCATATCTAATAGAATTATTAAATCCTGTTACGCCATTCTCTCAAGATAAGGTAGCCCGTTACATCGCAAACCAGTGTTTTGCTACTGTACGTTTCGTTAATATCTTAATCACGATTACTATTTGGATTAAGTTAAACGAGTTCACTTAACTTTGATTTCGCGAACAACTAATCCGGTTGAAACTCAAGTTACACTAAAAACGCCGGTTCTCCCAGGGTCACCAAAATGAGCCAACAATGTTTCTGTTCATTACTGAGATATGTGATAACTTTGGGAAAGTACGTACTATACGAATTTCTGAAGCCTGTGAGCAAAATTAAACAAAGCTTTATAAATTCAATGAACTAATTTCAACGGCTACTTGTTTATCACGATGCGGCAACATGATACATTTTTATACCTTTTATATTGTTTAATCTCTGCTTTGATATATATTGAATCATACATTAAATGTCAAAAGATTCGTCTAGTTTGCCTAAATGATTAGCTCAGTGGGTAGAGTGTTCGGCTAGGAATCACAAGGTTCTAGGTTCGACACCGGCCCTTGCCAACTCAGCGTATGAGAAGCACAGCGATTTGTTCAGTAAAGTGAGGAGTTGGTGGTAGGTGTGGCGCTCCACCTCAGATGCTAAAATAATCTCCTTGGTCTAGCACTACTGAAAAGGAGATAGACTCCTCCCGCCGATTAGCTGATACCGACATCAGGCCGCCCCGACGACTTTACTTACTTTACTTATTGTTAGATATACCACGTTTCAGACCATGCTTAGTTCTGTTAAGTATTCTATAATATATGCAAACATATCCTAACAATTGCATCCGGTCATGGATTACGGAATGAAAACAATCCATCTTGATGGATTAAATAAATAAATAAAAAAAGTCGTCCGAGTGGTCAAAAGTCGGTATCAGTCAGACAGCGATGGAATCTATCCCCTTTTCCCAAGCGACACACCAAGGAGATTGGTTTTTAGCGTTTGAGGTGGAACGCCACACCTACCATCAGCTCATCAATTTACAGCATATATGCCTGTGCTACTCATACGCTGAGTTGGTGAGGGACGGTATCGAACCGGAAACCGCGAGGCTCTCAATCGGACACTCTACCGACTGAGCTAAACCGGCCCTGTTGTATAGTCGACTACTGGACTTCAATAAAACCACAGACACGCGTATATAAAAATATGACCCGTCTTTATTTTCTTCGGTGTGTGGGTTTTGAGGGGCGACGAGTGTTCACAATAAACTTCCGAGTAGGATGGTGAAGAGCGCAGTGTTCACAATGAACTTCCGAGGGTGGTTGATGAAGGGAGACGACTAGCTTACCTTCTCGGCTGCTCACTGGGGACTGAATGACACCCTTCATCCGCTAGCCTTTATATACAATAAATATGTCCACGCATTTTTATCTTTTGATCTGATAACGGACATTTTTTATACATTTCTTTATTTTTCTCCCCGCCTTTTCATCGGAAGAGGAGTCTTCCGTTTTCCTTTTTTCTTTTATCTATTTCTTCATCTTGTCTCTGCTTCTTGACCGGAAGACCACTTTTCCGTTCTCCCTTCGTTCTAAATATATATTTTTATCTTTCTCTTTGTCTTTTTGCCGGAAGCTTCCTCTTCCGTTGCACGATATGCAACAGGCCTATATAAGCTAAACCGGCGCTATAACTGAACCAAACTATTTCAAAGTTCAACGAAGACTCCCTATTCCAACATGAAGTCTCCCGAGTTAAACCAGAAAGTCTCTGAGTTCGTCACGAAGACGGGAGGAGACATCGGCTGAAACGATGGGTATATGTTAATAAATCTGAGGACAATAGGCCAAACAATACAAATAATACAAATATAAATCAACATTGTAATTTCGAGACATTTCATTCTTTTTAATCGTGCAGCTGTTAAACACAAGATGATGTTCTCCTTCAGATAACAAAACGAACAAGACCGTACAAGTTGTTGTTAGTGCTATTTCAACACAAGCCAACATTTATTAATCAATTAACATTACTCAATGAATCGTATTTTTAAAAAGTGAGTTAGAAGCTGAGGCGCACATGGTCGAAAAAGGATTTCATTGTGCTCAGAATGACACTTGATTTGCCACCATTGTTCTATATTTTGTGAAGCACAAATTTATTATTATTATTATTATTATTATTATTATTATTATTATTATTATTAAAAACAAATAATTGCTTGGGCAACGAAGTGACAGGGGGCGGAAAGAGGCAGCAGGAAAAATACAATTAGTAACGTTGAATAAATATCATTTCTTCTGCTGGGAAGTGGACACCTGCGTTCAGGATAGTAATTTCAAGATTGAAATAATTTATTGTATTTTTTTTTCATAAAAGTTTAGCGTTGTGTTCATTCAAATAGTCTTATGGAGTGGACAGATATTTTTAGAATATCAGATGATGTTTCGAACGGAAACAAATGATTTTATTATAAATTCATATATTTTTTAAATTCATACTGAAAATTATGAGATTTCGCCTCTGCATGTGGACGAGGGTGGTTGATATATATATATATATATATATATATATATATAGAGAGAGAGAGAGGGAGCGTGTGTTCGCATGCGCGTGTGTTTGGATGTGCGTGCGTTCACGCTTGTGTTTGTAAGGAATAATTATATACTATCATATATATATAATACTATAT
Organism: Doryteuthis pealeii; assembly: GCA_023376005.1. Taxonomy (NCBI): domain Eukaryota; kingdom Metazoa; phylum Mollusca; class Cephalopoda; order Myopsida; family Loliginidae; genus Doryteuthis; species Doryteuthis pealeii. Next base: position 3,181,275 of record CM042157.1, read on the forward strand.
TTACATATATAAGGGACCGGGTTAGCTCAGTCAGTAGAGTGTTCGGCTAGAAACCACAAGGTTCCTAGTTCGATACCGGTCCTCGCCAACTCAGCGTATGAGTAGCACAGGGATCTGTGCGGTAAAGTAAGTAGCTGGTGGTAGGTGTGGCACTCCATCTCAGACGCCAAAACAATCACATTAGTCTAGCGCTATTGAAAAGGGGATAAACTCCCTCTCTGACTGGCTGATACCAACTTTAGGTCGCTCCGACGACTTTATCTTTTATTATATATATATATGTATATATATATGTGTGTGTGTGTGTGTGTGTGTGTGTGTGTAGAAATGAAAAATAAAGGAAAGAAAATGTTGAATGGATGTAATAGGATTTATTCTATTTTATTTTACTGGCACGTGTTTCGGCCAGGAGTTTATCCATGCATACATGTATTCTATCTATTATTGATATAAATACAAAATAAAATAAAATAATAATAGAAAAAAAAGACAGAATTTTTAAGTATACAAAAAAATAGCGGCCTTCGTCAGAGTAAATCCTTATTCTTTTAAATGAAATCGGATAAAATCCGGAGAATATATCTTATTATAATGGAGATTGTGTGTTTGTCTGTCTGTAACCGAAACTATATTCCTACTCAAGTCACAATTCTCTTAGTTATTGGCATCACATTCTCTATGATTTTATTTTTATCTAAACCTCAATTATTAATAAAATTGTCTTACATTATTAATACTGTTAACTATGTCTACATACTGACAACATGCAATTATATTTATATATACAACAAAATAGCGGTTTACAGTGTGAACGGGAAGGCTAATTTGCATATTAATATTAAAAAATCGAATTTAATAAATATGTGCTTAGTATTATTGATTTCTAACTGTTTGGTTTTATTTTAATGAATATAAGTAAAAATGTCTTCAATGAATCTTAAATGAAAACCATTAACAAGAAAAGATAACTGTCATTTTATTCTTTACTTCTTTTAAATAAATACTTAAATTAGAAAAAATAACAATGAAAGACGATAGTGATGGAAGAGTAAGTTTCAGTTGTTCTATTTTTTATTATACTCCTTCTATTTCAAATCTTTTTATCTGTATTCTTATTTAGTTTCATTAGCCTTTCTAATTTAATACAATATTTTATTACATTAAAACTTAAATAATTGCACCCGGAGGGTGCATATATTTGCTAGTATATATAATATAGTATAATATAATAGTATGTAATATAATACTATACATATGATATAATACTATATAATATATTTTACACTCACAATGATGGACCGAAATAGCTTGTTGTCCACTGCTCTACATCATGTGTTAAAATTGTCTATTAACGTAAATTACACAATCTCCTATCATCAAAATTGTCTCCAAGACTACCGACCTTATCGTTTGTCGATGGCAAGGGGGTAGTTTCTCTCTAATTCAATTCAGGTGAAAATACCAGATTATGTAGTGTCTACAAAAGTCTATTTTAATAGATCAAAACTGTATTTATGATGCCTTTAGATCGCTCTACAAACTTGGAATTATTAGATGAAATGTTTTATTTTAATCAATTGTTGATCAAATGTTTCTTAGGCCCCAAGAAGTGTCTTGCAATAATGAACAAGAAAAAAAAAAGAAATGAATTATATAAGAATAGAAAAACGAAAGGAAATTAGAGCCGTATAATCATCATAAAATTAACCTTCGGTTTCTATGTGATCACCTACGCACTGACGTGGTCCAATGTCATTGAAACGGTGATTACATCGGGTTTTTGTCATCAGTTTTTTTTGTTTTTTTGTTGCAGTGACCATACATTGATGACATTGTTGGACATGTAACGTGGAATACAAAAATCGATATTATTACTAACAAGTGCCGGTTTAGCTCAGTTGGCAGAGCGTCGGACTAGGAACCACAAGGTTCCGAGTTTGATACTGGCCCTCGCCAACTCAACGTATGAGTAACATAGGGATATGTGTGGTAAAGTAAGGAGCTGATGGTATGTGTGGCGCTCCACCTCGGACGCTAAGCTCATTGGTCTAGCGCTAGTGAAAAGGAGACTGACTCCCTCGTTA
>CM042157.1:3190858-3203358 GCA_023376005.1 Doryteuthis pealeii
CAAGACCATCCTGAAGAGAACTGGTCTCCCTGGCATGCATGAAATATTTGTCAAACGCCACCTGAGATGAGCTGGCCACTTAAACAGACTTGGGAATGACAGACTACCAAAGCAGATTCTGTACTCTCAACTGAGAGAGGGATCACGTGTAATCGGTAGACACAAGCTCAAAAGAAACCTGAAAGACTTGAATATCCCCATAGGCAGTTGGCAAGACGCAACCTGGGACCGATTATATTGGAGGAAAATATTCGCGTGGTGTCATCATCGGATACGATGGACAGCAAGTAGTAGTAGTAGTAGTAAAGACAATGATCATTACTGGACTGTGATATGTCGAACACGCCTGATACTCCCTGAGTGATACTTGCCGGATTTTCCTCTATGATCTAAAGCAGGGTCTCTGAACCCACAATTTTATGCTTACCTTGCCTTGCCAAATGGTCGATGTACTTAAAACCAGGTGTGAAATTTCTTAAAGCATCTGTGATGGTCGAGTTTGAACTCATTAAGCATACATTTCCGAATAGGACTACATTGTACTACAATGTTACATGCTCTATATTTTCCTAATGTACCTGATCGTGGTGTAATAGTTAACAAACTAGTCTCGCAGCCCCATTACTACAGAATAACGAGTTTGATCCGTGCTGGATGCCCCATACTTAGGACCTTGTATCACATCCTACCCAAGGCAACCAAGCCAAAAATAAATGAAAGTAAATGAAAATAATAATATTGAACGGCTTATTCAAAAATTACTTGTATCGGTCTGTGTTAAATAATAGATTATACGAATCATTTGTCTCGAAGAGTAGATTACTTAAAATAATTAAACCGTTCTACTCACAGAGAGAGATTGTTATGTCTAGCTGAAGTTTGATTTACTTGTAGTAACTTCTGGGTTTAGGAGAGAGGTTGACTTTCTTTAGGGGATTTTATTCATATGATTACGAATTGTAGACGTTATGTTAGATTTTACCTTTCAGTTAGTTAGCGTGATAAGCCAAATCTCGTGGGCTGAAATTGTGCGTATTTTCCATCAATGTTTAAAGAGCATCTCCTGGTTCATGCGGCCGGTAATGTAGAAGACGTTTGAAATTGAATTGGGAAATTCGGCATTAAATGACCCAAAACGAGTTGAAATGCCGTTAAATTAAACCAACCCCACCCTGATACCAAAACTGTTTTTTAGTCTTCTGTTACTGGATGTATCATGTAGGATCAAGTTGTAAAGTGATCCCCCTATTCTTGACCATATTAGGTTCAAAATGACTTTATTCAGCAATAAATGACCAGGAAAAGGGTTGATATGCCGTAAAACAAAAGAACCAACCAGCCTGTTGAACAATCAACCCAGTCTAAATCAGACACTTAAAGAGTTTTTAATTAGTAATGTTTCTGGATGTAAAATGAAGAATCATTTTGGTATTATGGAGATTAATGCACATGGTCTTCGTGATTCTTCTTCTTAGCGAAAGAATATGACAAGGAGGAGGCTGAAACAGCGTAGCATAACGAGTATCGACCATGAACCAAAGAAAAGAACATCGGTAGAGACATTAATCTGATTATTAGTTTCAAATGATTGGGACTAGATTTAATATCTGGCAAATTGTTCTATCAGATAGGAAAACTTGAAATCCTATAACTGTATGAATATTATTTTTATTTGATAGGAATAGTTACTCAAAGCCATATAAAGAGTGGAAAGTTATTAGTATTAGACAGTAATAACAACTGAATATATATATATATATATATATATATATATATATATATATATATATATATATATATATATATATATATATATATAGAATAGATAAAAGGATATGAAAACAACACAATATGCTGTTAAAGTGAAAGACTTTATTTCATATTCATAGCTAATATTGAACAATATTTCGATTTATAAAAATCATCTTCAGAGCTTGTTTTATACTTCTGAATTATCAATAGCGGAGACGAAAATAATATGAATTCAAAACGAAAACATTGGTGTTGCTATTGATAAGTCCGGAGTATAAACAAGCTCTGAAGATGATTTTTATAAATCGAAATATTGTTCAATATTAGCTAAGAATATGATATAAAATCTGTCCACTTTAACAGTATATTGTGTTTTTTCATATCCTTTTATCTATTCTCATACTGTCGGATTCATTTCCTTTCTCTTAACTAATATATATATATATATTATATATATATATATATGTGTGTGTGTGTGTGTGTGTGTGTGTGTGTGTGTGTGTAATCCAAATGACTGCTAAATAAGTCTCAGTCTATTTGGAATAATCAGATCTCACTCTATAGCCATACTGTCAACTTTTGTAGGTGCAAACATATTTACTTATACAAGGACTTTTATAAATCCCTAAAAAGAGCTCAATTATTTTTCCTTATTAACAATAGTTCTTGAAAATATTATTTGCCAATGTGTGTAATTAAATAGAAATTGATGCTATATAATAACTTCTAAAATAAAGACTAACTTCGGCATTGATGAATCATAACTAACCCGAAATTTATATATACTACACTGCTGTAATGGCACATATGCATAAAAACATTGCGCAATAAGATTTCCCGTTACATTAGTATACCATACGGAAAGTATTCTTCTTATATATATATATATATATATATATATATATATATATATATATATATATATATATATATAATAAATAGTGCACTTTTGTTTGTTTAAAGATAATAGATAAGACTATGCAAATTGCCGAAAGCATTCCGTAAAAATGTTTTCCGACAATTTATGAATGGCGAATGTACTATACATTCGTTCATTTGAAGGGAACTCGCCTTTCATCAAACATTATATATATATATATATTATATATATATATATATATATATATATATTATATATATATATATAATATATATTCTCCTGCCTCTTATTCACTCAAAAGCTCAGACACACAGTAGATAGTAAAAGGATAGAAATAAAAAAAGTATATATATATATATATATATATATATATATATATATGTATGTATGTATATGTATATATAGCATGTAAATCTTTACATAATGAGGCTTGTTCCTTTACCTCTTGATAACCTAAGGCAATAAGAATTTCCCTTTTCAGTCTATTACTGTCCACACTAATTTACTGTTCTTCGTGTCTCCTGCTAAAATTTACTCATCCTAAAGCTTTTTCGTTATCACTTTCGTTCGTATCTCTCACGGACTTCTCTTCTTTCGTTTGGCAGTAATTCCACTGTTCCCTTCGCAACAACCCTTTTCAAAGACATTGCCAAATCCGCCGGCGGGTTTTCGTCAGTCAGTTTCCTGTTTGGGGTACCAATCCTACCCCGCTTATTAGAACAAATGCCGAACGTATTCATGGGAAAGTAGACATTACGTTTATTTCTCTATGTGTTGAAGGTCGTTAGGGAAAACATTCGTCCGCATGTTTTATTCAAATGCCCACCGCCTAAGGACACTTTTGGCCATCAGCCCTCGTTTCGGAAGTGAGCAACTGACCAATGAGCAGCTGGGTGGCAAGGCGAACAGTCACCGGATTTTTATCCAGGTAAAAATTGCACAAGACATTATGGAGTTACTTTTTCATGTAGATATCGAGATATATGCAGAAACATATTTATGGTAAAGAATTAAAGCTAATTTTAAGTTATTAATGATTCCTGATTTGCAAATTTTGTAGCTTCGGTTCTGAGCAAAAAGCAGATATTTTTGGTACTAATAATGTTCATTATATGTGAAATAATAATAGAAAAAATTGTCATAGATGCAGTGCCACTGTTACATAATTATTAGATACCTAATATTTATGGCAATAGTGTAGAAATCAAAATGTCCGTTATAAGCTACAGCCCACGGCCTTGAAGGATGAGTGACAAGGCTTGACCTCAGTCCTAACCTTCCGGTGGATACCGTGAGAACCGGTAGAGAGGACCCTCTCTCCCGGTTTAGATAGTAAGTAAGTTTCTGTCAGTTAGAATTTAGGAGCTGAGCTCGTAGGATGTAAGACTCACCTGCACAGATGTCAGTGTTGGGTATTGAAAATAAAGTAACATCAAAGTAAATCGAAGTCTTGTGTTTATTACCTAAAAACTAACAATGACACAGGGCTTCTGATAAGGAGAAATCCCTAACAGAAAACCAGACCCGAAGTCCCCAAGAAAGTCCAGACGCTAGACCAGACCAAGTCCAGATGTTAGAAAATAGAACCAAAGCCGGCCAGAAGAAAATACGACCAGAAGTAAGAAGTAAGAAAAGGGTATACAACACCACATCGGATATTGATCTTGCTATGGAAAATCAGAAATCATCACTAACCTAAAATTGGTTGATTTAAAAAAAATCTTAGCATTGTTTAATTCCTTTAACACCAGCTAGACCAGAGTTTTCAACCTTTTTCATCTCACGGCACAGTAAGCTTGGCAATAAATTGATCAAGGTACACCATCAATATATAAACATATAATTATTTTATCATTTAAATTTGGTAAAGAAAAGGAATTGTGAGAATGTGCTACAAGTGTAGCATAATTAAAAAAAAAAATTAAAACAAAAAATATCAAAGTAATAGAATAAAAATATAAGAGGATGATCAACCGTCCTCAACACTCACGGTAGACCCACGGAAGGTTCACGGTATTCTAGTGTGCCGCTGCATACCGGTTAAAAAGCTCTGAGCTAGACCCTTACGAGTTAGTGTGGATCTCACTAGGTGCCCAAGATGATTGCTATTGTAATTTTGTTCTAGCTGATACAAATTATAAAGATTAATTAAAAATATATTATTAAGGTGACTTTCCAAACATCGACAAGTAAATCAAATTTGATCCCCAGGTGAATATCTAATTAAAATTAAATCTATCACAACGCACACGGAATTAATTAGGTATATCTTACAAATGTAGTGCATTTCAACCCACTATTATTATGCCGATCAAAATTGTATAGAGCAGAGATGCTGATAGGTACGCGTCCTGTGTCCCTGACGCACAAAAATCTAAAAGGATGCAGTAAAATCGTACCCATGCGTCCCAGCGTTTTCATTTTCTTCTCTCACCATTTCAAGCTAACTGTAAATACTCTTTCAATATTCTTAGAAATGAATTACACTGGATAGGTTACAAGATAGGAGTTAGACGGCTTTACTTGTTTCCCCAGATCATAAATAAAAATCGTACAATCTATTAAACCATTTTAATAGGGACCCATAAATTACACACACACAACACACACCACACACACACACACACATATATATATATATATATATATATAATATATATATATATATATATATATTATATATAATAAGTGTATTTTGGCAGCATTTTTTCTTTTATACAGGTTTTGTTGAATTGAACAGACAATTCCTGTCTGACGAGTCTTTCATTGATCCGTTCCAATCTTCGGGATATCCTTCTGGTGTCAGGGTGGAACTGGTATAACAGTCCACCGAAGTTTTCAACACTAGCGCTTTCGGCAATACTAGACAAATCGTGATCTGTTGAGGTTGGGTCACCCACTCAGCTCTGAGTAGATATTTGAGATCAGGGAAAAGTGAGTTTGCAAACAAAGCGAATTATCTTTTTTAAAATAGACACGGTCGTACAAAACATTAAATCTCATTTTGTAAGAATTCTTAGAAAGCGAATGTTTGGCCTAATTTAAGCTACTTTTGAAATTTGACATATAAATACATTTTAAATTGACACATCTCTCTTTATATACATTCTCCCAGAGAATGTAACATATATAACGAGGAGGTAACCAAGAGATACATACAGGGGAAGAAAGTGATAGGCTAAAAGTAAAATAAGGGACAGATTAGTTTTTGACTTAATTGAAAATTAAGACTAATTAGAACCAATTAAAATTTATTTCAAACATAACTTAATCCTAAAAGTAAGGAATAATTTAGTTTAATTTTCGTGTCATTGAACTAAACAGTAAAAAAGCCTCTAGAAGACAAACGTTGATTCGCTTAGCTTTAGTATACTAATAGATATACACTGAAATGATCCAGATTCATTTCAATAATATTTTTAAGTAGAATTATGGACGGATTATATATATATTTACCAAACCCCTCCGCACGATCAGGATGTTACACAAGGTCAATTTCTTAGGCAGATTTTAATAGGTTTAAATTCAGAGTGTTCCTTCTCTTAGACTGGTTACCTAGCCAAGGTTAAAGAGCCCAGTCTGTCCTACTATTTACCCATAGCTGGAGGAAGAATAGGATTCATACCTTTCCAAAGGGCATTAGCGCAAAGTGAAATGCAATTACCACAGCCAGGATTTGAACTCGGGGTGACGAGTCCATGGACGGATTATATAACCGAACAATGTTTTTTTTAAATATTTCTTCGTATCTTTCACTGCTCCTTTTTTGTCCTTGTTTTACTTTCTTCTTTTTTTTTTCATTATATCTTGTTTCTTTATTTCTTTCTTTTTTCTTCATTTCTTTCTCCATAATTGTCTTTAATTCCTTCTTCATTACATTAATTTCTCCCACGCTTCACTTATTTACATATTCCTTACGCTATTATACTGATTTTATCCCTGCTTCTTTAATTTTGACACTTCCTTGTTTGTTTGTTTTTTATTTTTCTGTGTAGCGCTACTACTTTTAATAAGAATAGATAGTTTGGTTTGTTTTGTTTTACGGCATATCAACCTCGGTGGGTCATTTAATGCTGATAAAGTTTTGAAATAAATCAATTCTTAATGGATAATACAATTTTTTTATAAATACATTTTTCTATTTAACCCATAGATGGGACCCTAACAGGTACTACCACTCCGGGTCACAGTGGACCAGGGAGCAATGGTTATGAAGGGGTGCTCCACATTCCCCAAACCTCCCAAACTGGAACCTCATCATCAGATAGAGTTTAACGTCATTCACAGGACATGTAGACCCGCAGTCACCGCCTTCTAGCACCCATATGATAAAAAGGGGTTGGGGCTTGCCATAAGTGCAGTAGGGTTGGGAAAATCATATAGGTGCTAGGACTTGACGTGACCAGCCGATTGATCGGAGGGGGCCTCTCCGACCGCCCGTCTAGCCCAAGATAGGGCCAAAGTGGAGTATTGCATGTCATGAACTGTTCATCCACCTGGGCTCTATCCTTAAGCATCAAGGGTCGCCACCCACGGCCAACAGGTGGCCCCATTGGGGGAGTCGTACCCCTCTGCAGTCAGTGCATGCTAACGCCCCGCGACAGGGCGGTAAAAATAGATAGCTAACATTACTTATCTGACTGATCTCCAATTCTATCTAGTGAGATTCGGGCCACAGATAACACCCACAGATCTAACCATTAAGTCTATTTGGCTACCATTGATTCACTTTACAATGTCATGTTGTACGAAACAAAACCGACGCCGCATTTCTAAACTTATCTGAGTTGTTTATGGGAAATCGGAAATTCCAGCGAATAAAGAGAATTTTGAGTAGAAAGGAGAATGGCTCTCCAAGCCCAGGTATATGAAGGTATTGTCATTGAAAACACTAATAGTAACGGTCTCTTTTGTTGAGAAGACAGAAATAGAATGTCAGCCATTCGGACAAAAATATCGCCTTCGTTTCGCTGTGTGAAGCTTTTCAAAAAAAAAAAAAAGAAAAAAAAACAAGAAAAGAAAAAGAAATAAAGATTCCAGTTTAACAAGTACGAACAACTGTTTTAGTTAAAGTGAAAAATATATTTAAAGAGTGTATAGCGTCGATTATCAATACGTACGCTCGTATGGTAACGTTGATAAGATTATATAGCAGATATATTATTTTACACCACCCTAAAAAAAACCAAAAAACAAAGAGTAGAAAAGACAATGAAATTGGATTTGTGTCATAACATGTGATAGAATACAAGCTTGCGAGTTGGGCATTTATATCGAGGATTCAAAACAAATCCATTGCAAATAAAAAATACCCGGTATGGAGATACAGACACACACATGTACAAACACACACACACACACACACACACACACACACACACACACATATACAGAGACGTGCGCGTACACAGAGAGTTTTATAATTTGCTTGAAGCATTGTGTATATACATTGGTTTGAAGGTTGATTTTGAAGGCTATCACAATGCAGGTGTAAAGAATAAGGTAACAATGGTGTTGTGGTAAACCTGTATTTTATTCTTAAATTTTCGAGATAAAATCTCTTTTTTCAGAAGATCACTGGAACTGATATATATATATATATTATATATATTATAATATATATATATATATATATATATATATATATATTATATTTGTGTGTGTGTATGTTTTAGAAAAATTCATTTAATTTCGTAATCTCCGAACTCTTTTCTTTTCGGGTATAGAAATACTATCAATACTAACAGCGTTTAAACATTAAACATAATATTTTGTGTTATTCTTACACATGCTATTAAAATTTGAAGTAAATATATGAGAATTGGTCAACTTACGAGATTTTGAAATGTTATAATTTTTCTGAAACACTCTGTACATATTTTTTTAAACAACCAGCATAGTACATCCCAGGAACCTACAGTTTCCTGTTAAATAATAAATGTATTACACGTTGAAAAACCCAGCAAACTTACATATACGAAGCGGAAACGAGACACCTTATTGCTCATTATATACAGGGAAAGTGTCCATTCAACATCATTTTAGTAGCTGCCTCAAAGTTTTTATAAATGGCTGTTATCATTAGGGCCGCGTTTACGTATAAGGGCATTTGCTGGATTTATTGACACAATATTAGAATTTCTGTTAGTTCCACACCAAAAAGAAAACTACCCATTTTTTGGAGTTGGAGAGAAGACCCAGTTGATAAAACAAATAAGCGATTGCCTACTTCCCTAAGATCTCCACTGAAAACTGAGTTAATCTTGGAAAAGAGTTGGAATTCCCTGATCACATCATCCAAATAACAAGTGTTAGTTACCGCTTCTTACATTCTTACTTCTTAGATCATACGAGGTATGTCAGAATGTTCTCAGTAATTAATCCAACACAACAGAAGAGAGAAGTAAATGAGAATGAAGGAATACAAGAAAATAAGCAAGAAAATAGGAATGAAAATATTTGATGAAAAAAACACAACAAAATTGTCAAACTATAAAAATCCACAGGGTCCTAAGTGATACAGAGATGGGGGAATTACATTTCAAAAGAAAATATGTATTGTATCTTTACATTATATAACACTATATATTCTTCCAAAATGTATCAACTATAAGCATGTCCATTTCATTATTTATTCATATTCTTTAACAAAACAACTTTAAGTATTTCATATATATATATATATATATATATATTATATATATATATATATATATATATTGAGAGAGAGAGAGAGAGAGGAGAGAGAGAGAGAAAATGAGTGATAGACAGAGGGAAAGAGAGTGGGCGTCAGTCATATATATTATCATATATACACACGTAGAGAGAGAGAGAGAGAGAGAGAGAGAGCGAGAGGGGAGAGTCAGTCATATATATATATTTATATATATATATGCACACACACACACAGAGAGAGAGAGAGAGAGAAAGAGAGAGAGAGAAGAGAGAGAGGGAATTAAAGACAGTGAGTGGTAGTAATGGTAGTGTTATGTTTATTGGATAATTTTGACAAAAATATCACATAAAAAAACAAACAAATTCATTTTCCAATCTTGGACAACATTTTTGACGCATTTCTATCATTGAAAACGAGTATTTGATCACTTCATATTATTCCTTACTTTGATTTTATAACTTTCTACATGACATTCACATTTATATATTTTACTACATCCCTAGTGGATTAGTATATGACACAGTATTAATTTGAGGGTTCATGTGGACAAGGGCAAACATTGATCAACCAACATGATGAAAAAATCCGATCACTCTGTGTGTCCAATATTTCTTCAGTACAATGGAGGGAAGCTGTACAAGACACACTATCCAATTGAAAGAAAATCATGGTGATATACGAGGTATGTCAGAAAAGTTCCGGGTTGATCGCATTCCTTAATGTGCGGGGCATCATTCACTTCTTGCCACAGGGTCAGACGATTAACCAGCATGTCTACAAAGAGACACTGCGGTGTTTGCTTCGTTCAGTGCGTGAGAAGAGACAAGCGATGTAACAGGACAACTCGTGGGTGCTTCACCATGACAACGCAACTGCTCACACTGCCCTGAGTATCCGAGAGTTCCTGGTCCAGAATAACATCACTGTGCTGGAGCAACCTCCCTACTCAACCGACCCTGCTCCGTGTGATTTTTCCTCTTCCCCAAGCTCACGGGAACTCGTTTTAAGGATGTGCACGACATTAACAAGGCTGTGACGACAGAGCTACGGAGAATCCCGGAAGAATCCTACCAGGCGTGCATGCAAGCGTGGTAGAGAAGTATGGGAAAATGCATTACACCCCAAGGAGATTACTCTGAAGGGGATAACTTGTAGATTGTAGTTTGGATTTAAAATAAATATTTTTGACACCAGTCCTGGAACTTTTCTGACATACCTCGTAGATGTAAATTTTTCAACAGGCAATTCGCAATTCCTGATCAGAATTAAGTGAAATGCGGTGACATTGTTTTTTTGTTCAGACTAATTCTGATATCCTAGGAATTTTTATTCTTAAATTTTATTCTTAAAGTTTCAGTCAGATTTTTCTTAGATCTTCTCTTAGATGAAGAAGTGCTTTGGTAGAGTTTTCCACAGTTAGACGTTTTTTTAATCAGACATCAAAAGTTCCTGCAAGCTGTGATAATTCCAGAGTAAAAGACATTCGGTTGGAGTAAAAGTCTTGTTATAAGTAATTTTAACTTTTAAAAAGCATTCGGTCTCTTGTGAGGTTTGCTTTATAAAAAGAGAAATATCCTCTCTAATACTTCATCAAATTTTTCTCACTAAACTACAGCTCAAAAGTTAGTGTGTGGTATATATCTTTAAAATATTCTGTCTCTTGTGAGGTTTGCTTCATAAAAAGGGAAATAGCCTCTCATACTTGATCATATTTTTCTCACTAAATAAACTACAGCTTAAAGGTCAGTCTGTGATATACTGCATGAATGTTAAAATAACCAGTATTAATTAGAAAATAGTACGAATGAACAGTAGTGTATACCATGATCTCTATCACTAGATATCGCACCAGTGACCACTGTGGTCGCTGGTTCGATCTCTAGTGGTAATGGTTCACTACTGATCTCTAGTGGTAATGGTTCACTACTGATCTCTAGTGGTAATGGTTCACTACTGATGAGACCTTATTAGGTCGAAACAGCTGTCCAGTGCTCCCGATGTGACACGCGGTGTTGGCCGAATTGTTTGGTCTTGGTAATTTAATTCAATCATCACAATATATATATATATATATATATATATATATATATATATATATATATATGGGGCAGACATCTTGAGCCTTGCGGAAGTCCGTTTCAATGAGGAGGACCAATTGACAGAGGTGGGGTCCGGGTACACATTCTTTTGTAAAAGCAGGCTCGTGGTAGCTGTATGGAATGGAGGTAAGGCAGCTCGACCACCCCATCCTAAAGCGGCCTCTGCGTACGCGGCACAGAACGGACGGCATGGAAACATCTCCTACATCTGAGACTGACCACATGTGTGACCTGAGTGGCAGGACCGTCCTGTAGAGGGTTGGGCATCTCGGTCACATACGGTCGCTTGCGATTGGAATCCTAGAAAGGGGTTCATGTGTGACAGGAAACAAACAAACTTGAATCAGGGGACCCTCGGCGTGCTCACATCTTGTAGAAATGGCCTTATTCTGTGAACAAGTGGCAATCACCATATATATATATATATATATATATATATATATATATATATATATATATATATTAAGTCATTTTTTTTAATGTAAGTAGATTAGAAGGATGTTAAAGAAAAATTGAGATGAGGAAAATAGTGACAAAACGTATATAAATTAGCAAAGACTTTGAATAACATTATTAAAAACTAATGTTAGAAACTGAATGAAAAAAAACAACTACATTTCGATTATCTATTCAGTGTTATTCTTTTCAATTTGCCACGTTTGTATCAGAGGAAGGAATAGCTGACGATTTCGTTTCCCGAGGCGAAGAAATCGTTTTATTCAAAAGTCTACTATACATTTTCATCAATTAATAAAACAGGAAGCAATACGCCATAGAATCAGATTTTTTTTTCTTTTATCGCAACCTTTCATTCTATCGACAATTGTCTCTGTTTCATATGTGAAAGGTGTGTAAAGAAACAACAATGACTGAAGCTGTTTTTACTATGACTAAGTGAACAATGAATGAAATGTCAATTATATTATAGTTGCGAAATGTTTTCAAAAAGTATCGAGATTGAAGTTGTCTTTATCAAAAAATAACAACAATTAATGAAACATTAATTCTCTGAAATTAAGGAAATGTGTTAAAAATTAATGAAAATGTGTTGAAAATTTATCGAGTTTAATGAGGTAAAATGTGATAGAAATAT
>CM042157.1:3207418-3212418 GCA_023376005.1 Doryteuthis pealeii
AGCAACCTACAGTTCCTGTTATATAAATGTAATACACGTTACAGGAAACCAGCAAACCTTACATATACGAAGCGGAAACGAGGACACCTTATGGCTCAATATATACAGGAAAAGTGTCCATTCAACATCATAGTAGCTGCCTCAAAGTTTTTAATAGATGGCCTGTTATATTAGGGCCGCGCTTTACGTATAAGGGCATTGCCCTGGATTTATTGATACGAATATTTTAGAATTTCTAGTTAGTTCCCACACCAGAAAGAAAACTACCCATTTTTTGCCCGAGCTGCCGAGAGAAGACCCCATTAATAAAACGGATAAGCCAATGACACTTTCCTTAGATCTCCACTGAAAACTGAGAGTTAATCTGCCAAAATAGTTGTTAATTCCCTGATCACATCATCCAAATAACAAGTATATATACTGCTTCTTACGTTCACTCTTAGATCATACGAGGTAAATCAGAATAGTCTCAGCTAATTAATCCAACACAACAGAAGAGAGAAGCTAAATGAGAATGAAGGAATAACAAGAAAATAAGCAATAAAACAGGAATGAAAAATATTTGATTGCAAAAAAAACACAACAAAAATTGCTCAAAACTTATAAAAATCCACAGCGCGTCCTAGCGGAAACAGAGATGGGGAATACATTTCAAAAAGAAAATAGTTATGCTAATCTATTTAACATATATAACATATATTCTTCCAAAATGCTATCAGATACAAGCATGCTCCATTCATTATTTCTTCATATTCTTTTAACAAAACAACTTAAGTATTTTCTAATATATATAATATATATATATTATAATATATAGCAGAGAGAGAACGAGAAAGAGAGCAGACAGAACAGACAGACAGACAGACACGACAGAGACAGAGACAGAAGGGCAGAGAGAGTGGACGTCAGCGTATCTTATATATTTATATATCAACACGATAGAGAAGAGAGAGGGGAGGGAATCAAGTCGTATATAGATATAATTTATAACACAGGAGATAGGATAGATAGAGAGAGATGAGAGAGGAGAGAAGGCGGGAGAGGGAGAGGACAATTTAAAGAACACTGAGTAGGTAAGCTAATGCCCTAGTGTTAGTTTAATCGATGATTTTGACAAAAATATACTTAAAAAAAACAAACAAATTATTTCCAATCTATAGACAACAGTTTTGACACATTTCTGTCATAGAGAAAACAGTATTTGATACTTCATTATTCCTACTTTCATTTTAAACTTTCTAAATGACATTACATTAATATATTTACTACATCCCAGTGGAGTAGTATATGACAACAGTATTAATTTGAGGCGTTCATGTGGACAAGGACAACATTGATCAACCAAAATGAAAGCCATCAGATTCACTCCGACACTTCCCTGCTGGCGTCCAATATTTCTTCAGCCATGCAATGCGAGGCGAAGCTGTACAGACACACTATCCAATTGAAAAAAAATCATGGTGATATATGAGCGCTATGCAGAAAGCATTCCGGGTTGATCGCCCATTCCTTTAATTGCGGGGGCATCATCCAGCAAGTTCTTGCCACAGGCGTCAGTCATTAACCATCATGTCTACAAAGGAAGAACACGAGGTGTTTACTAAGTTCAGCGCCGAGAAGAGACGAGAGATGCTGCAGACAACTCGTGGCTCACCATGACAACCGCATCTGCCTCACATATGCCCTGAGTACCCCGAGAGTTTCCTGGTCAGATAACATCACTCGTGCCTGGAGCGAACCTCCCTGACTCAACACGACCTGGCCTCCTGTATTTTTCCTCTTCCACCCCAAGCTCACAAGGGAACTCGTTTAAAAGGATGTGCCACGACATTAAACAAGGCCTGAGACGACAAGAGCTAACGAGAATCCCGGAAGAATCCTACCAGGCGGTCATGCCAAAGCCGTGGTAGAGAAATGTATATGGCGAAAATGCATTACACCCCAAGGAGATTACTACTGAAGGGATAAACTTGTAGATGTAGTTTGCGGATTTAAAATAAATATTTTTGACACAACATCCTCCCGTCTGGAACTTTTCTGACAATACCTGTAGATGCTAATTTTTCAACAGGCAATTCGCAATTTCCCTGCACAGAATTAAGGTGAAGCCGTGAAAATTGTTCCATTTTTTTTCAGACTAATCTTGATATCCTAGCGAATTTTTATTCTTAAATTATTTATTCTTAAATGTTTCAGTCAGATTTTCTTAATCTTCTTAGATGAAGCAATTGCTTGGGAGATTCTTTCCACATTAGACGTTTTTTTAATCAAGACAACAAAAACAAACTTCCTGCATAGCTGTGATAATTCAGAGTAAAAGGGACATTGCGTTGCGAGTAAAAGTCTTGTTATAAAGTAATTTTAACTTTTAAAAAGCATCGTCTCTTGCTGAGGTTGCGTATAAAAAGAGAAATAGTCCTCTCTATACTTACACAATTTTCCTCACTAAACTACAGCTCAAAAAGTTAATATGTGTGTATATCATTCTTTAAAATATTTCGTCTCATTGTGGTTTGCCTTCATAAAGGGAAAAGCCTCTCAACTATGATCATATATTTCTACTAAACATTAACTAAACAGCTTAAGGTCAGTCTGTGAATATACCTGCATGAATGTTAAAATAACCAGTATTAATTAGAAAAACCCCCCCCCCTAAACAAGACAGTAGTGCAATAACCATAGAACTCTACACTAGACGTATCGCACACAGCTGACCAACTTGGTCGCTGCGTTCGATCTCTATGGATGGTCTCAAACATACTGATCTTCTAGTGGAATGCGTTCACTACTGATCTCTAAGTCACAGCGTTACACTACTGGATAGACCTAGTAGCGTCGAAACAGCTGTCCACGTGCTCTTCCGATGTGACCGCGGTGTTGACTCGCGAATTCGTTTCGCTTGCGTAATTTAATTCAATCATCACAATAATATATATATATATATATATATATACTATATTATATATATATAAATATGGGGCAAACATTCTTGAGCCCTTAGCGGAAGTCACCTTTCAATGAGGAGGACCAACTTGACAGAGGTGGAGGTCCAGTAACAGCATTCTTTGCTAAGACAGCCAGGCCTACGCGGTAGCTGTAGGAATGGAGGTAAGCAGCTTCGATCACCCCATCCTAAAGCGGCCTCTGGTACGCGGCATCAGAACGTGACGGCATGGAAACATCTCCTACATCTGGACTGACCACATGCTGTGAACCTAGTGCAGGACCGTTCTGTCGAGCGGTTGGCATCTCGGTCACAACTAGGTCGTCTTGCGATTGGAACCCTAGAAAGGGGTCATGGTGTGAACAGGAAACAAACTCAACACTTGAAATCAGGCGCAGACCCTCGGCGTGCTCACATCTTGTAGAAATGGCTTATTCTGTGAACCAGTGGCAATTCACCATATATACATATATATATATAACTATAATTATGATATAATATATATATACTATTATCATATATATTACAGTCCATTTATTAAATGTAAGTAGAATTAAGCAAGGAGTTAAAGAAAAATTGAAACGCAGGAAATATAGTGACAAAACGATAATATAAATAGCAAAGACTTAATAACAATCATTAAACATAAACTAGTGTTTAGAAACCTGAAATGAAAAAAAACAACTACGATTTCGATTATCGATTTCAGTGTTTATTCATTCAATTATGCACGTTTGTATCAGAGAGAAGGAATAGACATGACGATTTCGTTTCCCCGAGGCGCAAGAAATCGGTTTCATTCAAAAAGTCTACTATAACATTTTCAAATTCAAGTTAATAATAAAACAGAGACAATAGCGCCATAGAATACAATTTTTTTCATTTTATCGCATCCTTTACATTCTATTCGACATTGTCTCTGTTTCATATGCTGAAAAGTGTGTAAAGCAACAACAATGACATGAAGCCTGTCTTTTACATATGAACTAAGTGAACAATGAATGAATGTCAATTATATATTACGTTGCGACATGTTTTCAAAAAAGTATCGAGATTGAAGCCAGATCCTTATCAAGAAAATAACTTAACAATTAATGATACATTAATTCTCTGAAATTAAGGAAATGTGTTAAAAATTAATGAAAATGTGTTGAAAATGATCGAGTTTATGAGGTAAAATGTGATAGAAATATAGTTTAAAAAGTATCGAGTTTTAAGCAGTTTACTAAGACAGAAACATAAAATAATGAAATCTTAATTTTCTTAAATAGTACATAAATTACAGACGTAAATATTCTAGAGTAAAAGAACATTAGGTTTACAAGTTCCAAAAATGATCTCTCAACACTGGCGCAAATGATATAGGGGTGAGGATAACAATTATGAGTGACTATCATCTTTAGGTTGCAGTTCAATCCTGGCCAAGAGTGATAATAACATAGAATACGTAACATAGCTTAACAGTATACTCGGTCATAGTTAGCGGAATAAAACAGTCTACCCCCGTGGATTGTTAAACGAACCAGACTGAAGCTGTGTTTACCAAGACAGAAATGAATGCTGATATGAATCGTTTCAACTATGAACTCCTCGATTTTATTCTTAAATGTAATCCGTGTAATCAAACGCTTACTCGGATGCATTTGCAAGTTAACATGAATATGTAACAGAAATTAGGAGGGTGTTCCACACACACACACAAACACACACCACACACTTATATATATATATAATTATATATATATATATATATACATATATACCAATCCCTCCGATACGAGCAGGATGCGACACAAAGTCAATGTCTTAACCGGAGTTTAACATGTTTAAAATCAGAGTTTTCCTTCCCCTAGACTGGTACCTATCCAAGGTTAAAAAGCCAAGTTTACCCTACTAATTACCCATAAGTGGAGGAGAATATAGGATTATACCTTTCCAACAAGAGTATTAGTGTTATATGAAATGCAAACAGCTGGATTTTAACTCGGGATCGACAACTTCTTTTCCTAAGACTCTAACCTTACAACTACACACACCCATATTCACTTGCATAATG
>CM042157.1:3217418-3234918 GCA_023376005.1 Doryteuthis pealeii
GTCTAATGACAAAAATATGTGTTAATGTATTTCTGCACTCAAAAATTCATCATACACCATTTTATATAATGTTTTATTATATATATCTTTACCAACCCCTCCGTACAACCAGGATGCGACACAAGGTAAATTTCTTATACGGAGTTTATCAGTTTTGAATTCAGAGTTTTCCTTCTAATAAACTGGTTACATAGCCATGGTTAAAGAGCCTGGTCTGCCCTACTATTAACCAATAACCTGATGGAGAATAGTTGGTTTCATACCTTTCCCAATGGTATTAGCGCTATAAGAAATACAAACAGCCGTTTCCAGGATTTGAAATCGGATCGTCGAGTCCATTTTCTACGAATATAACCCTTACATAAGGCAGTAGTTTTACTATTTACACATATGCATATAAATTCAACTCCTCTTTACCCCACTTAATGATTGTCCTTGTGTCACATCCTACCTATGGTGGATGATGTCGGCAAATACATACGAACAACTGACTATGTACAAACACGCATACGCGCGTGCACAGCACACAAACACACACACACACACACACACACACACATATATATATATATATTTATATTTACCAACCCCTCCACACAAGCAGGATGCGACACAAGGTCAATTTCTTAAGCGGAGTTTAACACGTTTTAATTCAGAGATTTCCTTCTCCTAGACCGGTTGCCTAGTCAAGGTTAAAGAGTCCAGTCTGCCCTACTATTTACCCATAGCTGGAGGGAGAGTAGAATTCATAACTTTCCAAGGGCATTAGCGGTAAGTGAAATGTAATTATCACGTCTAGGATTTGAACTCGGGCGACGAGTCCATTTCCTATTACTTTAACCATTACACCACGCGCTTCCTACATATATAGAGGTGACAAATATCGAAGGATTTCTCAACATGTCATTATTTAACAACATCCTCCTCTCCTCCACATTTACTTCTCCATCACATTCTTCCTTTCAATTCATTATGTGGTCAAATCTGAAGAAGCGTGAAGCTGAAATAAATTTATAATTTGGTAAGCTAAAGGTTTTCATTTATATGCATATATTCCCATCTGAAAATTGTGTAATACACATGAAATGTGAGTAACAGTAATATAGTACCACAATATTAGGTTTTAAATTTAGTCTTCTATTAAAGGATTGGGCACTTTAAAATTTATTTATGTCCTTCATTATATATATAATATATATATATATATATATATATATATATATATGAAAGTAGATCCGACAGTATGAATTAAACTTTTTTTGAAAAAAACAAATGATGTTGTTAGTTAGCGAACTAACGTCATTTGTTTTTTCAAAACAATTTTAATTCATATATATTTTTGTACCGGCCGTTCCTACAGTAGAGAATATACACCGGTTCTCACTATAAATATTGAGACACCGAGTGAAAAGGTTGTACTGTTACCGTTTAGTGGCAAGCTAGCCGTTCTTGTACATTATTGTAAATACACTTGTCTCATTTTACCCTACCTCGACTTGACTTCTTTTTTTACTGTTGAACTAACATCACAACATATATATATATATATATATATATATATATATATATATATATATATATATATTCGTATTTTGTAGTGGTGAAAGGAAAATAAAGAGCTCGATTACAGGTGTAAGAGCTTTTTTTATTATGGAATACCGTAGAATTAAAAAGCGCTTGTTATTCTTGGTTTCAAGGCAGCGAATTAGCTGATTATCCTCAAGACAAATAACTTTAGAATATACTTGATAGTAAGCGGCTAATACACTGCTTTGAAACCGATGGTAACAAACGCTTTTTTTAATTATATAGTATTTCATTATATATATATATATATATATATATATATATATACTCAATTCGCGAATTTTTCAATATTTTTTTAATAAAGATTGTACTATACTGTCATTATTTTTAGCTAAATGTTTTTTATACAATATTTTCTTTAATTAAATAAAATTTGCTATACTCTATACAGAAGTATTTATTTTACATTTTATAAATTTCAAAAAATCCCTAAAGATAAAAAAATAAAAAGTAGACAACAGGAACTCTTTATATAAAATTCTTCAGAGAATAATCAAACAATTTAGAAAAAAAAAGATACCGTTTTTTTCTTATTTACGAAACTTAAGTTTCAATGTTTAAGACGCCCTATTACCAAACCTGTTCTAGTATCTATTTATTTATTTACATATGTTCCCTCATTGAATTATCTTTCCAAAAATGTCAAATTTATTTTCATACAGGAAAAAAATTACCAAGATATTTGTATGGGGGATCAATGCGCGAAACAAAAACTAAGGAAAATAATTAATAGCCTTTTCAATTTACAATCAAATTTCGTCTTTATTACTTCATATACCAACAGTTTTATTAAAATCAGATAGCTACTTTATTTTAGTTGATTTTTAGCAGAATTTCCTGTGATCCCCCTCAGTAGCAGGTTTGCTAAAATGAGTATATATATATATATATTTTATACAAGTTCGGTTAAACGCCACAGACAATTCAACCGAACTTGTATAAAAGAAAAAATGCTGCCGAAGTATACATATATATATATATATATATATATATATATATATATATATATATATATATATCATCATCATCATGTCGCGCAATTAGCACGGATATCCATAAAAATCTCTCGCCAACATTTCCTCTCATTCATTTTCCCAGGGAGGTCCTCTGCGCAGCATCCAGCATCTTTGCATAGTTGGTCAATGTAGGTCCTTGATGGGTGGTCCACACTAGCATGTCCGTGTGTTGGTTTCCACAGGAGAACGTCGCTTATGAGCTCGTCCTTGCTTCTCCAGCAGTGCCCGGCATGCCTTGTCCGTCTCACCCGACTGGTTTGTGAGATGGGGGCAGGTGGCCATATAGCTGTTTCCTCGTGGGGTGCTGCTTCCACGATTTGTTCAAGACTGCACGCAGCATTCTTGTGCAGCTCCATCCAGCTTATTCTCAAGGCGCCTTGTTAGGGTCCAAGTAGCCATAGAGCAGCACTGATATAACCACAGTCTGGAAGAACCGTCGCTTCAACTTGTCGGCGAGATCGAACTTCCATATTACTGATAATTTATTTGTGGAGTGAAAAGGGTAAAGAAATCTTGGTAATTTTAGATATGTGTGAATATGCAAATTTCCCGTACTTGTTCTAGTGATGTACATTTGTGGTACGATTAAATTCTTCGAGATATTGCTGGTTGTTGTTAACAGATTAGACATCCGTCTTCAATGCGTACACAGAAGGAACTGACACGTAATCATTGTAAGCAAGTAGAAAATTGGGTGTCAATCACCGAAATCACCACTTGAAATCTTAAACAGACGCTTTATTATCTAATAACTCAATCTATGAGTTTTAAATTCATTTACGCTTTGGTTGATCAATACTGGAGATCATCTTCAACGATCATACTGTCAATGATAAATTCTGCTATGCATTATTTAAAACTAGCAGTGGCTACCCGGCGTCGCCTGGGTAGAGGGGGATTTTATTTTAAAGTTATTCCTGCAGATCCATTATTACGGAATCATGAGTTGAATCCTCGTGGGATGTCCCATTTAAATATTTCATCATCTTGATTTATTTGCTGTAATGTTCTCTTTAACTGAACTTTTCCCTTTATTCTCAACTAGCAGCGGCTACCCGGGTAGAGGGTAGAGGGGTGACTTTAGTCCCGCAGATCTATTATTACTAAATCATGAATTGAATCATCGTGGGATTCAAATTTAAATCCCTATTCATTTAAATCCCTATGTAAAAAAAATAGGCCTAGCATTAATCCAGCTACTCTGAAAAGAAATGTTAATGTCTACTATCTAAAATATTAAATGAAAAAAAAATTCCATGCTGTTATCATTTACAGTTTATTTTGTAACCCTTTTCACAAATATACATCAAATCTTTATTAATTTTTGCTCAAAAACCAAGCCCTGTTGATATTTAATGTGTATATATATTTACTTAGTCGTTAATTGTTTTATTTTTGAATTTTCCTCCGGACATACATATACACACAACAGCCCTTTATATATGTATAGATGTTATGCTTATCTAAACATGTGTACATACACTCATGTTATATATTTATCAGGCTCATCACATGAGTAGGATTTAACAGTTCAATTTCTTAAGTGGAGTTTTACTTGTTTGAATTTAGAGATTTCCTCCTCATAGACTTGATACCTCGCCAAGGTTAAAGAACCCAGTTGTCTTATTATGTTTTTGTGCTGCTTCCTAGATCTAGTGGCTCAATTCTGTAAAATGATTCGGTTATGATGTACTATTCAAACATTTACAATACATTTCATATATCGATATATCGTGTAAGTTATATGTCTATAACTATATAGACACATGTATAATAAACTATTATTTCATAGAATATATATATATATATATATATATATATATATATATATATATATATATATATATATACTAGCAGCGGCTACCTGGTGAAGCCCAGGGTAGAGGAGATAAAACATATTGCAGATATATTACTATTGAATAGCGAGTTCGATCCTTGCAAGATGACCCATAAAACTAACCACATAAAAACTCAATCAAATTACACATTTAGAAAGATTATTAGATTCTCTTTCTAATCATATAAATATCTTAAATAAGATTGAACCGTAAATAGTCGAGAAAAAAGAATTTGATTTTTCGTTAAAATTTAGTCTTAAAAAAAATTATACTTATCAGCTTTCCGAAGCCTTTTTTTTTTTTAACTCGCTGTAAAAAGATAATTCAGATAAAACGCATACAAATTACATATTTATAGATATTATTTTCTTTTCTTTACAATCATATAAATATCTTTAAGATTGGAATCAAAATTGGCGATAAATTCCGAGCGGAACGGCTTGGACTGCGAAATTTATTCACTAAAATTAAACTTCACTGCTGGTATCGTTGTAACAAAAAGTCAGGCAGGGGACAATATTTTATTATCAGCAGGTGCTGATATACGGACGGTTCCGCACATTGGCGATTTTGGCTTAATTAATTAATTAATTAATTATATCCCTAAATTAGTAAAAATTCAATAACCAAATTTGGCGTGTTTCTTAGTTAGAAGAATATTAATCTATATGCAATATTTCAAATCTGAGTGACTCCTCTTTTCTGAGTTATAGGTCGACACGTACATACCAAAATCTTTCTTATATATATATATATATATATATATATGTGTGTGTGTGTGTGTGTGTGTGTGTGTGTGTGTGTGTGTGTGTGTTTCTAGTTGGTTGGTTTTATGAGAGATCAATCTTTTTTGTATCATTTAATGTTGAATACATTTTCCAGCAATTATAGGCTTTCAAGTAACTAATAACACTCATTTGTAAACGATTAGTAACTTAATATTTACCTAAACCATTAACTACGGACAGGATTTCATACAAAGTCGCAACTATTCGAGGATCAAACTTACCGTTCAGTAATAATGGATCTTTGAGACTTGCTAACTATTACACCACAATGGGACGCCTTTAGAGTTTTGAAGCAACTATTGTTAAAACTGATGATTTGCAGGTAGTTCTATGTTTTTACATATTTCTATTATTAATAATGTTTTAAATAGATCTATTTGACCCGTGGATTCATTCCCTTTTCAGGTCAGAGTTATTTTTTTTTAAGATGAATGTATTAAAAGATATATATTTCTAAATCTTACTTCATATACATTAAAAATTTTTCATTTTTTTTAATAAATGGATCTAATTAGGCATTTAACAAGAGAGTAATTCCATGTCAATCATCCAGGCCATATCACCCACCCCCTTCAATCTTTCTGATATTTTGTCCAGGCGAGGATTATGTTAAAGTTAGACAATCCCCAAAATTCGGTATTTTTCACGCCCCCACTCGAATTTGGGGAGCTAAAAATCGACATAACTTCACTAATTTTTGGAATTGGAAGCTCAAATTTGGGGTATTGTCTAACTTTAACATAGCCATAGCTGTACAAAATTTCATAAAGATTGATGTGGCTGAGTGACAATTTTACTTTTTTCTGGATGATTTGACATGGAATTCCTCAAGATCCTTTAATTGATGGATAAGACCTGAAATTAATTGTCAGCTTTCCTTCCCACCAAGGCAATAACACACACATCAATAGGATTTTAAAAATAAAAATGTAATAACAAAAATAATAAAAAAAATAACTTCTTGGTATAATGGCACTCTCCCTAAAACTCCAAAAAGGAGTCTTACCATCTGAGTCGGTTTAGTGTCATACTAGTACAGCCGTTCTTTGGGATCATATATGTATATGGAAGCGCGTGGTGTAATGGTTAAAGTCATGGGAAATAGACTCGTCGCCCCAAGTTCAAATCCTGGACGTGGTAATTGCATTTCACTTAATGCTAACACCCTTGGGAAAGGTATGAATCCTAGCTCTCTCCAGCTATGGATAAATAGACTGGGATCTTTAACTTTGGTTAAGCAATCGGTGTAAAAGAAGGAAACCTCTGAATTCAAACCTGTTTAACTCAGCTTAAGAAATTGACCTTGTGTATGTTGGCAGCATTTTTTCTTTTATACAAGTTTTGTTGAACTGTACTGACAATTCTTTTCGGACACGTTTTTCGTTTATCCGTTCCAATTTTCGGGCCATATTCCTGGTCTCGAGGTGTAACTGGTATAACAGCCCCCCAAAGGTTTCAAAACGAGCGCTTTCGGTAATACAATTTGCCATCCTCAGGTAGGAAACTATGGTATGATTTCGTGTCTCGTTTTTAACGAGAACGAGTAGTAGCAAGGAATTAGAATTGGGAGGTAATAACCATTGGTAGTGGGAGGTTGTAGGAAAGGTAGTGGTTCGAGCGGGTGTTGCAGTAGTGATTTTATGTGGGAAGGGGGCACAAGTTGTGAGAAGGGGAGGGTTATAGAGGAGGAGGATAGGCGGAAAATTATAAACTTTTGAGAATATGTTGACTTATTTTAAAGTTTATTTTGTTTAAGGTAGTTTTTTTTTTGTTTGATATATACAGCTTCGATTATTTGAAGTTTTTGATTGTTTTTTCTTCATGTAGTGTGCGTGTATTTTCGGTTAGAATTTTGCGGTAGGTAGAGGGGGGCATGAATGTGTTTTGAAGGTGTTGATTAATGGAGCTGGAATCAGATAAGTGTAATGTTAATCTGCGTGATATATATGTGTGTGTGTGTGTGTGTGTGTGTGTGTGTGTGGTGTGTGTATTTATGTTTGGTTAAAAGTTGAGATTATTGATAATCATGGATGTATAAAATAACCCTATTGTATCCCAGTAAATATATATACGCATGTACCTATATGTGTGAGCCTATGCATTTTTGTGTTTTTATATGCAATTAAATATCTATATTATCGGTAAAGTATATACACACACATTGATACTTGATATGGATTTCCTGTGTCTTCCTATCCCCAAAAATTTACAGTGGGATTCAGGTCGACTGAACACGAGGTATGGTTCAAAAGTATCACGTTATTAGCCATGAAAATGTATTTTATCCTGAGGGCATTATCGATTACAGTATTGTCCTGCTGAAACATCCAGTCATTTCCATACAAGTGAGGGATTTCAGTCAATAAGGCTGTTCTATCCAACATGCCAACAAGCCGCTGTTTGACATTCCTGGTTAGCCTAAAGCTCAATTGTTCCTTGTAAGAAGAAATAACACAGATGATGGTGAAACCTCCACCACTGTGTTGTCAAGACTAGATATCCACTGTCAGTAACGGTGAATGCTATCTGGACAATCCAGATATAAAACTTCTCACCAGAAAACAAAACTTTCTTCCATTTTTCTAATTCTTATGTGTGTTGCTTCTCATGATAATTTTATTTGCTCTTCAAATACTATTTTTTTCTTCTGTCCCACTTCTCAAATCTTGAGTAAGTGAAGCTGTGGAGTATTGTTTTCTTCTCCTGAATGGACCACTTAGTTACGTTATAATATCTTTTCCTAGTGGTCCTTCTTTGATCTTGTTGGATTCCAGGACCAGTATTGTCCTGGTCTGGTAGGGTATCCAGCTGAGTAATGCTACTTGTGGTATCATCTATAGGAGAAGGTACAATGTTGCTTTCCTCGCTTAGCCCAGTGTGTAGCCATAACGAGGGGACCTGATTATCTTGGGCGACATCCAACCAGTATGCATTTGATATTGACAACTCCCTGTACAAAGAGACTGACGACACTCGAGGTTGTGTCTAATAGGCTTTTCCAATTCTCTCCTGTTGTGGTGTGTAAAGATAAGTGGACTTTAAAGTCATTTGCGGTTTTTAAATACGTTCTTTGAGATTTACTGTTTTATTGTTCTTGAGCTGTGTTCTGCATCGGAAAAAAACTTCAGCTCACAGCAAACGACATTATCTTGGACCAATGACTTGAATTTTTTAAAGAAATTCGCAATAGCATTTTATTATATTCAATCTCACCATCAATGACTCGTAAATACATTTCAATAGTGTCTTAGAAACGAATTACTCCGTATATGTTACAAGGTAGGAATTAGATGGCTTTAGTTGGGACCCATAACATTTCCTAGGTACTCATTCAAAGCAAATATGTGGGTCCCGGGACGCTCTAAATCAAAAATCTATCAGCATCAATTTTTTTTCAACATTCATTAATTTATTCAAGATATTTTTTATTTGGCTTGCGTCCTTACCAATTCATAAGTGAACCTAGATACACACACACACTGAAACATTTGCATAATTATGCAAGGCATGAATCCTCCGAGGCACGTGTAGACAATAGTATACACACTCTGAAGTCACATGTAGACGGTGGCATATACGCTCGGATTTAATCCATTGGACATTGTGGCTCTTCTCAGTTCTTTCCTGTTGACGGATCCATGCGGTTCTCTGAAGTCTTAGATTATTATTTATTTGTCTTTAATTATTCCTCTTCTCTCTCTCTCTCTTTCTCTCTCTCTCTCTCTCTCTCTCTCTCTCTCTCTCTCTCTCTCTTTCTTCCTCTCTCGCTTTCTCTCTCTCTCTTCTCTCTTCCATAGTCCCTCCTTCTCGCTTCTGCCGCTCGAAATTTCTGTCACGTTAAAACTTTATGTCTAGCCAATGCCATTTACTTACCTAATGTAACGCAGGCGTTAACCGTGGGTGATTTTGACTGCGCTAAGGATTGAACACTAATGACTGAATATACTTACATGTTTACCAATCAAAGCTTCGTTTAAATATGGCCTCTAAATTTTGCCCCGCTAGTATATAACTTAATTTCCCAGTATTCAAATGTTCCGTATTAGATACTGAAAAGATTTAATCTTAATTATTCCTTTTCTTTTTTCTTTTTTCTAGGGTCTACCCAAACAAGTGGTTAAGTCAAATAAAGCAAAAGCTATATTTGCTCTTTATTTTCATTGCCATTTTCCCACCAATATATATATATATATATATATATATATATATATATATATATATATATATATATATATATATATGGGGGGTATTTATGAGTGTCTCTCTATGTCTACGCTATTCTAATATATATATATGCAGACTCCACTATCGATATTGAACACGATTTATTTAGAAAAATATAGTAGATAATATCATTTATAGGATATATATAGACAATATCATTTATAGTATATATATATATATATATATATATATATATATATATATATATATATATATATATATATATATATATATATATCTATCATTTATAGTATATAAATATTTATGTGTGTATGTGTGTTTGAGGCTACTAAATTATACGATCATAATTTTGCATTCCACCTGACAACGCCGACGCATACTGATTTAATTAAGAGGCCTATATATATATATATATATATATATATATATATATATATATATATAATATATATGTACATTAATCTATATATATGATATGCTGTCATCGGTATAGATCCATTTCTGCTCAATTATGAAGAATTACTTTGTTCCGAGAAAAAACTATATTTGAAATGTTGGATACCAGCCAGCGTTTCCCATTTGTAAATGTGGGTTCTAAACAACACCATGACCTCAACACTGTTTACGATCTCTCGTAAATTAATAAAACTCATATAAATTTAATAACTATTTCTCCCTTTCCCGCTGTATTAATCTATAAGCACAAATACAAACACACACAATCACGCACTGTACACTCGATAATCAGCTCGCTAACTTGCAAGTTAAACACACACACACACACACACATATATATATATATATATATATATATATATATATATATATATATATAATATATATATAGTGAAGAGTACTAATATCAGTTAAGGCAGTGATTTTTAAACCATCCCTTGATATGAAAATTGCATAGGCGAGAAAGTGTTAGTAAGCGCTGTTGAATTCATGTCTTCACTAAATTCACTAAATTGAATATAATATATATATTATATATATATATATATATATATATATATATATATGAAAATAAAATGTATTAATACAGTATGAATAAGATATAATGAATATCAAAAGATGTTTACAACTGAAACATCATCAGAAGAGAAAGTGTGCAAACCTTTTAAACCTCTTGACGGTAGGGTGTTCGGGATGAATTTGACATATCTATATTTGGTTATTTTTCTCCGTAGGTTGGAGGTATTGACGCACACTACGCATCATTTAAAAGCTTGGACCCTTCTTCATTCATATACGTATGACAGATAGAATCGATGACTGGAACCCACCTGCATCATGAAAGAGAATAACTTGTATCAGGATGATCTGCACCGGCCATCAAAATAAGGAGATTATGGTTGCTGCCCACTACTCCCTGAACACTATAAAAACAATCGGGCATGAACTGGATTATATCAATCGAGACTACGAGTCAGTGGCAACATAACAGACGAACTTATTGCGTTCGTACAGCAGAATCCTCAAAAATCTACGGAAAAAAGTGTTGGCGGACCCTCAGATGCTTACCTGGATTTGCTAAACACTGTAGTCAAGCCCTGGATAACAAAGATAGCCAATGGTAGGCCAATATGTATGGCAGCTGGATTCGGCCCTCTGAACACCTCTGGGAAATATCAAAAAATGGTTGTCGGCGAATTTTTAAAACAACACCAGTCCCAATGTTTGGCCTCCGAACTCCCCAGATCTTAACCCCATGGATTATTATGTATGTGGTGCTGTTGAGAAAGACACCAATTGTCGTGACAGTACTACAAAATCGAGAGAATCAAGGTAGTTTTTAGACCGTTCCCAGGGAAACTGTAACATCAGCTTGCTCCAGGTTCCGGAGCAGGATTGAGGCTGTAATCGACGCTGATGGCGGATATTTTAAGTTAAACTTGTTGACAGTAGTGTAATTTCTGTGGCTTTTGAATTTCTTTACAATCCATTAAATATTGTAGTTACCAAGCACTTTTTCTTTTTCCTCATGAAACTGTCAAACTTCTCATATATATATATATATATATATATATATATATATGCAAGGTGTGTCATAAAAGAATTGAGATAAAAGGTGTATTTAACAAGATAGAAATGAACAATGAATGGAACGGTATTTTCTTAAGAATACAAGGTCTGTCATAAAAGTGCGATATTTCAAGCTGTATTTACCAAGATAAAAATCAACAATGAATTGAACGGTAATTTTTCAGAATGTCAAAAAGTACAAAAAATCTCTTTAGATAATTTTTTGTCACACCTTACATATATATATATATATATATATATATATATATATATATATATATAATGAATAGAGAATCAATGAGAAAAGTATTATAAAAAGGTGCTCAGTCGGTAGAGCGTTCGGCTAGAAACACAAGGTTCCTATTCGATACCGGTCCTCGCCAACTCAGCGTATGAGTAGCACAGGGATCTGTGCGGTAAAGTAAGGACCTGATGGTAGGTGTGGCGCTCCACCAGATGCTAAAACAATCTCCTTGTCTAACGCTATTGAAAAGGGCATAGACTCCCTCGCTAACTGGCTCATACCGACTTTATCGTTGATATATATATATATATATATATAAATAGTATAGAAAATTTCAATGGAAAATTTAAAGGGACCATCATTAATTTATTTCTTTGATATATTAATTCTAATCAAATAAAAAATATATAAGTGATGGTGGTTCTTTTTAATGTTTTACTCAAGTTAGAACCTTATAAACACTTATGCACTCCAGGTTCTTACTCTTATTATCTCTCTCACTCACCCATGCATATGCTACACATGATTCTTCGGACTCTTCGGGATATAACCTGATAGACATGGTATTTCCTTAGCTTGGCTGGGAATATTATTCAGTTACTCAGCCGGCGCATTGTTTCAATTTCTTTGAATTCAGAAATTTTCACGCTGTCCGATTAAAAATAACTCATGTCGAGTCGCCATTTCTATCTACGTGTATGTGTTTTTATTTGTTCTTATATGCCTGGTGCTTTATTAAAACATTTTTGGCAAAACATTTTTGGTAAAATAGATTTAAATATCATGAACTTTTGTCAGTTGAAAAGGTGAAAGGTTTCCAGGTTTGAAGTCGGTATGAAATAAATCAAAGATCGAAGCACTCGGACACCCCAGATTTGCAATTTAGTTTCTTTTCCTCGAATTCTGAAACATACATACAATTACATATATGCAGTATAAACATTGAATGACCAATCTTTTTTTTTCTGGCTTAAGCAAAATATCTGACATGAACACACCCAATTGCATACCGGCAAAGTACATGCACATACACACAACAACAACAACAACAACAACAACAACAGCAAATACACAGAGATTATATATATATATATATATATATTATATATATATATATATGAGTTAAGAGTAAGGAAATGAATCCGACGGTATACGTATAGATAAAAGGGTATGAAAAACACACATTACTGTTAAAATGAAATGATATAAAATATTTTCATTTTAACAGTATTGTGTGTTTTCATACCCGTTTATTTATCCATCTATCCATCTATCTATCTATCTATCTATCTATCTATATATATATATATAATATATATATATATATATATATATAAGCTAGATAGATTGCCAGGTAAGCTGGCGCATTTAAATATGCGCATTTAGATTTATAACACTATATATATATATTTATATCTATCTATCTATCTGTCTATATATGTGTGTGTGTATTTGTGTGTGTCAGGGGATTGCTGACACTGGTTTCAAAGTAGCGTATTAGACACTTATGCTCAAGATGGAAATACATCCAATTGCATACCAGCAAAGTACCCGCACATACCCGCACACTTAGGAATCTATGGAAGCTCGAAGGGTCAATTTGGAATTTAGTCGACAGTAAGACGGTGATTACACCACGTTCAGGAAAACTCGTATACCAACAACTAATATGTAGGGGCGTGGTTTAATGGTTAGAGTCGTAGGCAATGGACTCGTCGATCCGAGATCAAATCTTGGACGAGGATGTTTGCATTTAACCTAGCACTAATATCCATGGGAACTATTCTCCCTCCAGCTATGGGTAAATAGTAGGGCAGTCTGAACCCTTTTACCTTGGCTAAGTAACCAGTCTAGGAGAAGTGAAAACTTGTTAAACTCCGCTTAATTAATTGATAGTGTGTCAAATCCTACTCGTAGGGGTCAATTTATATCAACAATTGATTACCGTATTTAAATGTGTATTGTAAGACATTAAATCATAAATTTTAGTTCATGAAAAACTCATGATTTTAGCGAAAATATGATATTTTTAGTTTTATGACATAAAATTGTGCTACAAAAATTTAAAAGATGAGACTATAAAAGAGAAATTGATCAAAATTTTTCAATAATTCAAAAAAAATTTTTAAATATTAAAATTTAATGACAATTTTATAGATATTTAGGGGAAAATATAAGTTATAGTTTTCTCTGATTTTTTAAATTTTTTAGTTCAATATTTTTTTCTTTTGAATTTTGAACTTTTCTTAATAGAAAATCCTCCCTGCGAATTTAAAGAAGTTCTTCCTCTTTATAATACAGTTAAAATTACGCTAAATTTTGTTAATTTTACCGAGTACTGTTGAATTTCAATTAATGGGGGTGGGGGAGACGGTAAAATTACATATATTTTGGCCATTGATATATATATATATATATATATATATATATATATATATATATATATATATATAAGAGAGAGATAGAAGATAAAGATAATAAAGCCATACATTTTCTGATATTTACAAGTTGTTATCTGTCTATATATCTATCAATATGAATGCACTTTACTCAGAGAAAAAAATTAACAACAGAGAAATCGCATTCTAACATCTTTGTTCTGTGTGGATGAAAAGGTTGATGAACAACCCAGTCGGAATTTAAAAAGAAAAAAAAGAAGGCTTATCAAATGTCAAAGGAACTGTGTCCAATTAATTCAGTTGCTATCCCGATAAGATCAACGTGCAGAAGGTAACCATTTCCCTGAGTCTCAAAACCGTTTCTAGTAATGCAGAGTTTATTGATAAAAAAAAGCAATGAAATGTCCTGATCGTTTAAGTGATACAGCAAACAAAGAGATGGATTGGAAAAGAAAGTCAGTTTACAGAAACCTTTCTTCTACAAACCTTTTTTTTTCTCAGACGAATTTGTACTTTAATCATATCCCTGTAAGAATTTCGGCTCTTAGAATTCGTCGATTCTATCTCTTGCAGAATAGTAATGTCCTTTCCTCAAAATGGGGTTTTCTGTGTATGACAAAAGAACTCTTTTCTGATGGTGAGGCTACAGTTCTAGAAATCCGGGGACTGTGGAGTCAATCCTTGATAGACATTCCTACCAGGTACATTCTGATCCAAATTCGTAGTACTTGCTAGGGTTCCAACTATGGGTCAAATAGAGTAGGGGGTCTTTTAAAAAAAAAGCCCCCCCCAAAAAAAACAAAGAAAAAGAAAACTTCCAATAAACATCTATATAGAAATGTAAACTCAACTGTCCTTTCAATCCCCCAATTAGATGTCAACATTGTATTTATAAATTAGATATTAGTAAAAAATCACATTTCAGTTCAACTAGTGAAACCAAAAGTTGCTTAGAATAAAAAGGCATATTAAATAAGAGAGTTAGTGTAGTGAAATTAATGGAACTTAGTAATTGTCAATTACTTGCTTATGCAATTTTCAAACCAAGTAACATTTGTTTTGAAAATGTGTACATATGTGTGTGTGTGTGTGTGTGTGTATACGTACGTATATGTACGTATGTGTGTGTGTGTATATACGTACGTATATGTACGTATGTGTGTGTGTGTGTGTGTGTGTGTGTGTGTGTACGTACGTATATGTACGTATGTGTGTGTATATGTACGTATGTGTGAGTGTGTGTGTGTGTGTACGTACGTATATGTACGTATGTGTGTGTGTGTGTGTGAGTGTGTGTGCGTAATATGAACGTGATTCCCTAACTTCTAGTTAGACAAGAACATTAGAGAGGTTGATGTGTCATTAAAATAGATCAATCTGACAATCCATATATTCTAAGCAAGGTTTGTTTCGATGTCCCATCGTGGTGTAATACTTAGCAAACAAGTCTCGCATATCGATTACTACTTAAAAGCGAGTTCGATTCTCTCTGAATGTCTCCTACCTGCGACCTTGTGTCACATCCTATCCGTGGGAAACGGGTTGGGAACAATCTACTCTAAGAATGGTTGGTACAAGAGACTAAGGAATCAAAATCATCTCGGTCGCTCAATTCCTTATAAAGAAAGTTGTTTAGTGCGCGCCAATTGGAATATTACAGCTATCTAGATAAGTATTTAGATAACTGTAATATAGCTGTAATATACAATACATTATAATTATATCATATTTTTGTAACAGGTACCCTTACTGCAAAAATCTAAAAGGACCAGTAAAATCATACTCATGCATCCCAGTGTTTTTCTTTTTTCTTCCCTCGCCATTTCAAGCTAACTGTAAATATATTTCAATAGTTCTTAGAAACGAATTACACAAGATAGGTTACAAGGTAGGAGTTAGATGGCTTTAGTAGGGGCGCATAAATTTTCTCGATGACTCAATCAAAGTAAATAAATCAAAAAGCTATCAGCAACACCATTATTATTATCATTATTATTATTACAGTATTTTCTTCATCTTTTCCTTCTCCTTCAAATGATGAATGTAAACCTAACCGTAGCCGTAAATGACGAAAGAAGCCATTATGTCCGGCCCTGATTAGGGTTCGACTTGATTCTCCTGATACTAATACTAATGTGAAATTTACTCCGAACCATATCTATAAGCCTAACCCTAACCATAGCCGTAAAAGATGAACAAAAACCACGATGGCTTAAAAGATGTGCATGTAATAGAAATGTCTTAGGATGTTCAATAACCTGGTAGTGGCACTGACCGATAGAGTTTTTTTTTCCTGAATTCACCGCATCCCACATAACATATTATTTCCGACTGGTCAACACTTGGGCTACACAGTTCCAAGATAATATATTGTTCGATACTACAGAGATGGTGACATAGTGCGATTTGGTGATGTGGCAGTACAACAGAACTTTAAACAATAATAATCTATTTATTATCTCTAGATTTATAGAATGAAGACAGGAAGACGTGTGTTCGAATCAAGCGGCATGTCATCACGTCGGATAAATAATAGACCATTCAGTTTTGACAGTGTGAGAGAAAAGGGAAGAAAATGACATGCAACGCGTCAGAGAAAAACAAAGCAAATACATAAATAAATGGATGATAGCAGACATTAATCGTTTCGTTCAATGGATTTGGTTTGGTTTGTTTTATGGCATATCAACGCCAGTGGGTTATTTAATGCCGATAAAGTTTTGAAATAAATCAATTCTTAATGGATAATACAATTTTTTTATAAATACATTTTTCTATTTAACCCGTAGACAGGACCCTAACAGATACTACCATTCTGGGTCAGAGTGGACCAGGGAGCAATGGTGATGAAGGGGTGCTCCACATTCCCCAAACCTCCAAAACTGGAACCTCACCATCAGATAGAGTTTAACGTGATTCCCAGGACATCTAAGACCCTCAGCCACAGCCTTCTAGCACCCATATAATAGAAAGGGTTTGGGGCTTGCCATAAGAGCAGTAGAGTTGGGAAAATCATATAGGTGCTAGGGCTTGACGTGGCCAGCCGATTGATCGGAGGCGGCCTCTCCGACCGCCCGTCTAGCCCAAGATAGGGCCAAAGTCATGAACTGCTCATTGCAAGTCATGAACTGCTCATCCACCTGGGTTCTATCCTAAAGCATCATGGGTCGCCACCCAAGGTCAACCGGTGGCCCCATTGGGCGAGTCTTACCCCTCTGCAGAGTCGGTGCATTCTAACGCCCCAGCCGACAGGGCGGTTAGTTCAATGGAATGAAAAGAAGGAAGATATAAAGGAATGAAAAAAGTAAGGTTTGATTTGGTTTCTTTGTTTTATTACATATAAACGTTCGGGGTTTTATAGTCACGTGCTATAATGGTTGGTGAAGAATAATTACAGTTCCAATTACCGTCGAACTGT
>CM042157.1:3239918-3343042 GCA_023376005.1 Doryteuthis pealeii
AGTGTTAATATCTTCAGATTTTCAAAATAATATATTCCCATCGACTTTATCTAATTTTATGTTTTATTTCTTTCTTCTGTCCTCATTCTGTGAATGTTCTTGTTTTTTAACAATTGTTGTGTTCCCATCAAAAATACCCGTCGGCCTTTAACTAGGAAAATGTCACCGACAAGAACACTGTCAATTTTTAACAATGGAGATTTTGCCATTCTTATCTAACTCTCATTACCATTGTAGGCTAGCGAATACCAACCAACGCAAAACGTGATTTCAAGTTTTTACTTTTAACGGACTTATGAAAATTATCCTAAATAATTGAAAATACAGAACGAAATGTCTCGGTAATTGCAAACTGTCCGTCACTCACTCACTCTCTCTCTCCTCTCTCTCTCTCTCTTTCTCTCTCTCTCTCTCTCTCTTCTCTTCTCTCTCTCTCTTGCTCTTCTCTGTCTCTGTCTCTCTTTTCTCTCTCTTTCTCTTTCTATATATCTAGCTATATAACACACACACATACACACACACACACACACACACACATATATATATGTATATATATATATATATATATATATATATATAGATTAGAAGTAGATATTGATCGTGGTATATTTCTCCGATATAATTTCTCTCACATCCTTTCCTCTCAGACCCACACATGGACACACACACACACACACACACACACACACGAACACATACATACACACACACTTATATATATTATATAATATATATATATATATATATATATACATGTGTGTGTATTCGAGTGTGTATGTGTGTGTGTATGTGTGTGTATGTGTGTGTGTTTTTGCGTTATGAGAACATATATGTAGATATAAACCGTTGCAATGTATTTGATGTGATTATCACTAATTTATTATGTGCATTGACAAGAACACACACACACACACACACACACACACACACACACATATATATATATATATATATATATATATATATATATATATATATATATATATATATATATATATATAAAGCGAAAGACAGATATAGCAAGAGAGGAAGATAAAAGATAATGATGTGCTATATTTATTCTACACATTTATCAAGATAGACTCCGGATGAGCAGAAAGAAACAGAAAGAGATAAATAGATAGATAGATAGATGGAGAGAGAGAGAGAGAGAGAGAGAGAGAGAGAGAGAGAGAGAGAGAGAGAGAGAGAGAGAGAGTATATAGTGGGATTGGTATATGTAATTATAGTGATATATTCCCAGCTTTCAGTGCATACGCGTATAGACGTTGTCTTACTTGCTTTGTGACATTTCTCCTAAGTGCAACTTGATTATAGCGACACACAAAAAAAAACTCCCTTTTCTGTCTTTTCGCGGACACTTTTACTTCCTTTGTGTAGTAAAATCCGAACGCATAAAGATAGATTCTTAATAAAGGAGAAGAAATAATTCGCAAGCAAGAAATATAAAAGTACACGTGAAATGGCGGACAAGTACGAATAGGCAAACGTAGCAGAAAAAAAAAAGGCCGTGCACTGAGCGCACTATTCACTCCGTCAAATGTTATCAAAGAAACGACACTATGAAATACCAAATTATACAGAAGATGATTCAGTTTGTGAGTGACTGGACGTGCACCCTGACTTCTTACAATGTCTTTTAAGGGACAGGTAACCATGTAGACAGTCATCATTATACAAACTTAGTAGAATATGTACGTTGAGAAAATGGATATTGTTGAGTGATGTATTGTCACGGCGAGGCCAGTGGTCGTAAATTACGCTGATATATGGCATTCCCTGTCAAGTTATTGTCAGCGGTGACCCAAATAATTTCCCGGGGAAATAAATTGTGGGTTAAAACTTGGAGGTCGAGAAGAAATTATAGTCTAAATATTTTCCGAATTTCTATGAGTTATTCGGTTCGCTATTCTCAACTCTACTTCTGTTAATCACGTTTCGACCCAAATATTTTTGTCTTCTTCAGTGAGTGAAATTCTGGTATCATTCAGTGCTAATCGCGAATTTCAAATGCGTTGCAATATTTGTATGCGGAATAAAACCAGTAATCTTAGGGAATCGAACTGATTCCACTCTGAGTATAAACTCCTCCACACGAGCAGGATGCTACATAAGGTCCATTTTAGATTGAATCTAATACACACGAACACATTTGAATACAGAGTTTTCCTTCTCTTAAATCGGTTTTCATACCGGGATTATAGAGCCCAATCTTCCCTACTATTTACCAATAGCAGGAGGGAAAAAATTTGAAATCATACTTATATATAGCATAGAAAATACATGTGCAGATTTTGACAGGTTATCGATAATGTAGAAATACTGTTGTATACTCTCTTTCCTTACTTTCTTACTTCTATTCTTCTAGCGTCTCTTCTAGCCTCTGGACTTGGGGACTTCGTGTCTGGTCTTCCATTGGGGATTTCTCTTTATCAGAAGCCCTGTGTCATTGGTAGTTTTTAGATAATAACACAAGACTCGATTTACTTAGATCATATTTTATTTCGAAATCCACACCAGACTACCTGCGCAGATTGAGTCGGAGCGTGCATAAGACGACTGACTAAAAATCTCTTTCTAATCTAAACCGGAAGAGGGTCTTCTCCACCGATTCTCACGGTATCCACCGGAAGGATTAGGATGAGGTCAAACCTTGTCACTCATCCTTCAAGGCCGCCGGCTGAACTTATAACAGCCATTTTGGTTTCTACACTACTGTACATAAATATTAGGAATCTAACAATTATGTAACAATACGCTATCTCTAATAAAATAAACCTGCCATTATTCCAAGCTGTAGCCGTATCCGTACAACTGTATGTTTGCACCGCTTGAATTTTAATGAACAAACTTGATGGTAAATACCAAAGGATGCTGAGTTCTGTTTTGAACAAATCCTTGAAGCAGTACCCCTCAAAAAACAGCTGTAGGGACACTTACTACCAATTTTACAAACAATCAAGTAAAATAAACACGATATTCTAGTCACTGCTTGATAAGTAAGGACGAACCCACAAGCGATGTTCTCCTGTTCACTCCTTAATAAGAGACCTACCAATGTTGGCCAATCAGAAAATAAAACTTACATTTATCTCTTTTGTGCAGATACTAGATGCTGTGTAGAGGACCTGTCAAGAGTGATGATTGGATACAGAAAGTTGATGAAAGAGTGTTGACAGAACGATTTTCCATTTTTTAATTATAATCATCTATTATTAATGGAGATTCGCTTCCGGTTTTTGTCTGTAACAAAAATAAAGTCAGAGCTTACGTCACATTACCCAAAATCGTCATAACATAGAATAAATACACTCAAAATTTGAACATGCAACATTAGACAGTCCTCATTGTTTTTTAAAACAAGTTTCAATAAAAACATGACTGGTATTATATATCTATATATAGTTTGTTTTATTTTAATACATATTTAAAACTTACATTTCAAATTGTTTTATTTTTTAATCCTTTAATGAATTAGATGATTTTACTTACTTAGGGTACAAACTCGCTGACATTGAATCTTTTACTTCAACACCTCAGACAATATGTTTCAAAAATCTATTTTTACATTGCCCGGAGTGCGTTTTTTATTTTGTACTAGTTTAATCAATAATAATAATACATTTCTAATCATATATGGGTTTCTATAATCATAGGTTTTCTGATGGTTTTGAATCCACATCTTGATAAAAGTATTCTGGCTTTGATGTGATAAACATGTCATCGGAATTTAAAACATCGAATCTTTTGCCAAGATAAGGAATGTTGAATTGAGAGAATTAAATTCTAATCCGATAGCGTCAAATCTAATGAATTTGCCGCGTGAGACAGGATTTTCTATTTGAATTTGTTTTTTATCAACAAAGCAATATATGAGGAGAATTTGGGTTTCCCACTGATGCAAATGGAGTTGTGATATAACTTTTGACTGCAACGATCAAAATTCCATCATCACTGTAACGCTACGCAGTCTCTAATAACGCGTCTTTAAGGTTACTAATCGCCAATGAGTATCGGGTAACTTTCCACAGGCCCCGTTTTTCTAAATCTAATGGACCCTATTTAAAATTTCTAACTACTGGTACGTTCATAATTCATAAGCTGCTCATAAAGTAGGTAACAAAACAAAACAATGTATTTTAATAATCAATAGACCAGGATATAAATATCGAACGAAAAAAACTTGTCAGTTTCTGGAATTTTCTATTTAACCCAACACATTCACTAAAAAGAAAAGCAGTTAAAATTATTTAAAAATATTCTAAATATTTGTAAACAATCATTTCTGATTATCGAATAAAATATCAGCTAAAACAGTTTCCATAGACAAAGTTCACTTCACGGCTGTATATATATATATATATATATATATATATATATATATATATATATATATATATATAGATATATAGATAGATAGATAGATAGATATGAACAAAGATAGATGGATAGATGGATAGATTATGAACATACTAAAATAGATAGATAGATAGATATGAACAAAGATAGATAGATAGATAGATAGATATAAACCGATAAATAGATAGATAGATAAAAACAATAGATAGATAGATAGAATAGATAGATAGATAGATATGAACATACTAAAATAGATAGATAGATAGATATGAACAAAGATAGATAGATAGATAGATATGAACATACATAGATAGATAGATAGATAGATAGATAGATAGATAGATGATATGAACATACTAAATAGATAGATAGATAGATAGATATGATAGATAGATAGATAGATAGATAGAGAGATATATATATAGATATGAACATCCTAAATAGATAGATAGATAGATAGATAGATAGATAGATAATATGAACATAAAATAGATAGATAGATAGATAGATATGAACAAAGATAGATAGATAGTATATAGAGAGATAGATATAACAGACTAAAATAGATAGATATAATAGATATAATGTAATATATACATATATATGCTTTACCGATCTTCAAATA
Organism: Doryteuthis pealeii; assembly: GCA_023376005.1. NCBI lineage: Eukaryota > Metazoa > Mollusca > Cephalopoda > Myopsida > Loliginidae > Doryteuthis > Doryteuthis pealeii. The sequence continues at coordinate 3,244,903 of CM042157.1, forward strand.
TATTCTTTTAAATTTAAAACAATTTAAAATTGTCTAAACCGGTTGGTATGTTAACACATTAATAACACTTATCTCCGAACGTAGAGCATCAACCTCGAAACCATAAGGTTCCTGGTTCAATACAGGCCCTAACCAAGCCGACACAGGAGGCTTGGATCTGCATGGTAAAGAATCTCCGCTAGCGAAAAGAGGATAGACTCCCTCGCTGTCCGGCTGATACCGACAATAGGCCACTCCCCTTAATTTACTCTATTACGTATATGTCGTTTTGTGTGTGCGTGGTACGTGTGTGTGTGTATATACATTGAGTATTCTAAATAATTTGGTCAGTATAAGTTTTAATAAAAGAGTTTATTCAATTTTTAGATACTAATTTTATTGAACCTAATATTTACAGTTTTATTTAAATGTCAACTTTCAGGCATTCTGTCTCGTATAAATGTTTATATGAAATTGTTCTTCCATTAATATGAATTTCTTTGATTAAGATGTTTTTTTCTTCCTAAAGGACTACAATGAAATATTTGGTGAAAATACTGGATGCAGGAAAAAGTTTAAGTCACGCAGTAACAGCGTTACTAGCGAAACATAATTGCCATTACTCCCAGGACCACTGTGACTCGGAGGAGTAGTAGCTGTTTGAAACTGGTTATAAGGTGTGTCATAGATATGCCTACTCTTAATAGACGATAATCATGTGACCAACTATGACCACTGGCAGTACTGATATTATTATTTATACTGGCTGTTCTGGTCATACCTGCACATATTGCTTTGAACGTGGACGACGGATCATAGAATTATATCACTGGACCTTTACTACATAGGCTACCAAAGGATTCTATAACTCAGGACTTACTTATTTACTTAAGTTCTTTACAACTGGTCAAGGATGCGGCCAGATACTTAACAAGGATTCCTGTTTATCTACCCTTATACCACATCGGGTATATAACGGGAAAAAGATAGACAGACAGAGTAGAGACGCGATGGGGGATCTTACTTGTTAACTCTGCTACTACTACTTCTAAATTGTCAGCCGCAATATTCTTCAGGCTGATTCCCGGGTTGGTCCTTTGGGTTAATCTTACTTCTTGTTGGTTCTTCTTCGGGTTGGACTGATCATTTCTTGTTTAATAACTCAATACTTGGTTGTTTTTCTTAAGTCTTTATTTACCAACCCAGCCCATAAAGATTCAACCGCCCGGTGAGTTGCGACTCTGTGAAACATCCTTCTCGTCGGGAGCCTGCTCGCATGTGTCTAAAACTAAAACTAATTCCTCACGCCTCTAATAGCGCACGTTCCAAGCGGGCAAGCAAAAAGGTTATTACCCGTCAATAACCGTCGAGGTAACTTTCCACTGGACCCGCAAATCTGAATCAAACAAACCCTTGATCTTACTACAGGTACGTACATAATTCATTGATTATCAATGAATTGTGTAACATCCCATTTACAAGTCAAATAGATCTGTTTAATAATTATGTGTATTCGATGGGAGCATGTGAAAAAATAACTTATAAGAAAGAAAAGGAAGCGCGTGGTGTAATGGTTAAAGTCATGGGAAATGGACTCGTCGCCCCAAGTTCAAATCCTGGATGCGGTAATTGCATTTCACTTAGCGCTAATACCCTTGGGAAAGGTATGAATCCTACTCTCTCTCAAGATATGGATAAATAGTAGGCAGGCTGGGATCTTTAACCTTGGTTAGGCAACCGGTCTAGGAGAAGGAAAACTCTGAATTCAAACCTGTTGAATTCCGCTTAAGAAAGGGATCTTGTGTCACATCATGTTCGTGCAGAGGGGTTGGTAAATATATATAAGAAAGAAAATTATGAATATTTGAATATAAACCGAATGCGATCCCTTAAACACTAGGCATAAAATCACACTTGGTGGATTAACATGCCATTAAAATCAATCAATCAGTCAATCCTACAATTCATTTTTCTCCTCTTTTTTTGGTAAATATTCACTCTACTTTTTAAATGTTTTACAACAGTAGAATGAATGGCAGCAGTTCTTTTCTTTCTTTCTTATTTCTTTTCTTTTTTTTTCGCTATTTCCCAATGCTGATCGTGTCATCATCCCCAAAAGCTAAGAAATAATCACTTTCAAATTCCAACGAAACCATCATTTTAGCTTCCAAATCAAATCCAGCATTCTTGAATTTTCACAAATCATTCGTGACATACTGATACCAACTGAACCTTCTCCTAAAAAACTTTGTCACTCATCTTTTTGCTGATAACGTGCTAAATTTAAAAAGGAACACCATGCAGTGTCTCACGTGCATGTTGTGCGCATCTATTGTTCTTTTCTCAATACAGAAAAAAATATAAGCAACAATAAAGAACAGACAACGTGAGTTTATCTACTCCGTGTTTATCTATCTAGTTTTCAAACAAGAAGAGTTTGCACAATTTGGTACACATCTTGTAAAATTTAATGGAGACAGTAAGACTAGTTAATATTATTAGAATTTATTAAATTAAGCATTACTAAATTTGGACTATTTCCGATAAGATCTTTTTAATGACTGTGGAATGATGGTAAGAGGTGTTGGGTTAAAAAAGTAATTGAAATATAAAAGAAAGGATTACATATGTACTTATCTAGATCCTGGGAGTGGAGGTGATTATTATTCATCTTCTGCCGAGACTTTTGGAATCGTTAAAATAATTGCCTTATATATATATATATATATATATATATATATATATATATATATATATATATATATATATAATATATATCAATAAAGGAGAACTCAATACAGTAATCCATAATAAATTTATTTCGACGAAAATTGGGGCCATATAAATCTAAGTTGATTTAAACCGGCTCCCCAAATTTTTAGTCTCATCAGATGGGTCTCAATTCACTTATGGACAAGCATATCACAAAAAATCCCAAAGAGCTGAATATATATAAATTCAAACAAAACAAAAAATAATAAAAAAAAAATTATATATATTTTTAACAGTTTGGGATTGTAACCATAGAAACAGGAAGAGAATGAAAAAGAGATACATCTCAAAGTTGATTTCTAGGGTGTCCAGACAGACAAAAAGGTGACATGACAGAAAAAACAGAGTAGTATATTAAATATAAATAGACAAGTAAAATAAAAAAGATTTTTAAATTTAAACATTAGAGTATAATGATGTATAAAAGAAAATACTAGTTAAGATATAAATAATAAAATAAATTAATAGAAGATAATAAAATAAAAAAAATAATAAATAATAGAAAATAAAATCAATTAAAAATAATAATACTAATAAAAAAATAATATTTAAAAAAAATAATAATACTAATAAAAAAAAATATTGCTCTGTATATAATCTAAAAGGTTATTTTACATTGAGCTCTCTTTAGTGATTTAATGATTCACTGTATTTATACATACAGGATCATCAATATTAGTACAGTGGATCTTAGAAATCACATATAGAATCATCCCTTACTACCAAGTTTTGAATAAATCTCATCTTTATATATATATATATATATATATATATTATATATATATATATATTTATGATAATGGTACACGGTAATAACCTACTCGAGTTTCACCATAAGGATTTTCAGGGTTAAATCCACTGGATTAATCAAGATATCTATTAATTGCACTTGATTGCACGTGTGTATTTTTTGCGATAAACGGTTGATTTATCGCTAAAAATACACACGTGCAATAATATATATATATATCAATGCACTTACAATATATAATATATATATATCAATGCACTCAATATATTGATTAATCCAGTGGATTTAACCCTGAAGATCCTAATGGTGAAACTCAAGTAGGTTAATACCATGTACCATTATCATAATAAATTTGCTCTACCAACGTATTGAGCACTTTATATTTGTTATATCGCTGCCTTATCATTGTGAATCTTGCATCAACTAACCATTGTGACCTGTTTCACCGGTAAGTCACCATTTCCCACAAATACCATATATATATATTATATTGTGTGCGCGCGTGTGTGTGTGTGTGTGTGTGTGGTGTGTGTTTTGTGTGCGTGGTGTGTGTGTGTGCGTGTGTGCATGTGTGTGTATATGTGTGTGCGTGTATGTGTGCTTCTGATTCAACTTCCGTTTTTAATCTTTTTCTTGAAATGTAAAAACTTAATACGTTAGTCGTAAATTTAGTAACTGAAGATTAAAGTTTTGGTATTTTTTACTGTTTTCTTGTTTCATATTTCTTTTTTTCTCCTTGCTTCTTTTTTTATTCTTGTTTCCTGTCGAGTTGCGAGGAAGAACATTTTTTAAGGTAAGATCATAATTCTTTCAAAGTTCTTAAATTTTATAATTCATTTTTCTAATATACAAGTTATATAGCATACAGCTAAATTTAAGTATACACTTTTAAAATACCACATTGCGTACCATTGGATAGCAGTTACTATCACTCGATATGCTTATTTTGAAAATGTTTCAAAGCAGATGTGGCATGTTACCCCCCTCCCCCCAGTTACCAATAAACGAATAATACTACTTTTTGAAATGGGCTAAGATGAAATATCATTAATTGAAGTGGCCCTAATGAACAGAATTTTCGATAATGAAATTCATTCAGTTTTATCTGCGTTATTCGGACTATTGTCCTCATCTTCATTGTTATCTGTACAACATTACGTATCTGTAGTTAGAATGTTCAATTAGGGTCTGGTAGATTCAGAATGACGGGGTCCTGTGGAAAGTTACTCGCCGCTTATTGACGTAAATTTAGTTTAGATTAAAGTTTTGGAATACTGTTTTACTTGACCCTTTGTAAAACACGCGATTAGGCGTGAGATAGTTAGTCAGATGCGAGCTGGCGGCCAACGAGAGAGGATTTCTCTCAGGGGTCGCGGTCACAGCGCGGTTAGCGGGGTTGTTAAATAAAACTTTACCAGAAAACAGCCAAGTCTTGTTTGTTGAGTTAATATCAAACTAAGCATTGACCAGCTCAACAAAGAAGATGAACCAACGTTAATAGAAGGCCCTGAAGAGAAGTCACCCTGAAGAAAATGGTGACCAAGTTAGAATCAGTAAGTAGAAGTTAACAAGAAAGAATCGTCATTCTCTATCTACTCTATCTATATGTCTGTCTATCTATCGCTGTCCTATATATACACCAGATTAATAGGGTATTGTTAAAATTGTTAAAATTACATGAATATGTCTAAATTTTAAGTAATGGTGTCATTTAGGCATGCGCAATGATAACTAAGGGAGGTAATAAATTAAAGAATAAAAATTTCTTAATTTTAAAACAATTACCGAAAATCAGGGAATTGTCCGATTTTAAAGAAATTTACACTAAATTATTATTCAACGATTTAATTTTATAATGAATAGCTTCTTTTTTTTTTAAATCTTGAAAAAAAAAATTTGTTTAATCAATTCAGAATGTAGAGAGAGGGTTGCCCTTTGTTCATTTGAAGAAAAATATTTTCCGGTCCCTAATTTTTACATTTCTTGAAAGATAAAATCCTGGAGAACATATAAAAAAATATTTTTAAATTCAACACACGAAAAAAGTGATTTGAAAATTTAAGTTATCCAGAATTTTTAAATAGTAATATATATACATATGTAATAGTAATATGTTGATTGTTAATGTTTTAATGTCCGAGGCAAGAAATAATTTTCATTTTTGTTAATTTTCCAACTTGAATGGCTTTCTAATGAAAATAAGAATTACTAGCGGCACCTGTGGATATACCATTGTATGATAATTTAATTATAACAACGTTTGATATATTTACTTAAGAGCTATTGCAGATAGTTCAATATATAAATAGTGAAATAATCTTAACGCTCTTTCACTCTTTTTTTCTTTCCTTCTTTTCATCTTTTCATAATGTTCGACTGAAACAGATTAGCTTCTGCGCGCTCACCCCTTCTGCCTACTTTTCCCCTACTGTCACTCTTTTTTAAATTATATTTTTTCTGTAGCATGTCTTTTTATTCCCTTTCCTTTTTGTTAATAAAAATGGAATAGTTCATTTTCGCTGAGGTGACGACACTCATAAGAAATAAGATTTCGGCGGATAAGCAACTCCAGATAATCAGAATATACATTTTTGCAGTTTTATCTTGGATTTGGACGGTGTAGGTATGGGTATTTGTATTCAATTGCACACCTGAACAGACAGACAGACAGGCAGATAAACCTAGGTACCACAAATATAATATAAAATAAAAAAACTATTTCTAAATCAGTGTATTAATGTTGAGATTAAGACTTTTACCAATAAGAATTAATTTTAATTTAAATATAATTGAAATAGATCACTAAGTAGACCTGAGTCTATTCTAGTAGGACCACACCAAGATTTTAGAGGTTTGAATTCAGAGTTTTCTTCTAGACTGGTTGACTAACCAAGGTTAGATAGCCCAGTCTGCCCTAATATTTACTCATAGCTGGAGGGAAAATATTTGGATTCATACATTTCCAAGAGTATTAGCGCTATGTGAACTGTAGCTTTTCCGGGATTTGAACTCGGACCGACGACCCCATTTCCTACGACACTAACCAGTACACCACGTGCCTCATTCATTACCCGATTTGTAAGTAGGTAATCTTTAAAATAGTTTGTTTGGTCTTGGTAAAGGTATTTGTATTCAAGTGCATACCTGAAGAGACAGTCATATAAACGTAGACACCCAAATATAGTATAAGATAAAGAACCACTCCTTTTTCTATATTATTGTGTTAATGTTGAGTGTTAAAGTTTCAGATTTTTACGAATAAGTATGTTAAGTAGATAATCTTTAAAATAGTTTGTTTGATTTTAGCTGTGTAATGATCCTCGGAAATCTTTTTGAATTGTATTAATTAGAATTGTTCGGTATTGTTCTCACTTTTTCACTTACCTACAAACGATTGAAGAAATTCGTTATCATTGGCGGAGCAGAGAAATTCAATGAATTAGAATGCTAATTGGGATCTTCATATCTAAAAATAAAATAATGAAAAGCCGATTTAACGAACTGGCATTGAAAATGTGTCACGTTTTCCGACAAGCCGTCATTCAGGTTGCGAAACTTTGACATCGACATCTGGACAGTTTAAATCAAGGTTAGTGACGTGGATGAGAGAGAGAGAGAGAGAGAGAGAGAGAGAGAGAGAAGAGAGAAGAGAGAGAGAGAGAGAGAGAGGGGGGAGAAGGATAGGGAGAGGGAGGAGAGGGGGGAGATTAGTGGAAAAAAGTGGTGTATAAAATGCTGGACGGAAAACCTTGTAATTAGCGAACGTTGCTGGTAAGAGATAGATAGATAGATAGAGAGAGAGAGAGAGAGAGAGAGAGTGAGAGAGGGGGTAGAGAGAGGAGGGTAGGGAGAGAGAGATTAGTGGAAAAAAGTGGTGTATAGAAAATGCTGGACGGACAAGCTTGTAATTAGCGAACGTGGATGGTAAGTGATAGATAGGTAGATAGATAGATAGAGAGAGAGAGAGAGGGGGAGAGAGACAGACAGACAGACAGAGAAAGAGAAGAGAAAAGAGAGAGAGAGAGAAAGAAAAGAGAAGAGAGAGAAGAAAGAATGAGAGAAAAGAAAAAGAGAGAGAGAATGACAGGGAAAGAGAGTGCAAAAGAGGAGAAGAAAGAAGAGAGAAGAGAGAGAGAGAGAGAGAGAGAGAGAGAGAGAGAGAGAGAGAGAGAGAGAGAGATTAATGGAAAAAAGTGGTGTATAGAAAATGCTGGACGGAAAAGCTAGTAATTAGCGAACGTGGATGGTAAGAGATAAATAGAGAGATAGATAGATAGAGAGCGTGAGAGAGAGAGAGAGAGAGAGAGAGAGAGAGAGAGGAGAGAGAGAGAGACAGACAGACAGAAAGAGAAGAAAGAAGAGAATGAGAGAAAGAGAGAGATAGAGAGAAAGAATGAGAGAAAGAGAGAGAGAAAGAGAGAGAGAAAGAGAGAGAGAAAGAGAGTGCAAGAAGGGGAAAGAGAGAGAGAGAGAGAGAGAGAGAGAGAGAGAGAGAGAGAGAGGGTGAGAGATTAATGGAAAAAAGTGGTGTATAGAAAATGCTGGACAGAAAAGCTTGTAATTAGTGGACTTGAATAGTAAGAGATAGATAGAGAGATAGAGAGATAGAGAGCGTGAGAGAGAGAGAGAGAGAGAGAGAGAGGAGAGACCGAGAGACAGACAGACAGACAGAAAGAGAAAGAGAGAGAGGAATGGGAGAATGAGATAGATAGAGAGAAAGAATGAGAGAAGAGAGAGAAAGAGAGAGAGAAAGAGAGAGAGAGATAGAGAGAGAGAGAGAGAAAGAGAGAGAGAGAGATAGAGAGAGAGAGAGAGAGAGAGAGAGAGAGATTAATGGAAAAAAGTGGTGTATAGAAAATGCTGGACAGAACACCTTGTAATTAGTGGACTTGAAAAGAGATGATGAAAAAAAAGAAAGGAATGCTGAATGTGTGAAATGAAAATGTTACATTCGAGAAGGAAGATCAGTGATGACACGATGAAACTCTAGAAAGGTGAGACATATAGGAAGAAAACTTTCGTTAACAAAGTATGATGAAAGAAAGTACCACATGAAAGAAAGAGATTACAGAAAGAAGAGTTGAGAAATGGAGAAAAGTGTAGTAAAAGTTAATGAATTAACAGAACAAAAAGAGAGGTAACAAAAAAAAAAGAAAGACATTATCAATTGGATATATATACATATATTTTTGGGAGAATAAGTGCTTAATTGGAGTCGTACCTAATTTTGAAAATTAATTAATTAATAATGAATTAGGCGGGAATACCTATTAAATGTATGGCTAAACAAATCGAGAAAAATTTTTCTCGATTTGTTTAGCCATACATTTAATAGGTATTCCCGCCTAATTCATTATTAATTAATTAATTTTCAAAATTAGGTACGACTCCAATTAAGCACTTATTCTCCCAAAAATTATCGGCAAAAAGCCATTCAAAACAAACCGTGTTTACAACTTATCATATACATATATGTATATAAAAATTATCCGTTTTTCCCCAACGAATTTTTTCATTCAAAATAAAATTTCACTCTGATGAAGGTCGAATCTTCTCTGTGTGCGGAATATTTTCACACAGATGAACTGACCGAAACACATGTGTAAGTGATATTGATTAAATTCATCTTTTACTATCCATTCGTTTCTTTCTTTTCTTTATTCATCCTTCCTCATATACATATATAAAGGGCAATTGTGTGTATGTGTATGTCCGGAGGAAACTTCGAAAATAAAACAATTAACGACAAAGTAAATATATATACGCATTAAATATCACCAAGGCTTGGTTTTTGAGCAAAAATAATGAAGATTTTATTTATATTTGGAAAGATATTTAAAAATTAAAATTTGTATAGTAATAGAAGGTAATTGAAATATGATGTTGATTGATTGAATTAATTGCCTCATTTATATTGTTGTTTTTTTTTATTGTAAATTATTGAATTAAAATTTCTTACCATATTGTTATATATTTACGTGGGGATTTTATGGGGCATCCAGTGAGGATCTAACTTGTGATAAGTAATAATGGATCTGCGAGACTAACTTAAAAAAATCTCCCCTCTACACAGGCGATGCCGGGTAGCCGCTGCTAGTACATATATAAAGGGCAGTTGTGTGTATATGTATGTCCGGAGGAAATTTCGAAAATAAAACAATTAAAGACAAAGTAAACATATATAAACATTAAATATCACCAGGGCTTGTTTTTTTAGTAAAAATAATAGAGATTTGATTTATATTTGTGAAGATGATTAAAAAATAAAATTTAAATGATAACAGCATGGATCTTTTTTTTTTTTCATTTAATATTTTAGATAGTAGACATTAACATTTCTTTTCAGAGTAGCTGGATCAATGCAAGGTCTATTTTTTTACACAGGGATTTAAATGGGTCATCCCACGAGAATTCAATTCACGATTCAGTAATAATGGATATGCCGGAATAACTTTAAAAACTCTCCCTCTACCCAGGCGATGCCGGGTAGCCGCTGCTAGTTGAGAATAAAGGAAAAAGTTCAGTTAAAGAGAACATTACAGCAAATAAATCAAGATGATGAAATATTGTAAAAGAAAAGATATTTAATATATCAATAACATAACTTCAGTTTATTGAAAATATACAACACATATATTTCTAAAAACATTCTGAAATTCACATGATAAATCACACTAAAAGCAATGACATAGTTCATGAATTAGTTTTTTCTTCTGTCTGTTCAGGAAAATACAAGAGAGAAATGGGAAGAAGTAAAGTAAGTAAAAAGAATTAAGAGAAAAGATAAGTAAATGAATATTTTGAAAAAGAAAGCTTATAGGTATAATATGAAGAAAAAGGGAGACAAAAGAATGGAATGGACAGTAATCGGAAAATAAATAATACGGATAAAGAAATATCTGGAATCATAATTCGTCTCAAAAACCCGCACCTAACGCAGCTTTCAAATTCATAACTACCTCAGTGATACGAAGTGTTTTGAATTTGAACTTCAATTTAAAATAACAAAATCAAACCTTTTTAATACAGTTATAAGAATAAGATATAGTTTTGGCTTTAGTGGCCAAAACTGCTTCTTATGATACGTTACGAGGCTACAGAGAAGTTTGTAGTATAGCGGGGGTGGTCACCGTGCCTCAAAATTCCCGGCCCTAAAAAGGTATTTGCAATATCATAATATTTGTTACGCGGCGGTCGTCATTGTTGATAAAAAAAAAAGGTACAACACGTGAGATATATCGTCACAAGGGCTTAGCATTTATTTTCGGGCTCGTGTCGTGGGCTTTGTTCGGCGAGAAGGAAAGACGGATAGAAAAAGAGGGAGGACTGTTAAATTCCTGTACCCGTCCGAATCCTACGCCGCCGGTAAGGAAAAAAAGAGACCGATCGTGTTGTTCCTCGTTTCACGTCACCACGTGACTTCCGCTTTCGGTCGCCACCCGACTTCCGGTCAGCTTTCAGTTCCTCTTCCGGGGGACATACCTCGGTCAAATTACCGGCAACCCGTTGGGTGTCTACTACTCCTTTTTTTAAAACCTTTACCTTCTCTTATTTCTTCTTCCTCTCTTTCTATAGCAGTCCTCTCACAGTTTTATTTCCACTATCAAACTCCGGTGGACCCCTCATATTCACGTTACAAGTTTCTAACGTAGGTGAACATATATGTAATAGAATTCCAACAAAGAGGTATAAATAACTACAATACAGACTTTATTTTCTAGGCACATGCAATATTAAATACACAGCATAGATACAATTAGTTTAGCACGAAAGTCTTTAGGAATTAGGACAGAGTTTTAATAGAGTAGAAGAGTTAATTACTGTACATGACCCACGTGGTAGGATCAATAAATGACTACGTGGTCACAAGTCTCCAGTTGGGGGGCAAGGCCTCCCGCCTTAATGGACTTACACCACTTGACTAGTGCATCATTGTAGATGCCGGGTCAAAGAGATGAGATACCTTCCCAGGATGAGTTTAAATAGCCAGGCAGTGGTGCTACGTAATGGCAAATCCTGGCGGCAAGAGAAGATAACACTTTTGGACTCAAGTCTATCCCAGCAAGGGCAGACAATCGCTACACATTCGTTATAGCTGTAAGTGGTAAAAAAAAGGACAGAAAACTGATCGTTATTTAGAAATAAATAATATGCAGAATACTTACTAAGTAGGTTTGGGAAGGTATAGTTAGAAATTGTCACTTTCAACAAAGATTTAACCCAGGAAAATTGAGAAGACAATATTGATTATTATTTCACATTTTTTCAAACAGTTTTTGGTGCAAAGTTTACCAATTTAGATTATTTGTTTACCAATTTAGATTCTTTTGTTTACAGGTAATGGAGTATTAATTTTCTTGGGATATTTTTCTAGATGAGAGATAATTTTATCAACGCGAACATTTCTTAATAGTGATGTAGGAGTTATTTTCGTATTTGCCTGGGGAGTTGTCTGTCCGTTTAGTGTCACTTGTTCCCGCTAGGGGCCTGGTGTATTTAAGCGGCTGATTTGAACTTCTCTTCCTCTTTGCCTGCTGCTCGACCTGCGAGACGCGGTGAGGTAGTCATATGACTATCCCTTTCTCGTTGGGACTTCGGCCCTTAACACTGGCCACTCACTGCTAGTAAGTCTCTTATACGATATATGACTATCCTTTAGTCATGTATCCGTAACAACGTCTTTATGTACATTTAGGTATCTCTTTGATACCTAAATATCTTGTAGTTTACCATTCATGAATGTGTGATTATCTCTACTCTTGTATATGTATTTATATTACTTTTGTATGTATGTTTATGTACACTTTATCTAATTTATGTATCTAGTCATATCCATGTGTTGTATGCCTATTAAATGTTTTGTCTATCAACCTTTGTTGGAGTTTGTTTGCGTTCCAACGAGTTCTGACTTTGTCATGACCTTTGAATCTTACAACTGGTGATACCCCGACGTGATACGAACACGTACCCTTCTTACCATGTCCGTAAAAGTATTTTGTACCCACCTTACTGTGATTTAATGTCAAGGCTTACTTCTGTTATTCCAGTTTATATTTCTTATTTTTTTCGATTAAGCTATTGGACTTTTAAAAAAAATAAGTAACTTATTAAATGTGCTTAGAAGGAAGTGAGTATTTGAAAACGTGAAAATATGCAACAACAGATATATTATATAAGTGTTTTCAAAAAATAGTATTTTTATCTGGAGAGGAAAATCTCAGTCCTCAATTTGTTCTCAGCAGAAGACTTTTTTTAACATACACAAGGCACAACAAAATACGTAAACAATAAAACAAGGAGAAATATTTTTTACATCTGGGGAAGAGAAGACTAAATTACTTGATCTGCAAAATGACTCCCACTTCAAGAATTCTTACTGTGTCGGCATTTTCCGATCCAAATTCTCAATAATATGCGGCAAAGACAGTTTTATGACCATTTATGCCATGTTATCACTCAGGCAAAAGTAATAGGGCACAACGTTGAGGGAAATCAGGCATAGAAAAACAGCAGTGGTATATTTTGAGTTTGTCCGGCATTGGTTGTAATACTTGCACCAACCTGGGTTGTACGCTCAGAGAGAGAAAGAATAAGTTTTTCTACTCATTCAGCTACTTCATTCTTACTACCCTGCTTCTTGTGTGACCCGCTATCGATTCGACCTCTCCTCCTCTTTTGCCAACTTCAAACCCAAAGTCCCCCAATGAAGTTACCAATCAATGAAATTCAATAAAAATGTTTTCTTACTTTTTCTTTTCTTTTTCAGTTATCTTGAAATATGTTTGAGTGTTCTGGATCCAATGAGACCTGGTGAACAGTAGCGAACGGAAACCTCCTTTTACCGCCTCTTCTTCCGCCTATTTCTTCCTATTTTTCTAATTTTTGTTCAACAAGTTATTGGATTTATATTGATAAAGGCTGCTGTATATAACCTGGCACTTCTTCTTCATGGATTTGGTTATATTAAACTTATTTTTTATTTTTTAAAATTCATTTTGATTGTGTTGAAGAAAGATAGTTGGTTGAATATTGTTGTACCGGTCGTTCCTACAGTGGAGAATATACACCGGTTCTCACTAAAAATAGTGAGACACCGAGTGAAAAGGTTGTACTGTTACCGTTTAACGGCAAGCTAGCCGTTCCTGTAACATTAATGTAAATACACTTGTCTTATTTTACCCTACCTCGACTTGACTTCTTTTTTACTGTTGGATTAACATCACAACAAATATATCGTTTTCAAGTATGGTATACGCATAAGAACAATTCACGAGGATATTTTATATCCTGAACAAACTTAATAGAGGATAATACAGACATGACAGGAGATAAAAAGAAGAGCCTAGACATGGTTGTATAAGAGAAATGTCCTAATAAAAAATAGTCTTTTAGCAGACAAAAGCCTTGAGGCTGCTGGTAAAATAGAAGAGTATAAACATTTATATGTTGAACATGTTTCCGTGTGACATTAAAAGCAAATTTCACCTGGTAAACATTTCAAGAATTAATATAACAGGGGAAATAAAATTGAGTCATAATTAATCCGTCCGTCTGTACCCTAATAAACACCCGGATTAAGTATTTTTATCATTGATATTATTTTCAATGCAGGGATTAATAACCATGTGGGGATTATCTCCCCTTTGCCAGGAAGAGTTATCTTCCCGCGGTGTTGCCGTTTGTTCCCACTAGGAGACCTCTGGTATTTAAGCACCTTATTTGAACTTCTCTTGCTCTTTTAGCTAAATCTCCGGTACGAGCACATGAGTTAGACTACTGTCTACCCCTTTCTCGGTGGGGCTTTGGCTCCCCTCCTAGTACGTGATCTCTATGTACGGACGCTCCAGTCCTTTTATGTATGTATGTTTATGTACACTATTCTATTCTATCTTCTATTGTTTATGTATCTTGTTTATTCATGTGCTGTATTATATAAAATGTTTTGTCGGAGTTGTATGTTCAATTTTGCCTTTGAACCTTACAACCATTACTGTTACTAATGTTGCTGTTCATTTTAAGTTTGGTTTGTTTTGTTTTACGGCATATCAACCTCAGTGGGTCATTTAATGCCCATAAAGTTTTGAAATAAATCAATTCTCAATGGATAATACAATTTTTTTATAAATACATTTTTCTATTTAACCCATAGATGGGGCCCTAACAGGTACTACCACTCCGGGTCAGAGTGGAACAGGAAGCAATGGTGATGAAGGGATGCTCCACATTCCCCAAACCTTCAAAACTGGAACCTCACCATCAGATAGAGTTTAACGTCATTCCCAGTCACTTGCCATAAGGGCAGTAGGGTTGGGAAAATCATATAGGTGCTAGGGCTTGACGTGAACAGCCGATTGATCGGTGGGGGCCTCTTCGACCGCCCGTCTAGCCCAAGATAGGGCCAAAGTGGAGTATTGCATGTCATGAACAGCTCATCCACCTGGGTTCTATCCTTAAGCATCACGGGTCGCCACCCACGGCCAACAGGTGGCCCCATTGGGGGAGTCTTACCCCACTGCAGAGGTGCAGTCAGTGCATTCTAACTTCCCAGCCGACAGGGCGGCTGTTCCTTTTAATTATTAATTAATTTAGGATTAGTAAGCGGATTACTAGCAGTCATCAATATATATTAATACAAATGTTAGAATTGGTGACCACAAATGAACAAGAAAACATCATAAGAAGACTTGAGTTGCCTGAAGATAAAGCATTGTTATCTATTATTAACAATCATAATGTGGGTGTCTCTAGTGATATAAAGGTTAAGAGATTCAAAATCGGATCATTTTTCATGACGTCAGTTCTGACTTGTGCTTCATCCATTTCGACTTGTGTAAAACTAAAAATAAACTTAGAGAATTAGAATAAGCATCGTTTGCAAATAAAAATGGAGATCCGGGTAGGTGGTTTTATGTATGTTTTGATTATTTAAGAGTTTAATCTGCATTCTTACAAAACGGTAACGTCCACATTAGATAGGCATTTCTACAGCATTCAGAGAGTCCCCGTGGCGTAGTGGGGAACATGCTGGACTGCAGCATCATAGTAAGTGAGTTTGATTTCCAATCAAACAGTAGTGATACTATATAACTAATAACCGAGGGGCTTCATACAATTCCCAAGAGTAAGTCTGAAAGTAAACACAATAGGATAAGGGTTAGGGTTTAGGGTTAGGTTTAGGGTTAGGGTTGGGTTTAGGATTAGTTTAATGGGGAAATAAATAATTTGAGTTCTGTTTTTTTTCTGGGTCACCCTGTAATATCATGTTACTCAACTAGGAAATAACCAAGAAAATTTTTCAGATTTATTTTCTATCTTTAATTTTGTGAATTCGAAAAATTCTTTAAATCTGATTAATATGCATATATATTATAGTATCTCTACTGTTTTTATACAGTGATGGTTTGGAATTAAACAAGATTGGTGGGAATATATATATATATATATATATATATATATATATATAATATATATATATAATATAATATAATAAAAATATATAAAGGTATTACATATCTATTTATTTGATGGCAATAGAACAGTCACAACCTTAGATTTCATACTTGCAAAATCGCAATGTATTCATCAGGTGACGTTGATGCGATGTTCTATTGCCATAAAATAAATAGATATGTAATACCTTTATATATTTATTCTATCATATTATACAATAGCTCTATTCCTTATATCGAGCACTCTCCTAATACTACTGCAATTTGGTGCACCATTCCAGTGAAAGCAGGAGCGGAGACTATCCCAGGCTATAGTAAATATATGTTGGGGCCCAATCTACGGGTTAAATGCATTTGTTTAAAAAGTATTCATATTCAATAGGACCATTGGGGTATATTGGTTATTAAGAAACGGAAGTACCGTTTCAGCCATTGTTTTCATGAAAAATGGAAGTACCGTTTCAGCCATTGTTTTCATGAGAAACGGAAGTACAGTTTCAGCCATTGTTTTGATAAGAAACGGAAGTACCGTTTTAGCCATTGTTTTGATGAGAAACGGAAGCACCGTTTCGGCCATTTTTCAGTTGTGCTAATAAAAATGCGGAAGTGGTTATTCCACCAGATGATGTTCAACTGGATTACTTGTGTTATTTATTCGATAAGTAAGCTATGACACGATGTAAAAATAAACAAATAGATCAAGAAATGTAAATATAAACATACAATGAATGTGATATCCTAATCTCTAGAGATAAAATAACTTTGACGATTTGACATGCCGTTAAAATAAACAACTAATACATGAAAACGAATTACAGCAAATAGTATTGGTGTTCCTGGTGCTACTGTCGTAGGAAATGGATACGGTGACACGTGTTCAAATGCTGGACGAGACTGTTTGCATTTGACATAGCACTAATACTCTTGGGAAAGGTATTGTAACGTTGTATATGGTCACAGTACCCAAAGTGATATATTCACCGTACTAAAAATGTCTTCGGCACGTGGCGGTCATCTTGTTGATAAAAATTACAATGCGGGAAATATGTAGTCACAACTGCTAGCCTTGATTATCGTGCTCGTCTCTTGGGCTCGTATCAGACAGGAGGAAAGTGCTGAGAGACAGGGAGAGAGAACTATTAAACTACTGGGTCCCCATACTTGGCACCAGAGGCCCGTCCGTTCCCCTACGCGTCCGAAAGCAAAAAGAGGCCGGTACCTTTCTTCGTTGTTCCACGTCACCACGTGACTTCCGGTTCCGGTCAATACCCGAAACTTCCGGTTGACATTCAATTCTCCATTCGGGAGGTCACGCTCCGGTCAAACTGTTTTGTGTTCATTACTCTTTTTAAAACCTTTACTCTCTCACTTATTTCTTCTTCCTCCTTTTCTAATATAGTAGTTCTCGCTCACAAAGTTCAGGACCTTCATTATCTCGTTACAGTATGCATCCAACCATTCTCTGTCCAGCTATGGGTAAATAGTAGGGTAGACTAGATCCTTTAACCTTCATACGACAACCGGTCTAGGAGAAGAAAAACTCTGAATTCAAACGTTAAATAAATTGACCATGTATCATATCCTGCTTGTGCGGAGGGGTTGGTAAGTACGTACTTAGAGCAAATAGTATATGCTGAATTTTGTAAGTTATTCTTATTCAGTTCAGGTTACAATAGACTCAGCAACCGCTTTCAAGTTGTGGAAAGTATGAATAGCTTCCATTATAGTCACAACTAACGGAGCAATCCCCGAACTTCGAACCTAATAAACTTAATCACGCTGATCATTCTTCTCACCAAGTATTTTTTTTCCTTTTTCGATCCCTTTTAATCGTCTTTATTCATGTCCGTTTCCTGACAGAGCGGAAGCCATTTTGAGGCCCGGCGCCGGGGACCCCGTGATGCCCTCATCAATGTAAAAGTTATTTTCTAAAGAGAGCAATGACAGAAAAGTATTGTATCGACGGTGGACAGGATAACGGTCGTGGCGAAGATCCGGTGAAATGTAATTGAACACTATTTCCAAATTACGATTGCTTGATTCATCTGTGACTGGTTGGCTGATTGGTGAATCATTAGAGAAGGTCCAATTCGGAGATTCTGCATTGTTAGAAGGCTAATCATTAGTAAAAGCAACAATTATGACGTGTATCAGATGGGAGGTTGGACTCTACGTACATGGGCTGATTAGGTGGGGGTCACTACTGTGCACACAATGACCACATGGTGTGGATTGATTGGTATTAAGAAACACATTTTATTATATATATATATATATATATATATATATATATATACACTCACTTCCTTCATATATATATATGTATACATGTATGTATATATATATATATATAATATATATATATATATATATATACATACATGTATACATATATATATATGAAGGAAGTGAGTATATATATATATATATATATATATATATATATATAGGAAGGAAATGAGTGCGATTGTTTGATCATGTATGGAATGATAAGTAGATAACTTTATATACATATATGTTATCAAACTTATTCTCTCTCTCTCTCTCTCTCTCTCTCTCTCTCTATATATATATATATATATATTATATATATATATATATATATATATATATATTATTTTGTATTAGTCGCACTAATAGTCTTGGGAAAGTTATGAATCCAACTATTCTCCCTCTAGGTATGGGTAAATAGTAGGGCAGACTAGGCTCTTTAACCTTGGTTAGGCAACCAGTCTAGGAGAAGGAAAAGGAATACAAACCTGTTAAACTCCGTTTGGGTTGATCATTACTAGAATAGGCTCAGTCCTAATTAGTGATCACTAGTGACTAGTGACTAGCGATTAGTGATTATAACAAAAAGATTCCAACCCCTCCCCACGAATAGGATGTGACACGAATAGGATGTGGCACAAAGCCAACTTCTGAACTTATTTGAATTCAGATTTTTCTTCTTGACATGTCCCCGAACTATGTTAAGGGGCCCAGTCTGCTCTAATATTTACCTATAGCTGGAGGAAAAATTGTTGGATTCATACCGTTCCCAAGGATATTAGCGCTATGTGAAATACAAACAGCCATGTCTAGGATTTGAACTCGTCTCGCCATGTCGATCGTCTACGACGCTAACCATTACACCACACGTCTTTAATGTTTCTATATACCTAAGTATGCTGTCACCTCTGTCCTTTTTAGAATTAACCAGATCTATAAAGCCCGCTTGAATCCACTACCCCTCGAAAATAGCAGCGTTTATGGCTTACTTTTTTACTTTATGGTTGTAAGCAAGGGTTACAGAAACATGAGCCTCAATTGTTCCACTAATTGTGAGCATCACTGTGTTGATTTCTTGTTCATCCCGGGTGTGATGTATCGCAGAATTAATTCTCAGTTTCTCTCAAACATTATATATAGCTGTCATCTTGCAACTCAAAACCGTTATTAGTTTTATGTTTTAAAATAGTAGCCGGTGCTTAGCGCACTGATGACTTATCCAACAGCATTTCTCACTTCGGCAGCAAAACCCTGGAAAACATCACCTAGATATAAAGGCTCCATCATTACATCAAGAAGACACGACAACGCAGAGAAACAGCAGTCACATACCTGAACGTATGTTGCAAGCTGGTCGTTTTTTAAAGGTTGCATTGTATTTTGGAAATACATTAGTCTCGATCACCATTGACGACACAGTAGTCATCGATGACTATACAACGTCATTTAATGGAGTATCAAATGACGTTGTGTAATCATCGATGACTAGTGTGTCGTCAATGGTGATCGTCTGATTTTCTAGTAGATGAGGAAAAACTACAAAGCAAGACTCGTAGATGATACCTTCTATTTTATATCTTTCTTTGTTTGAGGGGTGTGGTGTAATGGATAAAGTCGTAGGAAATGAACTCGTCAACCCGAGTTCAAATCATGGACGAAGCTACACTTCACATAGCACTAATAGTCTTGGGAAAGTTATGAATCCAACTATTCTCCCTCCAGGTATAGTAGGACAGACTAGGTTCTTTAACCTTGGTTAGGCAATCAGTATAACAGAAGGAAAATGAATTTTAACTTGTTACACTCTGCTTGAATTTGTCATTACTAGAATAGACTGAGTCCTAATTAGTTATCTGTTTAAAACGAAAAAATCGCTAAGGCCATAAAAATTCTCAGAAACGGATGACAGGCACTGTGTGGGGTTGATTTTCAATTCTTTCTTTTTTCCCCAGAAGGAACCAGCCATTTTCCAGTCTGTGGGTGGTTCTTTCACTCGGTCGTGTTTCCAACCACTAAAGAAAACGAACCCAAAGGCGAAGCTTCTTTCATTGCGGTTTTCAGGACTACAAACCCCAACTACAAGTTCCTGCGATTTCTGCACTGAATCACTCGTTTACAATGTTTCAATTTCTTACATAAACACAGGATTTACTTTTTTTTATTTTACGAATATGAATCGTATTTTGCGCTTCTTTGTATCATGTTAGTTTGTACCTCGGCATCCCATCCTGGTGTAGTTGAAGGTACGTGGTGTAATGGATAGAGTCGTATGAAATGGTACTCGTCGACCAGAGTTCAAATCCTGGACAAAGGTTCAGTTCACATAGAGCTGATACTCTTGTGAAAGGTATGAATACAACTACTCCCCATCCAGCTATGGGTAAATAATAGGGCAGACTAGGCTAAAGCCTTGGTTAGGCGACCAGTCTAGGAGAAAGAAAACTCTGAATTCAAAACTGCTAAAGGTATTAATCCAACTACTCTCCCTTCAGCTATGCGTAAATAGTAGGGCAGACTAAGCTCTTTAACCTTGGTTAGGCAAACAGTCTAGGAGAAGGAAAACTCTGAATTCAAAACTGTTAAATCCACTCGGGTTGGTCCCTACTAGAATATGCTCTGTCCTAATTAGTGATTTATCATTAAAATAAACGTATCGCAGCAACATTACTAATGAATAGTAAGTTCGATATTTGCTGGATGCCCCTTTCTACCTTGTGTCACATCCTAACCTAGTGAACGGGTTGGGAAAATACCTAAGTTATACTTAGGTATTTTTCAGTTCATCTCATGAGTGCGATTATCGTTTTACATAGCTTCAGTTCAAATAGCGCTGATACTCTTGTGAACGTTATACATCCAACTACTTCCCATCCGGCTATGGGTAAATAATAGGGCAGACTAGGCTCTACCAAAACACAAATGTACATGACACATTCACCAATGAATATCCTTTCTAAAAAGTTTTGACTTTTAGGATTTTTTTTAATTATTCATTTCATTTAGATTAAATACAAAAATAATATTTTTTAATCAGGAAAAAAACACTTGTGAACGAGAAAAAGAATATCAATTTCTTTCAAGTTTTTGGTATTTCGGTTTTGCATTTGTGGTCCGCCTTAAAATTGTGTTTTTCCTCAGAAGAGATTATGGACTGCAGTTTCTGCTGATTGTCTTAAACACGCTTTCTGTCAGAATAATGAGTGAGTGCTAGTCACGTTTCCATATGCACTAAAGAAAAATTTTACACAAATAAAAGAGATCTTGAATAATTAAACCATATGGAGCCTGGAACAATGTATTTTTAATCAAGAAAGCATGATTGAAAAAATATATATTTAAAAAATAAAACAAAAAGAACTTGCTTCACAATAAATATTGAAGAATGGAATAAATGAATAAAAGAAACAAATACTGAGAGAAATAATAAAGGGGGGGGAGTGTTAATTAACAAGCTGTAATCACGGATCATTTCTAGGCCACAAGTTGGATTTGCACTTTCTGCCCTACGCTTATGACTTCATGCTGAAAAGTAATAACAAAATCTCAGAGGAATAACTATTGAAAAGTAACATACGAAATATTTTTGGAAAAATCATTCAGATGAGATTATTAAGTATACATGGCAAATTGTGATTTACTGTAGGTTTGGTTCATTTTGTTTTATGGCATATCAACCTCTCTGGGTAATTTATTGCCGACAAAGTTTTGAAATAAATTCATTCCTAATGGATACTCAATGTTTTTATAAACACATTTTTCTATCTAACCTACAGCTGGGACCTTAACAAGTACTACCACTCCGGATCAGAATGGTCCAGGGATTATGGTGATAAAGGGGGGCTCCACATTCCCCAAAATTCTAGAACTGGAACCTTACCATCAGATTGAGTTTAACGTCATTCCCAGGAAATGAAGTCCCTCAGCCACCGCCTTCTATCACTCATATGATAAAAAGGGTTAGGGTCTGCCATAAGGGCAATACTGTTGGAGCAATCATAGAGGTGCCAAGGCTTGACGTGGTCAGCGGGTTGATCGGAGGGGGGCCTTTCCGACCGCCTGTCTAGCCTAAGGTCCAAAGTTGAGTGCTGCATGCCATGGACTGCTCAGCCACCAGGGTTCAATCTTTAAGCATCACGGGTCGCCACCCACGGCCAACATTGAGGGAGTGTTACCTCTCCGCAGAGGTGCAGTTGGTGTATTCTAACGCTCCAGTTGACAGGGCGGATGCTTTACTGTAGTGAGTTCGATTCCCACTAAGCACCCCAAACAAATGACTGTACTAAAGTACATTTATTAACTGTTTGTACTGAATAAAAGAGTAAGCGGCAAGTATTTAAGCAGTGATTTGTTTGTTAATATCTCAAACGATTAGATGTGAATTATTCCTGGCTTGGCGCCCGACGCAAGCAGATATATTGCGATTGATTGACTGATTAATTGTAACGGCATGTCAACCAGTCCGGGGTTATTCTATGCCTTAAAGTTAGAGTAGTGTGTACATCGTATATCTAAATATTTTGTGTAGTTTCTTAAATGTTTTGTGCACAGTTATATCACATGAAGTATTCTTATCTAATACAAATAATTTGCAAACGGATCTATTTGACTTATAGATGGTACGGTGGGGATTATCTTTCCTTTGCCAGGAAGAGTTATCTTCCCGCGGTGTTGCCGTTTGTTCCCACTAGGGGACCTCTGGTATTTAGGCGCCTTATTTAAACTTGGCTTCCTCTTTAGATACATCTCCGGAACGAGTACATGGGTTAGACTACTGTCTACCCCTTTCTCGGCGGGGTTTCGCCCCCCCTCTTAGTAAGTGATCTCTATGTACGGACGCTCTAGTCCTTTGATGTATATATGTTTATGTACACTATCTTGTATTTTATGTATCACTTTCCATGTGCTGTTATCTATATAAAATGTTTTGTCTCACAAACGTGTCGGAGTTTGTTATGTTTCAACTAGTTATGGCTTTGTTATAACTTTGAATCTTACAATACCTTAACAGATACTGTCACTCTTTGTTAGCGTAACCCTGTGAGTAATGGCAGAGAAGAAATGTAAAATCCCAAAAAAATCCAGAACTGTAAACTCACCATCAAGTGCAGTTTACACTTATTTTGATTATATTTTGATTGTTTTCTATATAAAATAATGCATACGATTGGTTTTAATAATTTGGGGAATAAAATAATACTATTGGAAATCAATAGAACCAAGTAATTATTTATAAAAACACAATTTTGTTAAAATCAGTATGCAAATCCACCATACCATAAATTTTGTAAACCTTTATGTCTTAGTGATATACAAGACACATTGAAAGATATGAAACCAGAGTAAAATGTAACTAAGATTTTTATAGGCATCATTAGTGAATAAGAATTATTCTATGTATTAATGATTTTGACTATAAATTAGTTTGTTTGTTTTGTTTTGTTTTGTTTTACGGCATATCAACCTCAGTGGGTCATTTAATGCCGATAAAGTTTTGAAATAAATCAATTCTTAATGGATGATACCATTTTTTATAAATACATTTTTCTATTTCACCCATAGATGGGACCCTAACATGTACTACCACTCCGGGTCAGAGTGGACCAGGGAGCAATGGTGATGAAGGGGTGCTCCACATTCCCCAAACCTCAAAAACTGGAACCTCACCATCAGATAGAGTTTAACGTCATTCCTAGGACATGTAGACCCGCAGCCACCGCCTTCTAGCACCCATATGATAAAAAGGGGCTGGGGCTTGTCATGAGGGCAATAGGATTGGGAAAATCATATAGGTGCTAGGACTTGACGTGACCAGCCGATTGATTGGGGGGGGGCCCTCCGACCGCCCGTCTAGCCTAAGATAGGGCCAAAGTGGAGTATTGCATGTCATGAACTGCTCATTCACCTGGGCTCTATCCTTAAGCATCACGGGTCGCCACCCACGGCCAACAGGTGGCCCCATTGGGGGAGTCTTACCCCTCTGCAGAGGTGCAGTTGGTGCAGTCGGTGCATTCTAACGCCCCAGTCGACAGGGTGGGACTATAAATTAAATACTCATTGATAAACTTACACAATTCCTGAGGGATACAGACAGCCTATTCTAAGCCTCACCGACAAGATTTATTGAAATTCATAATATCAAGAATAGCTAGTAATTAATCTCGTAAAGCATTAGTGTTAGATTTGATTTTAAGTGCTCAAATTACGTAGACTTGTGTCAGACAAGTCTAGACTTATATATATAACTGAACTGATTAAAAAAAAGGCGCTAATGAGTTGCCCGTAAAAGTTTTCATTAGTAGGCTAAGTACTTTTGGTTTATTTCTTCTGTACAATTATCAAGGCTGTTTATTATTTGTCTAAACTATCATTATCAAGACTTATATATATAAGGTGTGTCAAAAAAGTATCTAGATTATCGGATGCATTCAATATATATATATAGTGTACGATACATTTAAGGTGCAATTGTTACCATTGGTTTCAATTGTAATTTCAATGGTAACAATCGCACCTTAAATGTATGTACACTATAATGAATAAATAAATACACCTCTTACACCCGTAATCGAGCACTTTATTTTCAATTCTCCAATATATATATATATATATATATATATATATATATATATATATATATAAGGTGTGTCATAAAAGTATCGAAATTGAAGCTGTATTTCCCAAGATAGAAATGAACAATGAATGGAACGGTATTTTTTTCCAGAATACAAGGTGTCAAAAAGTACCGAGTTTACCAAGATAGAAATGAACAATGAATGGAACGTTAATTTCTTAATACAAGTTGTGTCAAAAAGTACAAAAAATCTAGATACTTTTGGACGCCTACAAAATTGATCGTATATACTTAAGAGAAATCATGTGTTAAGATTGTTTTATGTCATTGACCACGTTGAGGTGAGTTCACTTGTCATAAAAACATTTTTACATTAGCAGGACACAAATGGAATTTTGTTAAGTCTTAAAAATATAAAGTATTGACGGTAATCCTATTTGAAAGATCTTTCTTTAATATTTCCTTGTGGTTTTGCCAATATTTAATATTTAATCAATACATATATAAAGAACAGCTGGTGTGAATATATGTATGTCCAAAAATAAGTATATATATATATATATATATATATATATATATATATATATATATAAATGTTTTTAATCCGGATTCATCAAGGGAGAAAAAAAAAATAATTTCAATTCAAACTGGAAGTATTGTTTTTCCCAAAAAGCGTGTATTTCCGTGCATTCGATTCGTCTCGTCCATTCGCTGCGTCACGTTCAATATTAACTATGAAAAAGGATATAAAAATATAATAATTTTTACAACAAAGCGTGTTTATACCCTTTTATCTATCTATCTATCTATATATATATATATACACACACACACAACACACACACACACACACACATATATATATATATAATATATATATATAATATATATATATATATATATTATATATACCAAACATATTGGTAAATCCTCGCGGTGAGAAAAACCCAGCAAATAGTTTGATTGTAAAAATATACTAACAAACATCTTAGCCAGATCTTAGACCTGAAGAGCATTAAGCGAAACTTTTAGTAGGTTCGTCTGACTCATTAGATTTATCTTTATATATATATATATATATATATATGAATTAAACATTTTTAGAAAAAAACAAACAAATGATGTTATAGTTCGCTGACAGAAATCTGTTTCGACCTTTTATTAAAGCGGTCTTCATCAAAAATATTTGTGATGGAATGACGGGATAAGTAAACCGTTACAATCAGGAGGGGTACAAACGAATGTTCATGTTCGCAGCCGGAATTTTTTAATAAAAGGTCGAAACAGATTTCTGTCAGTGAACTATAACATCATTTGTTTGTTTTTTCTAAAAATGTTTAATTCATGCTGTCGGATTCACTTCCAGTTACTTTTCATATATATATATATTGAATATCTCCGATTGCTGCTTTTTATGCAGAAATTATAAGAATTTATTTTATATTCGTAGATATTTAAAAATTAAAATATACATAGAAGCAGCATTAGAATTCTACTTAAAAATGTCCAGGATTGTAGATCCCAAAAGTAAACAGATCAAGACACCAGGTTTTCTCGACCCTCTACACAGACAATGCTGGGTAGCCGCTTCTAGTATCTAATATTTCCTTGTATTTTTGGCAATATTTGTCTTTCAGAAAAAACGAAAAGTAATGGCAAAATTCTAGATTTAGTGAACACAGAGTTTTACTTAACTTTGTTGCATATCATACGGGCGGAAGTAGGATTTTCCGTTTAAATCGAAACAAAGAAAGACGACAAAAATGACAAAGGACTTCTTCAGGTTAACGCGAACAAAGAAAACAATGTATAACAATGAAATTCGGAAGTAGATTTTCCGCTGATAAGTATAACAAAAGAAAATGCGTAGGCGGCTTATATACATAAAAGAAAGTCAGAGATCCCAGTAGTTAGTCAGACAGAACCCTAGGGACAGAGAACAAGTGAACCATCGACCGAAAGGCTGTGAGACCAACGTAGCCACCTAACCACCCCTTTACCTTACCAACGATAGTCATCCAGCAGCAGTCATTGTCAACGCTCATTGTCAACGCTCACACCCACAGCACAGCCGAGTAAGAAGAAATAAAGTCAGAAGTTTTCTTTTGAAAGGGTCCAAACATTCAAGTAATATCAATCCTTTGCAAGTTTATCCAGCAAACGAAATGTAATTCCTTTCCCATCTGAACACGCCACTCTCACTTCAAATAGCAGTCGTCAGATTTCACTTGCCGTCCAAACACTTTCTTCCTCACTCGCCCTGTCAGCGACAGTCCGACTTTATTCGGATATACTTTATGAGGGTCTTTACTAACAACACCTAAGCTACGAGGAGGTAGCGAGTTCGAGTATCCGTAGCCGCTCGCCACACTCTTCCCCTCGCACAGGCCAAACATATCTGACGCTTGTTTGTGAAAGCTGGGAATCCGCTTGTTCGTAGGGCTGCTTTCAATTTCGACACAAGTTTCTACCATACACATGTGTTGTGATTTCATTAAGCGACTACTACATATATCGCTTTTGGTACTGTGACCATACGCGCTACGTTACATACACGATTTAGTGCCATGAAAAAGGCGCTACGTGACAACTTTACAAGAAATTAGAAGTGGTTTGCTCGACTAAATTCGCTAACCATAAATCATGGAAAGCTGCTCATAAATATTTACTAACTTAAGCTTGAACTCACTATAAAGGCAAATTGGATTTCAAGAAGGGCTTGTTGACGATAACGATAAAATAGGCGCCAAGCACACACAAACATTTAGCGAGAGAGTGTGAGAGACAAAAAGACAGGGACAGAGAGAGGGGAATGTGAGATGGAGTGAGAGGGAAAGGGAAGGCGATAGTGATATTAAACATGAATGAATTTACAATGTTTCATGGTATCTAAACCCTTGGGCATACAACGCCTTTCATTTCATTCTGAGATAATACATCCAACGTTACTACAACTTCAAACCTGTTTTCAATTTGGTCCAGGTCAAAATAAATTTTCTTTTTCTGCATTTATTGCATATTTATGAAAATCTAATACAGTAAACTCACGTGATAATGGATACCGTTCTAACACAACTGTTTAATGACAATCTTTAATGACGCACTGTTTAGTAATGGCAAGCTTATCTTTATATTCCTCGAAATCTATTATAAAAAGTATTGTTCACCGCAAATGAAAATTTCAGTATATTATTTCAACAAACTAAAAATTCTAAACTCTTGAAATTATGACACTATATATAATAGCAATATCATAAGATTTTTGAAAAATGATAATGTTAAAATAATTAAAAATAATTTGTATAGCCAACTACTACTGGCTAGTAGACTTCAATAAAGAAGAGATACGTATATACAAAAATAGGACCCGTCTTTATTTTCCTCGGTGTGTGGTAGGTGAGGGCGACGAGTGTTCACAATCAAAATGCCGGGTGGCTGGCGAAGAGCGCAGTGTTCACAATGAGGGATGATTATTGACGGGAGATGCGAGGTTGTCCTCTTGGCTGCTGGCTGGGATCTCTCTGACTGTCGGCTCGAATCCTCTGGCCTTTATATCGATACATACGCCCACGCATCGTTAACTTTTGATCTGGTCTTTATATCCGCTAATATGCCTACGCATTTTTATCTTTTGATCTGATAACGGATATTTGTTATATATTTCTTTATCTTCTCCCTGCTTCTTTGACCGAAAACTTCTCTTCCGTTTTCCCTTTTTTTAATATATATTTTTCTCTTTCTCTTTGTCTTTTTGCTGGAAGCTTCCTCTTCCGGGCGACGACAATACAACAGCTGTAGCGAGAGAAATTACTTACGTAGGAGCCCAAAGCGAGCGAGCGCGAACATGTCTGGGGTGCAAAATGCGGAGATCAGGGAGTGTAACAGCTGACTACAGAGGTTGAACTTGCAATCTCCTGATCATGAGTCACGGCTCGAAGTCAGAATACCTCGTTGGTGCATATGAAAATTTGTACATTGCGATGGAATGGGTGGGAACGATTGGCCCGGATGTACGATCTAGGTCAGAGCAGTTGATCCTTCTTTAAGGCCTGCCATCCCACACCGAGAGAGTTGTGTTGATCTTGCTAACGAGTAACTTTGGTGGATTGATTGAGGACTGCTGTAAAATTGTTGTAGGCGGAAAAAGACTTTGTCAGGGGACTTTTGCAGTGGAGAGAATGTTTTTTTCTATGGAGAGATCCGACGAATTTCTGTTCTCTCGATGAATTTCTGTTTTATTATACTAGCATAATATTATCCCCTCTAAAGACAGGAAGAGAATAATGAAAAGTCATTTGTCTGGGCGTTTTGGGTTTCACATTATATAAATAAGTAAAGTCAACGGAGTGGCCTATTGTCTGTATCAGCCAGACAGAGAGGGAATCTATCTCCTTTTCACTAGCGCTAGAACAGGGAAATTGTTTTTGCGTATGAGGTGGAGCACCACACCTACCATCAACTCCCCACTACCGTACAAATCCCTGTGCTGCTAATACGCTGAGTTGGTGAGGGCCGGTATTGAAACAGGTACCTTGTGTTTCCGAGCAGGATGCTCTAACGACTGAGCTAAACCGAACCTTGTACACATTATATAAAATATACCCATTACAACGGCACGGTAGTCATGATGTCACTCTTAAATCATAGATAATACTATACTAATAGAATATACAGTCGGTATTTACCCAACCTGTTCATCATGAAGTGGGTGTGACACAAGGTCACAAGTATGGAATACACATCGATGATCGAACTCACTATTCAGCAATAATGGATTGGACGAACTACCTTGCTAACCTGTACACCATAATGGGATGGCCTTAATAGGAATAGCTGTATTTTGAAATAAAATAATGTGTGTGTACCACAATAAGGTTTAAAGAAATTAAAATGATTCACCAAAACAATTAGAAGCCCTGTCGGTGAGACTTAGAATATGCTGAGTGTATTTATTTAACTACCTCTCAGCATAAGCAGGATATGACACAAGGTCAATTTATTTAGCGGAGTTTTCCTTCTCCTAGACTTGTTGCCGTACTAAAGTTAAAATGCCCTATCTACCCTACTATTTACCCATAGCTGGAGGGAGAATATTTAGTTGCATACTTTTCCCTATTTGCTATTGCAAGCAGTCACGTCCAGGATTTGAACTCGCATCGACGAGTTCATTTCACATGACTCTAACAATTACACCACGAACTAATTTTGAATAAACTGGGTGTGTCCCCTGCAAAGGGCTAAAATCCCACAAAATAAATGGATGTCCTGAGTGTGGCCTAAACACAAAATGATAGTCAACAATTTTTACTTGCAAGTAGAGATTTATGCGCACAATTGGTAATTAAAATCCTTCTAAAAGACCGCAAAAATGGCCATTACCTTTTGACTGATAGACTTAATTCTTGTGTCAATTTCCCGGTAAGACCTAACTCAATGGGACAAATCTATAGCTCAATGTACTACTGAAGAAGTCCCCATGGCTGTGGCGTGAGCATTGTTCCTTATTTAGTTGTGAGTAGAGATTTATATGCACAATTGGTAATTAAAATCATTGTAAAAGACCGCAAAAAAAGCAATTCCGTTTCGACCGATAGACTTGATTCTTGTATAAATTTCCCTTAAAGACCTAACGCGATGGGACAAAACTATAGCTCAATGTACTACTGAAGAAATCCATATGACAGTGGTGTGAGCATTGTTCCTTATTTAGTTGCGAGTAGAGATTTATGCACACAATTGGTAATTAAAATCATTGTAATAGACCGCAAAAACGGCCATTACGTTTCAACCAATAGACTTGATTCTTGTGTCAATTTCCAGGTAAGACCTAACTCATTGAGACAAATATATAGCTCAATGTACTACTGAAGAAGTCCATATGACAGTGCTGTGAGCACTCCGAGTAGAGATTTATGCGTGGCCAGTCAATTTGTAAGATTATATAGATGAGTTGCAGATTTGCGCACAATTCGTAATTAAAATCATTCTAAAAGACCGCAAAAAACGGCCATTACGTTTTGATTGATAGACTTGATTCTGTGTCAATTTCTCGGTAAGACCTAACTCAATGGGACAAAACTATAGCTCAATGTACTACGTAAGAAGTCCTCATGGCTGTGGATTGAGCATTGTTCCTTATTTAGTTGCGAGTAGAGATTTATTTTGCAAAAACAGCAATTCGGTTTCGACGATAGACTTGACAATTTGACCTAACACAGATCTATTGCTCAATTCCTCCTTGTAGAGATTTATGCGAACAATCCTTGTAAAAGACCGCAAAAACGTTTTGATAGGAATGTACTAGAGCATTATTCTTATTTAGTTGCGAATTTATGCGGACAATTTAAAAGACCAGAAAAACAGCAATTTCGTTTCGATCAATTTCCCCTCAATGTACTACTGTCCTCATGGCAGTGGTGTGAGCATTGTTCCTTATTTAGTTGCGAGTAGAGATTTATGCGCACAATTGGTAATTAAAATCATTGCATTACGTTTTGATTGATAGACTTGATTCTTGTGTCAATTTCACGGTAAGACCTAAATCATTGGGACAAATATATAGGTCAATGTACTACTGAAGAAGTTCTCATGGCTGTGGTGTGAGCATTATTCCTTATTTAGTTGCGAGTAGAGATTTATGCGCACAATTGGTAATTAAAATCAATGTAAAAGACCGCAAAAACTGATAGACTTGATTCTTGTGGCAATTTCTTGGTAAGACTTAACTCATTGGAACACTGAAGAGTGTGCACTGAATTTCATTGTCATTACTCCCAGGTCCACTTTCTTCCGGATTGGCAATAGCTAATGTCCCATTCTCGAACAGCTGTTTAAAAATTATTCTTATTTGATTCGACGATATGAAAAAAAGAGGACCTCTTTATGGACAACTATATGAAAAATGTAAATATGAACGTACAATGAAGGCGATTCCATAAACTTCAGCAATATAAAATAATAGTAGACGAGTTGACAGGTCGTTAAAATCTATCCATCTATCATACATCAATAGATAATTGACAATCAGAGATGAAATCAGGTAAGTGATAGTAATTAGGTATAATTTTGTCACAAGTAGACGAACATGTGATACTCAATAAGAATTGAGTTCACAACCCATTTATACAACCCCCATATATATATATATATATATATATATATATATATATATATATATATATATATATATATATATTCATTTATTTATGATTAATAATGCAATATTACTAAACTAAAATAAATATAAAAACGAAAAAATTAAATCACCACAAGATCACGAGATCCAATGACGACAAATAGTGATGGCGTTGAATGACGAAAGCAAAATGAAGGAGCGATTAACGGATCGCGTGGGCACGTGCCGGGATTTTAAAACTCTCCATTTTTTTTCAAAAAGTCAACGCCTCTGAAGACGAATAACACTGAAAAAGTGTTATTCAGAAACCAATGGTAGGACCGACTTTTAAATTGTATTATTAATCATAAATAAATAAATAAATAAAGCTCTTACATAAGTAATTGAGCCCTCTATAATCATTCTCCAACAATTAATAATTAATTTAACCTATATATATATATATATATATATATATATATATATATATATATATATATATATAATATAATAAGTGTATTCTGGCAGCATTTTTTCTTTTATACAAGTTTTGTTGAACTGTACAGACAATTCTCTTCGGACGAGTTTTCTAATTTTCGGGCCATCTTTTTGGTGTCGGGTGTAACTGGTGTAACAGTCCACCAAATTTTTCGATACGTGTGCTTTCGGCAATACAGTTTGCCATCATCAGATAGGAAACGATGGTATGGTTTCGTGTCCACCATTCCTAAAACCTCCCACTACCAATTGTTATTACCACCCACTTCTAATTCCTTGCTACTACTCGTTCTCTTCAAAAACGAGACACGAAACCATTAAAGGCTTTGTGAATGTTTCGGATTTGAAAAAAAAAACAACAAAAAAAACAACAAAGCATCAGTACAATTATATGGCTACACCACTTGGACTTTAAAGAAATACTTTGAAAAAAAACTATATAGGAACAGAAGTATGTTGCGTGCTGTTTTGAACAAATCTTGAAAGCAACAAATCACAAAACAGCAGCTGTACAACCTCCTTGCATCCATCTCTCAAACTCTTCAAGTAAGACGAACAAGACATGCCGCACACTGACCGCGAAGTAAGAACGAACTCATAAGCGACGATCTCAAGTGGCCCCTGCACACGGATACACATTGTTGGCCGGTCATCTCCCAAACTCTGACATTGATCACCTTTATGAGTACAAAGTATGTCGTCTAGAGGACTTGCTCAGAGCGATGGAAGATAGTGACTGAGAGAGAGAGAGAGAGACAGACAGACAGACAGACAGACTATGTGCTATCAGCACGATTGGATGATGATGATGAGGAGGAGGAGAAGGAGGGGGATTAAAGGCGCCGTTCGTATTTGAGAGACTTCACGGGCGATGGGAGCTTGCATTGCCTTAATTTGCCGAGTAAAGAAAAACAGGAAAATAACTGACTTTTCGCCCATCAAAGACCAATTTGCACCATTGAAAGCACAAGAAAGTACAATTGTGATATTGGTGTGGTGATATAATTGACTAATTAAATGATTAACAGGTTTGACTTGTCATTGTCAGCCGATAATATAGGAGAGTAATTTTGTTTGTTTGTACTTTTTGATTGCTCATTAATACATTCCGTATAAGTTTCCCGAGTTACGTCGGCAGATTTGTATTAACGGTCCCTTTTAAATTCACGGATGTCGTAATAACAGGGTTCAACTAAACTTGCTAATGAAAGTGGTTCGTATATGCCATCAATTACAAGATGGATGTCAGCGTGTCAGAGGGTCAGACATAAGCAAAAGATAAGTGCCTGTTAATACGATCCTTATACGAACAGACTGAGATGTTTGAGTAGAGTATGTTTTCCAGCCTGGGTGTGGATATCAAGTTGAATTCACATTAAAAATACATTTGAATTTGATTTTGATCCGATCTTTATTCTTTCATAAATACAATTTGATACTCAATTCATTTTCCTCTTGCGTATCAATTAAAATGCCAACATCACTTAATGGTTGGATGCCTTGCATGTTTAACCCTTTCCATACTTTAAACCGCTAACAGTGGCTCTCCCACTGCTACAATCCTACCATAAACTGCTGACAGCAGCTCTCACATGCGTCACTTGTTTACACTGAAAAATAACTATGTTTGAATAGAATGAGTTCAGAGGTGAATAGATAGTCAAATTTGAAATATCCCATCATTCAGGTAAATTTGGTACAGCCATAGGAGGAAATTTGGTAGGCAAAGAGTTAATGGTTAGTGAGTAAGCTAGCAGACCATTTTCAGTGAGCTTGATTCTCACTGGGTGTCTTATATTTGCCTTGAACCAAACTAAAATATTAAGATTGTTGTTGGCATATTTCTGTCCACTAAGGACGATGGCGTGGTGTCCAAAAATTAAATATTTAAATAAAAATGTATCTGCATCTCGGCAGTTGGGTGTGCTGTGCAGGCTCATCCCTGAGTGACAGTCTTGGGTGCAATGAATGCACCCAAACTGCTGCTGTTTTTTCTCCTCTTTCTGGCTCTCTTTACTGTGGAGGCTACGCTCCTCTCCAGCCCACTCCTCTTCGTGACTTGCTTAACGTTAAATAATGTAGATATGAACATATTTGGGATGGTGTTTAGGAGGCGCTCGTTTTATAGTGGTTATACTCCAAGGAAATAGTTACAGCGACCCGAAATGAAATCCTGGATGAGGCTGTGTGCATTTCACATAGCTCTAATATTCGTGAGAAAGATATGAAAACAACTATTCTCCCTCTAGCAATTTGTAAATAGTGGGGACATGCTGAGTTATTTAACCTTGGTATGGCAACCGAAAAGGAAGGAAAAACTCTGAATTCAAAGTCATATTCAACTTAAAGCTGTTATCCAAGCTTCATTCC
Source organism: Doryteuthis pealeii (assembly GCA_023376005.1). Taxonomy (NCBI): domain Eukaryota; kingdom Metazoa; phylum Mollusca; class Cephalopoda; order Myopsida; family Loliginidae; genus Doryteuthis; species Doryteuthis pealeii. The sequence goes on from CM042157.1 coordinate 3,279,678, forward strand.
AAATTTTACATGAGGGCTTGAACGTAAACCATTCGGTCATCTGGACGAGTCAACCTCTTGACCTATGTTGGTAATTATACCTGTCAAAAACAAAATGGCATTACTTTTTGACAAATCCTTATATATATATATATATATATATATATATATATATATATATATATATATTCTCACCACAATCCTTTTTCTCTTCGTTCCATTCAATATTTCTGTCATCATTCTCCTATCTTATTATTATAATGGAGATTGTGTGTTTGTCTGTAACCAAAGCTATATCATTACTGAAGTCACATTTCCCATAGTTATTTACGTCACATTCTCGATTATTTTATTTTTATTTAAACCTTAATTATCAATAGAATTGTCCTATATTATTAATACTGTTGGCCTTATCTACATACTAATAACATGCAATTGTATTTATATACAACAAAATATATTGGGTCTGTGCTAAATATTCCTTTGTTCTATTTTATTATTAAAACCCACTGTATATTCAGTCTTTTCTTTCAGGAAAGAAATCTCGGCGAACTTTAGCCTACACCTAATATATAACCCGAGTCTACGGCTGATTTATGGACGTACATGTCTAGAGATTTAGATAAACAGTGAATTAGGATGGATATTTATAGATGCGTGCAACAGCGACAGAGGAAAATAGAAGCATATTGTAGCAGGCCACTGTACAAATATACGACGCGAGTGTGCAAGTATATATAACGTCCAGGAAGCGGATCGACATTTGAAGAATAAAAGGAGACTGAGACAAACAGTCGTTGAGTTAGAATTAATTCAGAATACCGTGAAACCATTTCCCCAGAGCCAGAACTGTACAAATAACATGTGACCCAGTGACTTATTGCACAAAGCTATGCCATTCGAATGAAGGTTTAAATGAAGAGACATGCTCATTGAACTCACGAAGACTACAGATGGGGACAGGAGGGAAACGGTAAAATTAGGTCGTGGTAAAACCACCAAACGAATGCATAATATGGCCAGAGTAAGGAATAACACAGAAAATGAGAACAAAATGAAAATCCGACAGTATTTGAGAGCTCAATAGTATTAAGTAAATCTACGGAGTCGGTAGAGTGTCCGATTAGGAACCAAAAGGTTCCTGGTTCGATACCGTACCTCGCCAAATCAGTGTATGAGTAGCACAGGGATCTGTGCGGTAAAGTAAGGAGGATGGCAGATGTGGAGTTCCACCTCAGACGCTAAAAAAAATCTCCTTGGTGTGTCGCTAGGGAAAAGGGGATAGATTCCCTCGCTGTCTGGCTGATACCGACTTATGACCACTCCGACGACTTGCAAAGGCAATCTACTTGGTCGAGCGCTAATGAAAATGGGATAGACTCCCTCGCTGCCTTGCTGATATCGGCTTTAGGCCACCCTAACGACGAGATTAGATAGATCCTTTTTTTCTGAAATGAAGCCCCACACCTACCTTCAACTTCAAGATGCTTTACCGCACAGATCAGATTATCCTAACTGTGCTCCCCGTGCACTTAGTTGGCAGGGGATGGTATCGAACCTGGGACCTTGGAATTTTTAGACGAAAGCTAAACCGGTTCCTATAAACCTTGATAAATGAGTAAAGGAGAGAGATTTTATCACATGTCAACTCGTCTAGGGTTTTTATGGCTACAGATTAAGGAATAACATTCATTGTACATTCATTTTCTGTCTAGCTGTTACTTAAGAGTTTATTTTTATTTATATTTTGGTCACACGGTCTTATGGAATAAAAATAATTTTAAACACATCCATTTGATGCATACATGGGACTCTACCCTTTATTCAATCGAGGAAGTATCCTGTTCTCATTCCGCTAACCGAATTAGAGAAGGCTCGCGAATCCGACAAGAATTACCTGAATAAGGCCGGAGAGCACATCGGCCGAAACGTTGTACAGATAACAATAAAGATGAGGACAATAGTCCGAATAATCCAAATTATCAAGCCTCATCACAAAAATTCCGAGAAATAAAAAAACAGAAATAACTTTAGAAAAATGTAAGTACGAATGTTCAATTAACGTGATTTCCTAACAACTAGACATTAAATAACCCTGGATGAGTTAATATGCCACTAAAATAAATCAATCGGCGTGGAGCAGTGGTTATAAAGCTATTCTTTAAGATTGTTTTTATAGTTAATGTATTGTTCAATCAGATGATCCACAGTTTTGTTGCTCAAACATGTCTCTAATACCGAAAACTTTATAAATCTTAGTAATGACGTCTGGCGTAGAGCTTAGTTTAGCAAGCTACTTATATAGACCATTACTAGTTTTAACTTGAACTTATATAGACCATCACTAGTTCTAAATCGAGCTTACATAGATCATAGCGAGTTCAAACTTGAGCTTATATAGATCATTACTACTTCTAACATGAGAGCTTATATATATCATTAATAGTTCTGACTTGAGCTTATATAGATCATTAATAGTTCTAACTTGAGCTTACATATTTCATTACTACTTCTAACTTGAGCTTATATAGATCATTACTACTTCTAACTTGAGCTTATATAGATCATTACTACTTCTAACTTGAGAGCTTATATAGATCATTACTAGTTCTAACTTCAGCGTATATAGATCATTACTACTTCTAACTTGAGCTTATATAGATCATTATTACTTCTAGCTTGAGAGCTTATATAGATCATTAATAGTTCTAACTTGAGCTTATATAGATCATTAATAGTTCTAACTTGAGCTTATATAAATCATTACTACTTCTAACTTGAGCTTATATAGATCATTACTACTTCTAACTTGAGCTTATAGATCATTACTACTTCTAACTTGAGCTTACATAGATCATTACTACTTCTAACTGAGAGATCATTATAGAGCTTATATAATCATTACTACTTCTAACTTGAGCTTACATAGATCATTACTAGTTCTAACTTCAGCTTATATAGATCATTAATAGTTCTAACTTGAGCTTACATAGATCATTACTAGTTCTAACTTGAGCTTATATAGATCATTACTAGTTCTAACTTCAGCTCATATAGATCATTACTAGTTCTAACTTGAGAGCTTATATAGATCATTACTACTTCTAACTTGAGCTTATATAGATCATTACTAGTTCTACTTTGAGCTTACATACATCATTACTAGTTCTAACTTCAGCTTATATAGATCATTACTACTTCTAACTTGAGAGCTTATATAGATCATTACTAGTTCTAACTTCAGAGCTTATATAGATCATTACTACTTCTAACTTGAGAGCTTACATTGATCATTACTACTTCTAACTTGTTTAATAAGTATAATTAAGACATCACGAGAGAGAATAAAGAATAAAATGCGTCATATTTTGAGGAAAAAAAACTGTTAGACAAATCGAAAGAGAAGGTAAAATAGACATTCTCAAAAAAAGAAAAAAAAGAAAGGAAAAATAGACGAATAAAAGTCAGACGAATGTGAAAATATTGATAGTAAAGGAGACACTAGAGAAAAAGAAGAAGGAAAAAACAAAATAAAACAAATAACAATGAGAGGAAAAGTATTGAAAGAAAAAGAGATGTAATTAAAGAGGAGAGAGAGAGAGAGAGAGAGAGAGAGAGAGAGAGAGAGAGACCGTAGGGAAAAAATCGAACACCAATGAAACCAGGTTTGTCACGTAATATCACCGGCAGCGAAGTATTTCTTCTTTTGTCAACCTCAACAATACAACTAATTACTTGAACAGTCAGGACGGGTCTTTCACTAATCAGGATTTCGTAATTTTCACATATATTCTTACACACACACACACACACACACACACACACACACACATACACATATATATATACACAGACACACAAAGTCACACATACGTATATATACATATGCACACAGACACATACACACACATATATATATATATATATATATATATATATATATATATATATATATATATATATATATATCGGTGTGTCTCTGTGTATGTGGAGTGGATGTGGTTTCGGGTGTATTAAATTTTGCTTTTCAAATTTATAAAATTGTTCAAATTTTTTTTTACGCCGCAAGTTTCCCCAAAACTCTTCTACTCAGCTTAATTTGTTAAATGTTCATTATATTTTGTGCGTACGTTCACTTGTGTGTCTACATCTGTGTGTGACTGTCAGTTTTCTTAACTCCAGGCACAAATGCAAATAATTACTTGCCTGCACATAGTGTGCAAATATAAAGGTAGATATATTAGAAGAGATTTTAAAGCTTGACACAAGGATACAACATCTCTCACTAAGATTTAGATTCAGTAACGACAATCATGAACTGAGAGACAAGTTTACTACCATAGTGCAATCAGATTATATTGTTTACCATATATATATATATATATATATATATATATATATATATATATATATATATTTGGAGGATATGTGCTTAATTGAAGTCATACCTAATTTTGAAAATTAATTAGTTAATAATTAATGAATTTTAGGCGGGCATTTATGTTGAAATGTAAGGCTAAACAAATCGAGAAAATGTCAATCCCTGAATGGGTCGAAATGTACATTAAAGGATTGACATTTTCTCGATTTGTTTAGCTTTACATTTGAACATATATGCCCGCCAAAAATTCATTAATTATTAACTAATTAATTTTCAATATTAGGAATGACTTCAATTAAGCACATATCCTCCAAATATATATATAAACAAATATGGCTATTTTCAGCCGACAATATTTGGGAGAATATGTGCTTAATTGAAGTCAAACCTAATTTTTTTTAAAGTTAATTCATTAATGATTAATTAGGCGGGATTTAACAACTTAAATGTAAGGCTAAACAAATCGAGAAAAATCATCGAAATGTACATTCAGAGATGGTTTTCTCGATTTGTTTAGCCTTACATTTAAGTAGTTAAATCCCGCCTAATTAATCATTAATGAATTAACTTTAAAAAAAATAGGTTTGACTTCAATTAAGCACATATTCTCCATATATATATATATATATATATATATATATATATATATATATGAGGTAATGTAAAAGGAAAAGTGGACACAAACACGTATAAGTAGGAGATAAATATTTCGATCCGCTTTACGCAAGGAACTTCATCAGTCTAACTTCATTCAAAACAAAGTATGTACATTTTTATTTATAGAAGAGGAAGAGAGTTCGTGATGAAAATAGGGGGGGGGTAGTGAAGATTTGGTTCAACAGAGAATAACTATCATGTAAAGTGGAGGGGGGAAAGTTCAGAGGATAGTAGTTTGTAGTCCTGTACTGTTTTGAATAAAGTTAGACACATAAACAAAATTGCATTATCTTTTGACTCGTACAAATAGCTTATTCCAGGATTTGAACTCTGATCAGCGTGTCTATTTTCTAAGAAAGTAACTCTTACGCAACACGCAATTTAATAAGAGATAAGTATTTAAAATTCGACCAATACACATGTATATACGACAGAGATTCATCCAGGCTATTTAGCTACAACCATTAAAACCCAGCCTGAAACAGCAGGAGTGTCAGGGAAAACAAAAAAACTTTTCGGAGATTGATGTGGTCAGAGAAAATGGCTTTCTTGTTTGCTAAAAGAGAAGAAAAAAAAACTCACCCATTGCTCAGCTTCTCATCCAACCAAAATTTCGGATAAAGCAAAGACGTTCAACATCCAAAATAACATAATTTACAGGTGGGAAATTTCTACATCCCTTCCACGAGATGGATAAAGATTACCGACCGAGGAGAGAGTAAAGAACTTGATTTGATTTTGTATCAAATTGATATGTCACTAGAATAATGGGTCGTCTAGAGAGATCAACTCGCAAATATAATAGTCAATGGTTTATTAGAAAAGATGGAAACAATTGATTTTAACGCAGATAGATACCTTCCAAGTATAAGTCACTTAGAATATACACACGCACACATTAACACAGACACAGACACAGACACACACACACACACACACACACACACACACACACACACATTAACACAAACACACACACAAACACACACACACACAAACACACACACACATTCAAAAAATACACAGTTTGACTACTTCATACTGTCGTACGATAAGTCACCCAAAAAGTGCGATGTACATACCAGTTTAAAATGAACGAGAAATTCTGGGGAAGCCAGCTAGAGTAGTGGTTAGAGTGTCCGCCTGTCAGCCTGACTGGTAGGGTTCGAATCACGCACAAAGCACCGCCCTGTCTATAGCTCTGCTGATGAGGCCTAATGGGCTGAAATGTACATACAGAGATCGTCTTTTTCTCGATTTGTTTACGCTTTACATTTAAACCGATATGCATGCCTAATTCATTTAGTTATAATTAATTAATTAACAAAATTAGGTACGACTTTAATTAAGCACATAATCTCCCACAAATTGTCGGCCTTCGCAATTAAAAAAAAAACACTGTTTGACTACTTTATATATATATATACATATATATATATATATATATGGGAAGAGAAAAATTGAAGTGAATCCGACAGTATGTAATACAGTGAAAAATTTGAAAAACACAGGTTCATAAAAAGAGTGATGTTTATTTCCCCAACGCTGCAGTGTTTCAATCTGTTTCAATAGAACTTAATCGGGGATTTTGTTAATTTGAGGAAAAATAAATTTATCACAGGTAATAAGAAAACTGTGAGGGCCTTTCTTTTGTCAATCTATCTGAAAATGTTGAAGGAAAAACTAGCGTTCTTTGGATGTTTGAAATTATCATCTGCGATAAATTTATTTTTCCTCAAATTAACAAAAGCCCTGATGAAGATCTACTGAAACAGATTGAAACACTGCAGCGTTGGCGAAATAAACATCACTCCTTTTATGAACCTGTGTTTTTTTAAATTTTTCACTATATATATATATATACATATATATATAAAGAGAGAGAGAGAGAGAGAGAGAGAGAGAGAGAGAGAGAGAGAGAGAGAGAGAGAGAGAGAGATTTCTAATATATATATTTTTTTATAGAAACAAGTCTGCTACCATTGATTTCACGCTTTCCAAAAAGATTAAAAAATGGTCAAATGAAACTAATGGTGGCACACGTTTTTACCCTACAAATCAATATATTCTCTCTCTCTCTCTCTCTCTCTCTCTATATATATTATATATATATATATTATATATATATATATATATATATAATAACGGTCTATCACAGATATTGAGAACTTTCTACGTTGACTTACAACTGCCTCTTCAAGTGTGATGATGTTAACCATACACATTCATATATATATATATATATATATATATATATATATATATATATATATATATATATATAAAGGTAGATAAAATGATAATAATAAAAGCGCGTAAAATGTGTTCAGTGCCAATATATCAGAGCGAGTCTAGTAGATAAAAATGTTAACGATGAGAGTATATACGTTGCTACTACTAAATTGGAAAAATAGAATATAACCCCGGATTTACCAACAGAAATCCGCTTAGAGTAACATTTTATCGAAGTATATATGTCAGATAAATCATGAAACATATAAATCCCCCATAATAACATGCGATATTGGAAAAGAAGTCCATGCGTATTGAGGTGGTTATAATAATAACAGATAATGTATGGAAAATATATTTATTCTGGAATATACCGAACATACTACACTGCTGAAAAAAATGTGAATTGATTTCTAAGTGTGGATATATTAACAAATTTCATTTCTGTCACTTGACATCTGATTGATTTCAAGATACAATTCATCAGTTTGTAGGCAGTTCACATCTAAAGTTCAATGAATTATTTTGTGTACTTATACTCGTGACCAAAATCGTCACATTTTAGATGTTTTGTTAGATTATCTTCGTTATAAACAATTTTTTGGCTGCAATTGGATGTTATATGGTGTAAAGGGCCAGGTTAGCTCAGTCAGTAGAGCGTTCGGCTAGAAACCACAAGGTTCCTAGTTCGATACCCGCCCTCGCCAACTCAGCGTATGTGTAGCACAGGGATCTGTGCGGTAAAGTAAGGAGCTGATGGTAGGTGTGGCGCTCCATCTCAGACACTAAACAATCTCCTTGGTCTAGCGCTAGTGAAAAGGGGATAGACTCCCTCGGAGCATGACCGATACCGACATTAGGCTGACCCGACGATAATCTTCTAATCTTATTATAAGGGAGATTATGTGTTTGACTCGGTGTAACCGAAACTATATTACTACTCAAGTCACAATTCCCTCAGTTATTTACATCATATTCTCCATAATCTTTTTTATTTAAACCTCAATTATTGATAAAATTGTTTTACATTATTAATACTGCTGATTATATCTACATATTAATAACATGCAATTGTATTTATATTTACTGCAAAATATCGGTTTAAAGTGTGAATGGGTAAGCTAATTTGCATATTGATATTAAAAAATTGATTTTAATTATTTTATTTTTAATTGTTTGTTTTATCTTAAGGAATATGAGAAAAAATCTCGGGGATAAATCTGAAAAAAAAACCCCAAAAAAACAGTAAAAAGAAGAAATAAGTGCAATTTTATTCTTTATTTCCTATTTCAATTATATAGTTAATTCAAAAAATAATAGCAATGAACGACCAGAGTGAAGGAAGAGTTAATTTCGGTTGTTTGATTTTTAAAAAAATTATCCGACGTCAATCTACATTCTTAATTCGTTTCATCAGCCTTTCTAATTTAATATAATATCTTATTACATGAAAAATTAAATACTTGCACCGGAGAGTGCTTATATTTGCTAGTTACTATAAAAGACTTAACTCATGAAAACCATTTAATCAGAAGTTTTCCTGCTGTGATGGACCCATATTATTGACTTTGGACCAGATACAAACCATTTGAGAGTTTACAAGTATATCCTCTGTACTGTCTATTAATATGTCAAACCTTTTAGTAGTTGTGGGTCTGGGCATTTTTTTTTATGGAGACGAAAGTCATTATGAATTATGAGGGGTAAATTATTTAGGATATATGAAAATTCAAAAATTAGATATCTTTATTATGTCTATGCTCGACTAAATTAATAATGACAATTTTGTGGAACAAAAATTCTACAGTGTTTCCCCAATTAATGCAATGTATTTTGATAGAATTATGTCTCATTTAGCATGATGTTAAATACATCAACAAGAAAAAAGCTTAATCATTTTAACAGAGTATTATTTGCCAAAATGAAGGCCAGAAATTATTTCGTCATGCTAGGAATTAACGTTTCTGTACAAAGGTACAACAGAAGCTATCACTGATTATATGATGCAAGCGGGAAACGCGGCCATTTTGTTAAAAGCGTATGGCAAAACTATAAACGATAGGTTATTAATAAAATGCTCTTAAATAGATTGTCCTTGGTATTTTTTAAAATTACAAAATTTATTACGCAAGTCAATGTTCTGACGTTTAGCGAATTTAAAGTGTCCCTAAAAGTTTGGAAAAGACGGAACAATATTAGAAGAAAAAGACAAATGATTTAATGAAACTTAAAACAGAAAACTACGAAAAGACTACTTATATTTCAGTTTTCATCACTGTCATCGTCTAGGCCACAAATTCAAAAGTTGTCGAAACAGACATTAAAATTGACAAACAAAAATGTCCCCTTAAAACACGATGAATATCATATGATTGTTTATTATAGATATTGAAAAGGTGATAAAAGTACGCAATGTAAGGGAGTAATTTTGTAAAAAACATAAAAAATAACTAACATATCTTCTTGTTTGGCTAAGATACTATTGTAAATACTAAGGCATTACAATATATATAAAGCAGTGTATTTTTTTACCTTTGGAAAGCTATTTTACAGCTACCATTATGTTATGGTAGCAGACATATTTCTACCAAAACTATTTTGTTAGAAAGCTGTCATTTGGTTGGATAGAACGAATGAAAAACTTTACTGTTGCAAAAATCTTCATACAAATTACTATATTCAATGCTATCTTCCATATGATTTAAAACAGATTCTTCGTGAATAGGATATATGAGAATTCTATTTCAAGTATCATTTCAGGATTGATTTTAATATGTTGGAGAATGAAACAATAACACTAGAGATCAATAACACCAAATAATTTATAAATTATAAAGCAGTATGCAAATTAACCACACCATATATCATTGCCATTACTACCAGGTCCACCCTGACCCAGAGTGGTAGAACCTGTTAGGGTCCCATATATCGATTAAATAGAAAAATGTGTTTAAAAAAATTGAATATCCATCATATGAATAATAAAACAAAACGTCTTTGCCATAAAATAACCCAATAAGGGTTGACATGCCATAAAATCCAACCAGCCAAGCAACTCTTTATCCAAACTCCATTTTGATTTCTTGCTTCTCTTTTTTTTTCTCTCTCTCTCTTTTTTTCAAGTGAACCCAAACATCTCTTTCTTCCTCCCCCACCCACCATAAAATAACCCAATAAGGGTTGACATAATCTAAAATTAATTAAGTTCTTTTCTTAAGTTTCTGTAAAATCAATGATATTTACAAAAGGAGAATACAGACTTTGTATTTATTTTTAAAATTTTATTTTATTCTAATTCCCCCCAATACTCTTTAAAATTTCTCAACAAGCAAGGGCTTATTTTTAATTCTGAAACATTGTCAAAATCAAGATTAATTTTATTAGTGAAAAATGAAAAGAAAAGTAAAGCTAGAAAAATGTAATAATTTTAACCAAAACTTTCATCCAATTTAATGGCTGGAATCTAATTTTGAACATAAACAAGTTTGCAAATGAAAAAAAAATCATAACTAATTTTCATTTTCTTATTTGTACTTTTATTTCAAATTTCATTTCTATAAACACTAAATATCTGTCCAATCAATTGTTTAAGTTGAATTTTCAAATCTATTTACTTTAGATTTTTTAATGGCTAGGGTTCATAAAATATTCTCAACAGGAAATTGTAAGATTCAATTACTACATTTTGGTACCTACTCATTTCAAATTCCAAATCAGATGAAAACGGTTAGGTAAGTATATACGTTCTTTACAACATATTTTGAAATTTCTATTTTAGAATAGGTAATTTTTCTTCCATTTTATTTTTTTCTGTGTCTATCATATGCAAGTTGAATAAATAATATCATTTCAAATCAAGGTAACGTCTACATTTTGATAGAGTAAGGGAAAAATACTTATTGTATGTTAAAGTATGCTCCTTATATTCCTGAATTTAAATATTATATTTTCGGAGAAAGCAGCTGCCAAAAATGGCGCTTTTATTAGTTTTGTTGTAATTATTTCAAAATGTATCTAAAATTGTATCTAAATGGTAGAAAATTTGATATTAAACAAGATGGACAATAACACTTGTTAGTTGTATCGTTCAAAATTGCCTCGTATCATTTCGAACGTTGGTATAAAATTTCATGACACTCTAATGAAAAAGACATAATGAAATATTCAGAAAAATTGACTGAATAAAAATTATTAAAAATAAAGATTGAAATTGCGAAATTTGGGCTAAAGGCAACATGACTGAATATTAAAGTAAAACCCAACAAAAAGCCATCGAAATATTGAATCTTGCACATTCTGACCTATTAGGCAATGTCGGAAGTAAGTAAAGTAAAGTCGATGGAGTAGCCTATTGTCGGTATCAGCCAGACAGCGAGGGAGTCTAGCCCCTTTTCACTTGGGCTAGACCAATGATATTGTTCTTGCGTTTGAGGTGGAGTGCCACACCTACCATCAACTCCCAACTTTACAGCACAGTTTCCTGTGCTACTCATACGCTGAGTTGGCTTGGGCCGGTATTGAATAGGGTACCTTCTGGTTATGCTCTATCGACTGAGCTAGGCCTTGTCGTAACTATAACTAAAGATAGAAACAGGTATGTACTAAAGGTTGTTGACAATTTCCTGGCTTAATTATTGTTTATTTCTTTCTAAAATCGGATACTCTTTAACGTACCAAAAGATTTACAGCATATATTTCCCCGTACGAGTTTGACACATAAGATGCATTCGTAGTGATAATGGGTTCGAGATCACGGCTGAAAATTTCGATTTACTAATCAATTCTCAGATTAATCACAACAAAAATCAGCCTCGTATTTCTTGCACCAAAACAGTAAGACTGGTGGGTCATTAAGAAACTTCTTCGGAATAGCGAGATGTTTACACCTAGAATCAAAGTTACCCAACAACGTATACAATTATGCGCTTATGAGTACTCAATAAACAATTGATATTCATTGCATATCCGATCAATCGGCTGGTCACATCAAGCCCTAACACCTATATGATGGTCCCAACGCTATTGCCCTTATAGAAAGCCCCAACCTTATGAGTGCTAGAAGGCGACGGCCGAGGGTCTTCAGGTCCTGGGAATGACGTTACTCTATCTAATCGTGAGCTTCCAGTTTTTGAGGTTTGGGGAATGGGGAGCACCCCTTCATCACCACTGCTTCCTGGTCCACTCTGACCCGGAGTAGTTGTACCTGTTGGGATTCCTCCATGGGTAAAATAGAAAAACTGTTTTTATAAAAAATTGAGCATCCACTAAGAACGAATTTATTTCAAAACTTTACCGGTATTAAATAACCCACTGTGGTCGATGTGCCATAAAACAAAACAAAACAAGTAATTACAGCTCTGACAGAAAAATATACATATGAATTAGTGATAACCCCCACAAATACATATGAAGAAGGCCGTGGAGCACAACAACCAAAACTTTGTTTATATCTTTATTTTAATGGGGATTGTGTTCCTGTCTGTGTGTAATCGAAACTACGTCACCCCCAACGTCACAATTCATTAGTGGCAGTCATCGAGTCTGTGCAAGGGTAAAAATACAAAATCATATAAACTTTAATTTTATCTCCAATATGATAATTTCTAAGAAGAAATATTGGAGAAAATGACCAAATAAAAAGTATTTATCGGTTATTTTTCGATCCTGATATTTGTGAAAAGCGACATAATGAAAAGATTGATAAGAAGTAAATAAAATGTTTATTTCTATAAGAAATATAAGGAAACTCTCATCTCATAATCGGTTATCGTTGTAGGAAATGGACACGGTGACTAGGGTTCAAAACATAGGCAAGACTAATTGCAATCCACACAGCACTAATACCCGTGGGAAAGCTATGAATATTTTTATTCTTCCTCTTGCCCAGGGTAAATATTAGGGCAACATTTCTAACTTTTTCTACGACAACCAAGGAGAAAGAAAATTCAAACCTGTTAAACTCTGCTTAAAATGATACTGTGCCACGTCCTCGTTTTTAATAAATACATATGATAAAAATATGTTGCATATTGCATTCATGCGTCCTGACATCCTGCCCTAAAAACGCTAAGCGGTGCAAGTGAGCCGTGCTAGTTTTGAATTAAAATAAAAGGAAAATACAGAGAAAAAAAGACACCCCCAAACCGCTAAAAATATATTTTAAAGAGGGGGGGAGAAAAATATTTATAATTATTTTCCGATAAAAAACGTGGGATGGGGGGGGGGTAAAATATTGTTTTCATATCGCATTGACCTGTCGGTAAAAATGCCTTAAAACAAATAAGTGGTCCATATTTTAAAGACGGGGGATAAAATATTCATAATCATTTTCTGATAAAAAACTTGGAATGTGGGGGGGATATGATATTGCTTTCATATCGCATTAACCTGTCGGTAAAAATGCCTTAAAATAACTAAGTGGTCCATATTTTAAAGAGGGGGGATAAACATATTTATAATTATTTTCTGATAAAAAACTTGGGATGGGGGGGGTATAATATTACTTTCATATCGCATTAACCTGTCGGTAAAAATGCCTTAAAACAGCTAAGTGGTTCATATTTTGGTGCATATATAAAAAAAGTTAACCGTCCGGTTCACTTTTTTATATATGCACCAAAATATGAAGCAAAGGTACCTTTAATTTTTTAAAAATCAACTAATTATTTAATGTATTTTTGTCCTGTTTTAAATAAATGACAAACCTATTTTAAATAAGTATCAATCTAAAATGTTGGCGAAAACAACTTATGTAGCGAGGCGAGCAATTGTCCAAAATGAAGTACTGGAGAGTCTAAAAATGTGCGCAATGATGGAAGACTACCGCAGGATATACTTACACATTTCATTTATATGGATTCAGTTTAGTGCAATGTTTTCTTCTTCTGAATATGTTAAATCCATAGTTGCGAGAATACGTAGATGCAAAACCCGCGGATAAGAAAGGTCGACACACACTGTACGTTGCTGACAACCAACTGCAACAGTGAATGCCACCCCCCCCCAAAAAAAAAATAACAAATAAACAAACAAACATAAAAATGAAACAGAAACAAGAAAACGAATAAAGATAAAAAGGCTGCGAGACTCAATTATATTTTCACTGTTTGCAAATATGCTCTCAACGTCTACACTTTCAAACATAAGTATTTACTGGTGACATTTGAAAATGTAGTGAAATGCACAATATTTGTTTATTTGCTACGGTAAGATAATTGGAAAGACTCCTTAACTTATAGTTAAGGAGTCTTTAGAATACACCGACTGCACCTCTGCCGAGGGGTAAGACTCCCTCAATGGGGGCACCTGTTGTCCATGGGTGGCAACACGTGATACTTCAGGAATGAGCCCAGGTGGCTGAGCAGTCCATGATATGCAATTCTCCACTTTGTCTCTTACTTGGCCCAGACGGGCGGTCGGAGAGGCCTATAATACTATGAACTGGGGCACGTTCCCAATTTATATAGCACCTGGTCGCGGCACTAATATAATAACATAAGTTGGGGCACAGGGTTCGAATTATGTTATGGGAACGATGCTCCGGTTCAGTATTACAGTCGTCGAAACCGCCCGTTCCAACCTCCCGTTCTTATGTTGTCTGTTGATTTACAGGAAGGCTGAAAAAGAGCTGGTTTCGGTCCTTTTACCAACTCGGCTGAAATAAGATTAAATAACCAAAAGCTGTCAACGGATCAACAAAACAATTGAACACAACGCCTTTTTGATGCTTATGTACAACTTATATACATTTATTTTACAAAGGAGCGAGGTGATTTCTTGTCAGCTGATTGGCGATCTACAGCTAGTTTTTGGCTAAGTTATCAATTTTGTACCGAGTAGAAAGGCATCAGAGTGTATCGGTAAAGTTTTATCAAGGGCCCAGAGCCATGGCAAGCTCTCTTCTCCGGTCTTCGTTCTGTCCCGGTCTCTCCCGCTGTCTCTTCTCTTCTAACGGTCTGTCGGTCTGTTATTTATGGGATCCAGACCTCCCCACCCCTAACATATGCCTCTGATTGGCCAGCCACTCGATACTATTGCCTACGTGTCTAAATGGCCTTGTGCCAGCCTAGCCTGTATCTTTCCATTTGGAGTCAAGGCCAACCATTGTTTTATTTATCTAAGTTTTTGAAATTGTTGCCGAACTTTTCAAAAACTGGAATCTTATTTATTAAATTTATTATTTCATTTTGTGAAATTTAAAATTCCGATGATGTATATCAAATTCCATAATTTAAGGAATCTCTTTGTCTAGGTGAAAATTCTTTGCTTAGATGAATTTATATTTTTAATATAAACAATTATTATTATTATTATTGCTTTTCTTATTTTTACTTTTACTTTTAACAAACTACCATAATTAATAATTAGGGTAGTTTTAATTAATTAGTACTTAATTAATAGGTCGCCAATCAACCCATAACACAATAGTGTACAGGCCCCCTCCGATCAATCGGCTGGTCACGTCAAGCTCTAGCACCTATATGATGGTCACGACGTTATTGTCCTCATGGCAAGCTCCAACCCCTTTTTATCATATGAGTGCTAGAAGGCGACGACCGAGGGTCTTTATGTCCTGGAAATGACGTTAAACTCTATCTGATGAGGTAGGGAACAACGAACACTCAATAAACATGGTGGGGCAGATATACCTCACATCTTGAACTCTAACCTCTGGAATACAATTCAACTTGGGCAGGTGTTTGTGGTAGCTCCATCTAACTACTGTCTTATCATTTTTTTTAAATACAATCGTTTACGATCATGGCTTCGACGCGTACGCACCGTGCGTTTGCTGTTGACACGTATTTGACTGCTGAATTGCTAAACAAAGGGTTAATCGGGCTTATATTATGTTACTTGTGGAGGTGCGTAGTGTAATGGACTCGTCGACCCGAGTTCAAATCCTGGACGAAGCTGTTTGCTTTTCCCATTGATAGAGGTATGCATCTACGTACTCTCCCTCCAGCTATGAGTAAATAGTAGGGCAGACTAGGCTCTTTAACAGTGGCTAGATAACCAGTCTAGGAGAGGGACAACACTGAATTCAAACCTGTTAAATACACTTAAGAAATTGACCTTGTGACGCACACTGCTCGTGCGGAGGGGTTGATATAATATATATATATATATATTATATATATATATATATAATATATTATGTTACTTTGGAATGATGCTGTTCGGAATTGAAAATCGATACTACAATTGGATGAAAATTTCAGGAACAAATCTTCATCGATTAAAATAAAACTGTTATCCTTTATTTAAGCAACATTGTCAATTAAAAAAAACATAGTTGGTCCAAGTTATGATCTTACCTGATCGTACCTGAAACGAAATAGTATGGATGTTGCATATCTATATTTATTTACCAACCCCTCCGCACGAGCAGGATGCGTCACAACGTTAACTTCCTAAACGGAGTTTAACAGGTTTACATTCAGAGTTTTCCTTCTCCTCGACTGGTTACCTAGCCCTGGTTAAAGAGCCAAATCTACCCTGCTATTTACCCATAGCTGGAGGGAGAATTGGATTCATACCTTTCCCAAGGGTATTCGCGCTATGTGAAATACAAACATCTTCGTCCAGGAATTGAACTCGGGTCGACGTGTCCATTTTCCTATGACTCTAACCATTAGACCACGCGCCTCCATGTTGCATATCTATAGTGTACTATAAAATCAATAAATTATGTAGAATTGCTACGTCACCTTAGTTGACAATAATGATGTTCCAACCTGGATATCAATCTGAACATCAGGATCTTTATCATTGCTTGCTAGAGATGTGACAATTTTCTAAGCAGTACGTGTTTGGAATTATTATTTATGAATATGCAAAACGTTTTTCATCTCTGTAAACGAATTTAGTGAAGCTAATTTGAATATTCACCGAATAGATTTGTTTTCGTTTTAACATAATGTTACTAGAAGGTTGTCAAAACAATATCATTGATATTTGTCTCAGTTGATATCTATAAAATATATATCCTCGGTGGAATGCCATGATTGTTGAAGAACACAAGAAATATTCAGTGAACACGGTTAGCAAATCACTTTCTATAAAGACGGCATTAACAAACCATTCTTAACGATGACAGAAAACTTTCATGTAATAAATCGTTGAGAAATAGTGAACCAAGTTCTTTCAATAAATATGCACATACGAATAAGTGGAATACTGTGAAAGTTTCCCTTTTCATATCATTTACTACTTGATTGTGCGCTACAGAATGTTGTTCCCTGCTCTAATATATATATATATATATATATATATATATATATATATATATATACTAGCAAATATATGCACCCTCCGGGTGCAAGTATTTAAGTCTTAATGTCATAAAATATTATATTGAATTAGAAAGGCTAATGAAACTAAATAAGAATGCAAATAAAATGATTTGAAACAGAGGGGTGTATAATCGAAAAATAGAACAACTGAAACTTACTCTTCCATCACTCTCATCTTTCATTGTTATTTTTTCTAATTTAAGTATTTAGTTAAAAGAGGAAGTAAAGAATAAAATGACAGTTATTTTTTCTTGTTAATGAATTTCATTTAAGATTCATTGAAGAGATTTTTGCTTATATTCATTAAGATAAAGCCAAACAGTTAGAAATCAATAATACTAAGCACATATTTATTAAAATCACATTTTTAATATCAATATGCAAATTAGCCTTTCCTTTCACACTGTAAACCGTTATTTTGTTGTATATATAAATATAATTGCATGTTGTTAGTATGTAGATATGGTCAACAGTATTAATAATGTATAACAATTTTATTAATAATTGAGTTTAAAATAAAAATACAATCATGGAGAATGTGATATTAATAACTAAGGGAATTGTGACATAAGTAGTAATATAGTTTCGGTTACAGACAGAAAAACACACAATCTCCATTATAATAAGATGTGTGTGTGTGTGTGTGTGTGTACGTGTTTGTGTGTGTGTGAGTGTGTGTGTGTATGTACAGGATGTTCGGGATGAATTTGACATATATATATTTGGTTATTTTTCTCCGTAAGTTGTAGGTATTGACGCACAATACGCATCATTTAAAAGCTGGGACCCTTCTTAATTCATTTACGTCATGACAGATAGAATCGATGACTGGATCCCACCTGTATTATGGAAGATAATAACTTGTATCATGATGATAAGCGCCAGCCATCAAAATAGGAATATTATGGTTGCTGCCCAATGCTCCCTGAACACTGTAAAAAAAATCAGGCACAAACTGGAGAATTACAATGGAGATTACGAGGCTGTGGCTAGAAGAAAGTTACATAACAGACGATGTGATTGCGTTCGTACAGGAGAATTCCTCAAAATCTGCAGGAAAAAGTGTTGGAAGACCCTGGCATTTTAATTCGGGCTTTGTCCCTTGTATTGAATGTTTCAGCCTCTACCATGAAAATTGTAATATGTGGAAGCGAAGATAGAATATATATGTATATATATTGTCATCTACAGACACCGTGTTTCAACATACCACGTCTCCTCACTCTGGCTAGGCTGAGCAAGTCACCTCCGGCCAGGGTAGAAATACATCCGATTTTTATCAGTCACAGTTTATAACTACTGTGCCGTCAGCGATCAGGCAAGGGGGTATAATTTAACTGATGATTACGTACATAGGTATATATGTTAGAGCAGCCAGAGAGCTCGCACCCGTTTTATAGGAGAACCTTGTAATTTAAGCTTAATTCGCGGTCGACTGTCAAATATCTCAGAGAGCTCAACCAACAGATAGCATAAATTTGGTAACAATCCCAGAATAAACAAAAGTTGCAACTTCTGTTTATTTGGGATTGTTTCATTTTTTTGGCATTTATTAATAATGAAGATTCCCTGTCTATCTGTCTGCAACCGAAAATACGTTTCTGCTTACGTCACAATTCAAGTAATTCTGTTTTTGTTCTTGTGACACATTATACTAAAATTATATGTTTCTACGCATACGCTGCCAGGACAAAGTGCCCAACACAGACGTGCTAGAACGAGCAAACATGAACAGCATGTCCACCATTATCTGCGAGAGCGCCTGCGATGGCATGGTCACGTCAGGAGGATGGACAAAGGCCGCATCCCCAAAGACCTACTGTATGGCGAATTAGTTGAAAGCATCCGACCGGTAGGGAGACCACGCCTGCGATTTAAAGATGTCTGCAAGAAGGATACGAGGACATGCCACATTAACAACAGCACATGGGAGGCTAGTGAATGACCGAGCTACCTGGTGCCTCATCGTCAAACAAGGAACGAAAAGGAGTGAAAAGAGAGGAAAGAAGCCGCCACAGAAAAGAGAGCCAGAAGGAAGGAGAGACAACACCAACTCCAGCAAGCATCACTGTTTGTTTGCAGTCACTGCACCAGGGATTGCCATCCAAAAATTGGTCTGTTCAGCCACTCATGCAGTTGCAGATAAAAAATGGACACTACGCCATCGTTTTTAGTAGACGGAAGGATGCCAACAAAATATGCACACGCATATATATGAACGGACATTAAAAATCGTAGCATTTTTTATCTGAATTATATCCCCTGAATCGAATACCGAATTGTGTCGCCTGAATTTAACAGAGTAAATCTATCGACACTTTAATACCTGAAATATTATATCCTAGAATTAGTAGTATGGTTACAGAAAATGGCAACATTGTATTGATTAATCACAAGGGTCTATTCCCTTGTTCCTACTTCTCCCCACACACCTTTCTTCAACTCAAAGACTTTTACTAATTCCTTGTGTTTCTGGCGATTCACGTCTCATTCGCTTGAATGTGAATAATTCATTGACTGACTTCATTACGCAGCGGAACCCGAACAAGGGGGGGGGGAGTGGAGCATGCTGGGAAACCTTCACACATAAATCATTTTTCGTTTTATGTTTAACGAACGAAGGAACGAAAACTAAATTTTATAAAAATATTTAAAAAAAAAAAATTTGGTTTCCGTATTTGAGAAAAAAGCTATCTTTTACATTTTATTGTTGATTTGTTTAAAGTTAATTCTAAAATGGATTTACACGCTTTTAATATTTTAAATTTCAAACGTTTTAATGTCTTCATTAGAATCTCGAGTTTTAAATACGCAGGCGTGCACTCCGACCAGCAGTTGCTATTCCTCACACTACCCCATCTCTCCCCCCTTTCTCTTCTCTCTTTCTCTCTCTCACTCTCTCTCTCTCACTCTCTCTCACTCTCACTCTCACTCTCTCAAGCTAAAATCATATGAGCTGTCGATATTATTATTATTATCTGAGAAGAATTGAACGTTGTTTTACTACTGTGAATAACACAAAATAAATATTTAGTAGTAAAATAAACAGTTTAATGAAACCCACTTTTTTTTAGAAAACACTCAGTGCTTGATTTGATTAAATTAGATTTTTTAAAAGTTCATTTGAAGTAGGGCACGAGTTGTTTTCCTCAAATAATTCATGAATTGTCACTAAAATGAAATCTAAAGACATTTCTGCAAAATGAATAAATAAATACAAATAAATATATAAATGAAATTATTTTCAGTTACTCTAGTCTTTTTTCTAAGCTTTTGAGGATCGTTCCAAGTGCACCAACTACAATTAGTATCATTTTACCCTAATATTCCACAGCATTTTTTTTTTTATCAAAGTCCAGGAATTTATCAGTTTTTTCGTTTTCTTTCATGTTTACCGTGTGATCTGCTGAATTGCAAAATCTACCAGTTGACAATTGTTTATTAATATCTTTATTAGTTTTTTCACACCAGTATTAGCTAGAGCTAGGGGCCGGGTTAGCTCAGTCGGTAGAGCGTTCGGCTAGAAACCACAAGGTTCCTAGTTCGATCCCGGTCCCCGCCAACACAGCGTATGAGTAGCACATGGATCTGTGCGATAAAGTAAGGAGCTGGTGGAAGGTGTGGCGCTCCACGTCATATGCTAAAAACAATCTCCTTGGTCTAGCGCTATTGAAAAGCGGATAGACTCCTTCGCTGACTGGCTGATACTGACTTTAAGCCGCCCCGTGGACTTTACTTTTTACTTATTAGCTAGAGGTCTTTCACCTGATTCTGAGAGAGAACAAGTCTCTTCATGTGTCTTCTTAGTTCTCTAGAAGATCTTAACAATCCTCGATTCATGCTCTAATTTCTAGGTCATCCCAGACTCTTTTCCAAATCCTCGTCTTCATAAAAATCGCACGACAACCACATCAATTTTCACAAGTGGAACTCGTGCAATCGGTGAACTTTGAACTTCTATGAAAAAGACGGCCTGTGTGTGTGTGTGTGTGTGTGTGTGTGTGGAATCAAATAGGTCAATTTCTTTATCCAATGGTCATCAAGGGATCACGTAATGGGCATAAACGGCAAAGAATCGCTTGTGCCATGCACCGGAGACCCGGATGGGACGATACAGAATTTGCATAAAGGGTAGCTTTGCGATGATAAAAACGGACAGTGACTGATACTGCGAGTCAGCAAAAAAAAAAGCAAGTGTTTGGGACAGAAGTGAAATTCGACGACTGCTGTGTTTTGGGTGTTGGAAAGAAGGAACTGAGAGGAACGTGCTTAGTTGGTAGAAACTTTGCTGACGGCGAAAGGAATTACTGTTTCAATTGAACAGACTCCAAGAAAACTTTTAACATTTTGCAAAAATTGAGGCGAGTTTTTTAGCAAAATTATGTTTATTACTTTATTAACTACTTTTCCTTCCTTGACTAACTTTAAAAAATCGTTAAAAGTTCCTACTTATTTACATCCATGGGAATGAGGTAGTGTTAACGCCAGTGTTTGCTAACCGGTTCATTAGTTTCGAAATCGTTCCAACTTAGGGTGCAGTGTTGAAGCAACAAAATAAAAGGAAATACCTTAAGTTATATCCAATAAAAATTATGTGAAATTTGTTTTGCCTCTATTATAAAATAACTATAAGAATAATTGCCATAAAATATAGAGGTGATTCCATGTCAAATTATCCAGAAAACGTAAAATTGCCATCCACCCCTTAAATTTTCTGAATTTTTTTCCGGGTGTGGACTATGTTAACGTTAGACAATCCCAAATTTGAGATCTTTTGTACTTTTTGACACACCTTGTATTCTTAAAAAAATAATGTTCCATTCATTGTTTATTTATATCTTGGTAAATACAGCTTCAAAATCGGCACATTTACGACACACCTTTTATTCTGAAAAAAATAACGAATGGAACGTTATGTTTTTTCAGCGTACAAGGTGAGTAAAAATGTACAAATTTCACGATACTTTTTCACACACCTTATATATATATATATATATATATATATATATATATATATAGCTCGTAAAATGTATAGCCTCACTGAAGAGACTTGATAAGTCGAAACATGTGGATGACTATGTATGCCCCCATCCCCCTAGTGTTGAGCACTTTTGAGGGATTTCGCTGATTACCGCCAACTAAAGCGTAAACGCGACGCTCTCTATAAAGGGATGGAGCACTCTATGGCAGCCTTTACATACATACATACAGATGTGTGTATTAAAAAAGTTAAAATCCCTTTCGCATTCTGTGGGTGACGATAGCTGAGGGGTTAAGCTGTCCGACTGATGCTGAATCGATCGGAGTTCTATCCCGGCTGTAGGTAGCTCGCAAAATGTCTAGCCTCACTGAAAAGACTTGATAAGTCGAAACATGTGTCTGTGGGTGACTATATATATATATATATCTTTGAAAGGAAGGAAAAACTCAATACCGTTATTGCATAATATATTTTTGGTTGAAATAAATTTATTATGGAATAACGGTGTTGAGTTTTTCCTTCCTTTCAAAGATAAATATTGCTCTGTATATAATCTAAAAAGTTTATTATACATTGAGCTCTTTTTGGTGATTTAAATATTCATTGTATTTATACATACTGGATCACACAATATTAATACAGTGTATCTTAGAAATCATATATAGAATTATCCCTTACTACCAGGTTTTGGATACCTCTCATATATATATATATTAATATATATATATATATATATATATATATATATATATATGTGTGTGTGTGTGTGTGTGTGTGTGTGTGTATGATATTTTAAGTTCCCGAAAACTGCATTTAGAAATGTAGTTTATCATTTCAAAAGAATAATAGCTAAAAAGAAATATTATGGAAGATGCAACAGTACAAAAATGATTTTATTCTAAGTCAGAAAAATATTATTTTTTATTGGTGTAGCGGAAATCAACCTACGGTGTGCTATTCTTGTGGTATTACGGTAGAATACACAAAGAAAAAGTTGTATCATCATAATATACATTGGACTTCCTTTCATTATGGGTTTTTCAGCCTCGTTTTGAAAGAAACGTCAGGAAATGTTTAGAGTTCCAATTACGTTGCAAAAAAGAAAGAAATTCCGCTGGATAATTTGAAATTCTTTCTTCCTTTTTATCAAATATTTTTCCTCGTCTGTCAGTCAAAAAATTACGAACTTACATAGGACAAAAAATTGTCAAATAATAAATGCATAAGTTTCAGTTGTTTGAAATATGAACAAAAATAAAGGAAAGTAAAACATTTGAAACAGTATATAAAAACTTTGTCTCCTTCCTTGAGGAATTCAGGAACTGTGACAATTTGTTCTGTAATCATTGGAAAACTCTTAAAGATTGCGCGGATATTAAGAAAGGCGCTGATATGAAAAATAAAATGTCTGTATGTCTAGCAATATCCGCTTAATAAAACCCACGAAAATGAAATAATAATAATAATAATAATAATAATAATAATAATAATAATAATAATAATAGAGAAATTGAAGGCCTCAATAAAAAATAAATTTGCCATCACGTAGATATACTAACATGATCATAAAAATATACAAGGTGTGTCAAAAAAGTATCGAAATTTTTGTACTTTTTGACACATCTTGTATTTTGAAAAAAATAACGTTCTATTCATTCTATCTTGGTAACTACAGCTTTAAACTTTTGACACACCTTGTATTCTGAAAGAATTAAAGAATGGAATGGCAATCCGGAGCAGGTGAAATAGAACAGTACGAAATACGGATGCAGAGAGAGGGTCTCCTCGTGTATCAAGATCTCTGTCAGGTCTTCAAGACAATTTCAATAATGCTTTCTTTCAATAAGGGATAACAAAAGAGCCACCCTCAGAACTTATTAAAAAGAAAGGAGTTTGGTTTAGACAACCAAAGAAAAAATATTTTGGAAACAGATAATATATATATATATATATATATATATATATAATATATATATATAATATATATAATATATACATACAGCTTTTCGTAATTGGATAATTAAAAAAAATTAAAAAGAAGCAAAACTTGCCTATATTTTTTTTTAAGAAAGGAAAAAATACTTCAACTTTTTTTTCTATTTACACGCGTATCTTAAGGAAAAAAATACAATTGTATATGGATGCTATAAATTATTAATTAATTACCAAGGATTTATTTAAGAAATATACACACAAAAAAAAGTCTTTACCGGTAAAAAGGTTTGTTTGAATTTATTTTCTTTACTTGTTTTCCTCATTTTCTTAAATTAAGAGGAAAAAAGTTCTAAAAAATATTTTGTTTAAAATTCAGAACTTAACAAGTTTAATAATAGTAAATTTGTATCAATTTTTTTTTAAATAAAATTTTCCCCTCCCTTCCCGAAATTGAAATAATCGTTCCAAAATGAATCCGTTTAAAATTTCTTTTAGTTGGGGTGTACCCTTTTATTAGGCCTTATTTTCGATTTTGCACATGCTTCAGATGATTCAAATGACACTTGCACATAAAGCAGAAACGTGTAAAAATGGCCTTATAATTCCCGATTGAATCAGGTGGGTTTTTTTTTGCAAACCTTTGGGGATCGTTGCAAGGAGACCAATGACAATTGGTATCACCGTCTCCGTTTTAGTTCTCCGGCAAGGTCAAAGTATTTGAGTAACTTTTTTTGTTTTCTTCCATTTTCACTCTGTGGTTTACCGGTACTGAGTGACAGCAAGTCTCCTCAGGTCACCAGGATTCTTCAGAGTATTCTAGCCGATCCAAACAATGCTGTAGTTTGGATGGTGTCGATTGTTCCTCTGATTTCTCATTCACCCAAATTCTTTTCCATGACTTTGTGGACCGTTCCAAGGGCACCAATTACAATTGGTACGACCTTCACCTTCACATTTCACAGTTTTCTCAATTCTCTCGCAAGGACCAAGAATTTATCAATCTGTTCGCTTTCTTTCATTTTCCCTCGGTGGTCGGCCGGGATGGCAAAATCCACGAGATAACAGGTTATTATTATTATTATTATTATTATTATTATTATTATTATTAAATACGCATTGAGAATGTAGAATCAAATAGAACATTAATTTTATTAAAGGACGACCTCGCGTTTCCCAAAATATATATTTCTTTTTCTATCTCCACTTTCCCTTGATTATTTATCGTGTGGCGGGAGGAATCTTGAGGGACTGCTATACAAGCAAAATATACGACACCTGGCAATCCAGCCATGCTAGGCAGGCCAAAGCTGGAGTCAGAAAAAGCTTTGATCACTGAACAGGAAAAAGCACGCCCGCTATGTACATATACCAGCATAAACAACTAAAAAATGACTGTTTCTCGAAGTGAAGAAAGATCCAGGCTCATAAAATAGTATCAGAATATTCAAAGAGTTCAGTTCTGTAATAACCAGTCCTCGGATATGATACAGGCAGCAATTGAATGCAATCCAATGAAATTCTTCTGCTAGGACTGGAAAGTGCAGCAAATGCAGCTGCAACAACAGCAACAGTAGCAGCTATTTAGAATAGTAAAACATTGCAATTCCAAAAATAACTGGAGAATAAAACCTGGAGAGTATGTATCAACTCCGCGCGATTAACATACGGAAATAGATAGGTAGACAGATAAAATTGTAATCTTAGGTTGTACATGATATAATGCAAAATTCATCTTCGGCCACCCTACATTTTCTTAATCTTATTTTCACAGGGTATTCAGTAGTTATGAATATGTGACTAGCTTGCTAATTATCATACCACTGTGGGACGACCGGTTTGGTAACAATAGGAGATCAAACCCAATACAATGTAGTTGTACCTTGTCAGCTGGCAAATAAATTGCACCAATGAGTTTTCATCATTATAATCATGTAGCGGAATAGCACGGATATCATGACTATCTCTCGCCAACCTTTTCTGCCATTCGTTGTCCCTGGGGGGTCCTCTGCACAGCATCCAGTATCCGAGCAGAGCTAGTCCATATAGCTCCTTGGTGGACGGCCCATATTGCCCGTTCCACAGGAGAATGTCGCTTATGATTTCGTCCTTGCTGGACACTGCTGGAGAAGGAATAAGTTTTTACTGACTTTACTTCTGAAGCTTTCTCCCGTGTCTTTTCTAACTTTCCGTTTTCAATTTTTATTATTTATATTTATTACCTTATTTATTTCGTTTTTTTTTTTTTGTTGGGGGGGCATTTGTTATTTGTCCCTCTTCCTTTACTTCTAAATTTGTCATCACTTCTTTGTTACCATTTTACTTTTATTTCATACTGGCCATAATGCTGGACGACAAGATCGTAGCAAACAAGTTCGAACTCAAGTCGTGCTACGAGGGGCGTTCAATAAGTAATGCCCTGACCCACTTCCAGTTGTTTGATCTAGCTGAAATTTTGCATGTGCAATTATTTCTATAGATTAAGCCTCAAATTACAGCTCTAAACTAATCGTGGTTTCTGATTTACAGGTGGTTGAACTGAGTCAAGTGTGAAATGGAACAGTGATCCGATTTTTGTATTTGAAAGGACGCACACCACGGGAGACTTTTGATGAAATGAAAGTAACTCATGGTGATGATGCCCCATCATATGACCTTGTAAAACGTTGGCATCGTGAATTCAAACATGGTCGGAACTCTGTGGAAAGAGCTCCCAGATCTGGTCGAAAGGAAAGCTTTTCCCAGATGATGCAGCCTTGATTTCTGAAGTCACATCGTAGTTGGAGGACCAACCTGGGGTGTTCTACAAAAACGGCATCAGAGCTGCATCAAACAATGGGAGAAATGCATAACTCTGGGTGGTTC
Source organism: Doryteuthis pealeii (assembly GCA_023376005.1). Classification (NCBI taxonomy): domain Eukaryota; kingdom Metazoa; phylum Mollusca; class Cephalopoda; order Myopsida; family Loliginidae; genus Doryteuthis; species Doryteuthis pealeii. The sequence goes on from CM042157.1 coordinate 3,307,000, forward strand.
CTATGTAGAAAAAGACTAATAACTCTGCCAAGTTTCGTTGCTCTGCTGCTATGGGAAGTGGGTCAGGGGCATTACTTATTGAACGCCCCTCGTATTATATTGACTTTCGGATCAACACCCTTCGGAAAGGTAGGAAACCCCTGTTACTCTATGGATTAAAAAGTACAACTATTCTTCTTCTACAAGGATGATTTTGGCAGTAAATAACCCACGAAAGTTGATATTATAATGTACTGAAGACATGGTCAGCAGTTCAAACGTCAATAGACGAATTGCAAATGGCCGCTTTTATTTATCATTTATCTCACTTTAGACTAAACACAGAGGCAGATCACTCTACTTATACAGATATGTCATTAAAAAAGAAACAAAGCCTCTTATTTTCATTTAAGATGTCAAATAAATTCACTAAATTATCTTCAATGTTTCATTATCATTGAAAAAGTCTTTAAGGTAGGGAATAGCTATCTCGTTGATATTTAGTAAAAATGAGATTATCTGAATAGAAAATATAATTTCTCTGAATGTTTGAGATGAGGCTTGATGATTAGTATTATCTGCGTTATTCAGACTATTGTCCCCATCTTCATTGTTATAACGTTTCGGCCGATATGCCTCCGGTCTTCTTCAGGTATTACTACCCCAGCTATGGTTAACGGAATGAGAACAGGATACCTCCGTGGACAAAATAAAGGGTTAGGTTCAAAGTTCCGTGATGGCTCCCGATTACGACAAGAAAGTTCCCGAGTTCGAAAAGAAGGGTCCCGAGTCTGAGAAGGTTCCCGAGTCCGAAAAGAAATACCTGAAGAAGGCCGGAGGCATATCGACCGAAACATTGTACAAATAACAATGAAGATGAGGACAATAGTCCGAATAACGTAGAAAATGTAATTATCTCCCATTTGAATAGATTTTTAATAATCCCATTTTACATAAAGTTGTTGATATTCATGCTATTTATTAAACTTAGTTTGGTTTGGTTCAAGGCCACATAAAATGGGGTTCTCGGTGAGTATTGAATTCACTATGCATCAGTTTTAAATTGACCAGCCATAAGGAGGCGCGTGGTCTAATGGCTAGAAGTAGGAAGTGGACTCGTCAACCCGAGTTCAATTCCTGGACGAAGCTGTTGGCGTTTCACATGGCGCTAATACTCTTGGGAAAGGTATGAATCCAATTCTCCCTTCAGCTATGGGTTAATAGCAGGGCAGACTGGACTCTTTAACCATGGCTAGGTAACCAGTCTAGGAGAAGGAAAACTCTGAATTCAAACCTGTTAAACTCCGCTTTAGAAATTGACATTGTGTCACATCCTGCTCGTGCGGAGGGTTGGTAAATATATATATTAACCAGCCATAAATAGATACATTAACCTTTGGGACAAATTGATATATTCAGTGAAGCTTGAAATCATATTTATTCCAGAAAATAATTCACCATAAAGCTCGAGGATCATACGGCACTTTTGATTGATGTTTCACCTTCCCCTACACATCCCTCATTTCCACTGATCTTCTCCGGTTATTAAACAAAATATATTTTAATTAATTATTTTGACATTAATGATAATACAATGGAAAAACGGATCGTTTTTATTCTATTGATTCCTTCCTTCTGCTTGGCTGGGTTGTCTGGGCACATTTATAATAATGAGTAAGACTTGATTACCTTACAAGACGTCTTTATTAAATCACGAAGCCCAAGAGGGTTTTATAACCGCGCAGTGAGAAGCTGGCCTCTTAGGACAGAGCCTAACACATCTAGCCCCGTTGACTAACAACCAAAAATCCAACTAACTAAGCCAGTTCCCTTTCACTCACCCGCTTTCAGCCAATGAGAAATCGACGTTCAAGTCAGCGAAAGGTGGACTACCAGTCAATCACTTCTATAACGGTTAACTTTTCATTTACGATATCGTTGTTCAAATCTTATTACACTTACAAAAGTTTTTCAAATTATGCAACAATATGGTTTCAAATGTTCTTATCTAATACTAATAATTCATACACATTTATATGGTTTCAAGTATTCCTATCTAATACAGAAATGTATACATAATCATTTATGGAAATACGGTGAGGAAATTAATCAGACAATATGAGAAGAAAATATTTTAAAAATATAACAAACACAGGATGTTATGATCAGGGGAAAATTTTATGTGTCAATACTTAAGTATTTCGGTATATTGTAGCATCTTCAGGACATTGTTAAGTAATGTTTATGTGAGGGACAAAATGAAAGATGTTAAGCGTATAGTGATGTGTGAATACGATGTTATTAAGCGTTAATTTTTATATCGGCTTTCGTAAACAAACGAACACTGACAAGTTAAAACGACAATTCTTCCAAGTATCAGTGCTTCTGTATGGCTGCACCCCTAGATCCTAACGAAACGCCTGGAGAATAAACTACGTGGGAGCTGTGCCGGATCTTATACAAGTCGTGGAAACCACGAAGAAGAAACTGTATGGACACCTGCCTCCTATCTCACAAACCACCCGAGTGAGACAGACAAGACATGCAGGACACTGCTGGAGAAGCAAGGACGAACTCACAATTGATGTCTTCCTGTGGAAACCAGCATCCCACAAAGCACCTGTTAAACCAATTCTAGACTCCGTTAACCATTAACATGCTAGTACATCTTCAATTTTGGGATATTGCTAGGCAACCACTGCTGCTTAATCTTCTTGCAGTAAGAGTACATCATTTTAACTATCATCGATTGGAATCACGTCCAACCTTCATGAATGGCATAGCCCCGACGATGTTAACGGACACCTGCTGGGTAGGGCCATTGACAATATCTCGGTGTTTTGTAGAGGTCCTGATCTTAACCCGACATAACATCTATGGGGCATGTTGGACAATTCAGTGTGGGCTATGTACCCCCCACCTCTATTCAATCACTTTAAGAATTTGTAGAAGCCGTCCAAGAAGAAAAGAGAGATATAATCCAGATTTACATCAGAATGTTTAGAATGTGTCATTCGTACAAAATGGTGGCTATTACAAATTATGATATCTTAGTGTACAAATGTCGGATATTTTTTAATAAATGTGGTAAAGTGCAGTTTTTAATTGTACAGAATAATTTTTGCTAGTATTATCATTTGGATTATTCGGACTGTTGTCCTCATCTTTATTGTTATCTGTACAACGTTTCGGATGATGTGCCCTCCGGCCTTTCTCTGGTATTTCTTGTCGGACTCGGTAATCTTTTTTTTTTTGAACGCTGGAATCTTCTTTTTGAACTCGGGAGCGATCACGGAACTTTGAACCTAACCCTTTATTCAGTCCACGGGTGTATCGTGTTCTCATTCCCTAACCATATCTGGGGTACATGCGTTAAGTAGTGTTAATTCTTCTTTTTACTGCTGTTCATGACGAGGATTGAACCTACAGTCTAGAGATAACTGTCACTTAGAACCGTATTACCCTAACTCCTTTATCCACTAGGCTATGTGTCCAATTGGACACATGGCCTAGTGCCTGGGAAATAAGGGTCCTGAGTAAGTTCCCGAGTCCCACAAGAAATACTTGAAGGCCGCAAGGCCCAGGGACGAAACGTTATACAGATAACAATGAAGACGGGAACAATAGTCCGAATAGTCCAAATAATAATACTTATTATCAAGCCTCATCTCAAAAATTCAGAGTAAAAGTTTTTTTGCTTCTGACAATGTGATGCCTTATGAATTTGCGTTTGAAATGCACAATTTGCCATGACAACGTTTTTCTATTAATTTATCTCGTCTCAAAATCAAATAACAGATCTACTAAAATCTACTATTTGATTTTGAAACTAGCAGAGAAAAAAACTTTTATTTTTGGCCTCTGCTTGTTTTCGAGATTGTGTTGTTGGAAATGCGTGTTCTATTAAGATACATTTGAGGTGCGTAAGGTTGTGTGGTGGGGTGTTAAAGTGAAGTGCTATTGTGCTATGGGGTGATTTGAGTTTTATTGTGGATTTGTGGTTATTCAATCTTAGTCTAAAAGGTGTAGATGTTTCTCCCTCATATCCGCTATTTATGCATTGTGTACAGTATATGTAATATACAATATTAGGGCTATCGCATGTTAGGTGTGGTGGATGGATTGTTATGTTCGTGTAGTGTATTTTTATTTCGGTTTCAGTGTGTATATGGCTGCAAATTTGGCATCTAGGCTTGTTGGATCTTTTGTTAACTTTCTGTACGGTGTTATGTATATATATATATATATATATATATATATATATATATATATATATATATATATATATATATATATATAATTGGTTATTCAGTAAACAGAAATTTGAGGTATTGGCTTTTTAATTTCTGTTAGTGTCTCTGTTTTTTATTTTTTTATTTAACTGTGAATGTGTATATGAGAGTGCACTGATATCAATTGTCCTCCACAAATGTGCACCTCTCTCTCTATATATATATATATATGTGTGTGTGTATGTGTGTGTGTGCGTGTTTGTGTGTTGCGTGTCTGCAATATATACAAGGTGTGTCAAAAAGTATCGAGATTTTTTAACTTTTTGATACACCTTGTATTCGGAAAAAAATAACGTTCCATTCATTCTCCATTTCTATCTTTGGAAATACGGGATTAAACTTGGTATATTTTGACACACCGGGTATTCTGAAAAATATAATGAATGGAATACTCTTTTTCAGAATACAAGGTGTGTCAAAAAGTACAAAAATCGCGATTTTTTACACACCCTGTATATATATATATGTATATTTATGTGTGTGTGTGTGTGTGTGTGTGTTTATATGTGATCGCAGTTTTTTTAGAAGTAAATCTAAACATGTTACCAGTTTGTATGTATATATATATATATATATATATATATATATATATATATATATATATATATATATATGTATATATATATATATATATATATGTATATATATATATATATATATGAATACATTCACACCCACATATATTTTTAACTTATGTTCTTTTTTACTGATGAAAGTAGATGAACACAATTCCAAATTTAATTCCGCATCCAAAGAAACAAAAAAGATTTTAATAAACCTGAACTAATTTATAGCTTTTAGCCTCAGTAGACACACAAATATGAAACATTATAAAAATCTGAAGTTATTAGAAATAAAAGTTTACCGTGGCTGCACAGACAACAAGTCGAAATAAAAATGACCATAAACGCTGACATTGAAATGAATTAGTGACACGAAACAATTCAGTTATCTTCAAAAGGCCTCAAAATATTAGAATATTTATCCACATATCTACAAATATATTATGTAAATTTGATTTAAATAATTTATATCTATCTATGTATCTACACCACGATACAGAGGAAATGTCTTGCCAATAGAAGACGAATTGCTGGTCTTATTGATCTTTTTTGTCCTGTCATATCGACTTAATAATTTTGTGAATATTTGTATAGATGTATGTATACAGACATTCGCAAGGATTGTCCAGTGCTGTATCGTGGCCGAGGCAGTGTGGTTTCTGACTATCCTGCTGAAGTCCCGGTTCCGATTTCTGACGGAGGGAAATCGTTAGTTTACATCGCTGATGAAACTTAATAAAGTTGAAACAGTCTGTACGATGTTCTACACACCGAATAATTCTTTACCGAGATTCACTTGTCATTATTATCTTCTATAATTATCGAATTTTATGCGATATACGCATTGTAATTGCCTTAATGAGTAACCTACTCGAGTTTCATCGATAGATCGAGTTTACGATTAATCTTTGGTGTTATAAACATGCCCGTTGGAATGGGACTTAAATTAAATCCCATTGCATGTTTATAACACCTAAGATTAATCGTAAACTCGATTAATTTAAAAGTAACCCTGAAGAATCTATCGATGAAACTCTATGCTCTACATTGTATTGAGCACTTTGAATTTGCTTAACCTCTGGATATTGTGCGCTTTCGTTCTTATACCCACCGGTAAGTTAATACTTATACATATACAAATATATATATATATATATATATATATATATATATATATATATATGAGGTATAGAAATACAAAAACATATTAGGTATTATGCTAACATGTTTCTTTCAACCCATGGTGTTTATAAAGTTTAATTCAATTGAAATCCTTTTAAATTTAAATGGCCTTCATCAGAGCACATATTTTCGTTGAATGAAAGAGGAGAAATTTTTTTAATAAAACGTATTTCGGTTTTAAAATAATGTAAATTTTATTTTTAAAACTATTTTTCTCGTGTTTTTTTTTTTTAAATGTAAGGTTTAAAAATAAAATTTACATTATATTTAAACCAAAATATGCTTTTATACAAATTTTTAAAACACATTCCGGCCCAGAACGTGAATGTTATTTGAACCTCTCGTGTCAAACGGTTAAATTTCCCTCCTTTTTTCATTCAACAAAAATATGTGCTCTGATGACCAGTGTTTATAAAATGTCTTTTACAATTGACTTCATTTTGATTTTAAAATGATTTCAATTGAATTTTCACTTTATAGACCCCGCAGTTTGAAACAGATATTCTTAGCATAATAATTCATATTGCTTTTCTATTGTTATACATCAAACTGTGGGATTTATTCCATTTTTTACATACTTCTATTACGTATATATATATATATATATATATATATATATATATATATATATATATATATATATATAGTTCTAGCTAATGAAGCTAGAATGATGATGGTCTAAATGGCCGAAACGTTGCATCGAGTTTCAATAACATCCCGTGTTTGCATATATATATATGTGTGTGTGTGCGCGCATGCGCGTGCGTGCGCGTGTGTGTGTTTTGTGTGCGTGTGTGTGTGTTTGTGTATGAGAATTGCGAATGAAACATTTTAATCAGAAGTACAGGGTGTTCGGGATAAATGACATATTAGTATTTGGTTATTTTCCCCCGTAGTTGGAGGTATTGACGCACACTATGCATCATTTAAAAGCTTGGGTCCTTCTTCATTCTTATACTTTATAACAAATAGAATGGATGACTGGAACTCACCTGAAACATGGAAGAGAATAACTTGTATCATGATGATCTGCGCCGGCCTTTAAAATAAGGAGATTATGGCTGCTGCCCAATGCTCCCTGAACACTGTAAAAAACAATCAGACATGAACTGGAGAATTGCAATGGGGACTACGATGCTCTGTTTAGAAGAAAACAACATAACAGACGATCTGATTGCATTTATACAGCAGCATTCCTCGAAAATCGGCATTAAAAGTGGTGGAGGACACTCAATTGCCTACGTGGAGTTGATAAACACTGTAGTCAAGAACTGCATAACAAGGGTAGCCAATGGTAGGTCATATGTTTGGTAACAGGATTCGGTCCCCTGTCACACCACTGGGAAAAGTCAAAAATGGTTGTCGGCGAATTTTACGACTACACCAGTCCCAATGTTTGGCCTCCGAACTCCCCAGATCTTAAACCCATGGTTATTATGTATGTGGCGCTGTTGAGAAAGACAGCAAGACGCCGTACCAGTACTACAAAAGCCCAGTAATCGAGAGAATTAAGGTAGTTTTTGAGACCCTTCTCAGTGAAACTGTAACATCGGCTTACTCCAGATTCCGGAAGAGGATTGAGGCTGTGATCGACGCTAATGGCGTTTTTTTTTTAGTGAAACTTGTTGACAATAGTGTAATATCCTTGTCCGTTGAATTTCTCTACAATCCATTAAATTTTGTAGTTACCAATCACTTTTTCTTTTTCCTTATGAAACTGTCAAATTTCTCCCGAACACCCTGTATATATATTGGAATGGAAAATTATATTTCCAAGTTTTCATGTTAGCCTGTCTCGGGATAATAACTACAAGTCCACATTGCTTCTTCAGTTCTTTTCCTCTACTTTTCCGAATCGCTAAATGCATTTATGTATACGCATTCGCGCTTTAGTGTGTGTATATGTATCTGCCTGTGCGCGTATACATGTAGTGTCTTTGTATTGATTATATGTATATCAATAATTCTATTTTTATGTGTGTTTGTTGGATAAAGCAATAAAAAAAACATGGGCAAAATATAACAAGAGATCAATTCTCACGTTTGCGTATGTGTGTGTATTTTGTGTGTATGTGTGTGTGTCTGTCTGTTTGTGTCTGTATCTGTGTGTATGAAAAAAGATTTGTTTGTCTGTCTGTGTCTGTAAAAAAGATTAGTCTGTGTGTATGTGGTGTGTGTGCATATGTGTGTGTGTGAGTGAAAATGAATTGTCTCTGTATATATGTCTCTTGTCTCTGTGTGTCTTTGTGTAAATAAAAGATTTGTCTGTGTGTGTCTGTATTTGTATCTGTGCGTGTGGAAAAGATTTGTCTGTGTGCGTCTGTGTCTCTGTGTGTCTGTGTATGTGTCTGTGTGTGTCTGTTTCTGTGTGTGTGAAAAATATGTGTCTATGTGTGTCTGTTTCTGTGTGTGTGAAAGAGATTTGTCTGTGCGTGTCTCTGTCTGTGTGTCTGTTTCTGTGTGTGTGAAAAGATTTGTCTGTGTGCGTCTGTGTGTGTGTGTGTCTGTGTGTGTGAAAAGATTTGTCTGTGTGTGTGTGTGTGTGTCTGTGTCTGTGTATGTGTGTGTCGTGTCTGTGCGTGTGGAAAATATGTGTCTGTCTGTGTGTGTGAGTGAAAAAGATTTGTCTGTGTGTGTCTGTGTCTGTATGTGTCTGTGTCTGTGACTGTGTGTGTGTGTGAAAAAATTGTCTGTATGTTTGTGTCTATGTCTGTGTGTGTCTCTGTGTGTGTGTGAGAGTGAAAAAGACATCCCAATATCAATTAATGTCAGTCTGGAGATGTAATCGATTTGGGGAATGATAGACGAAATTATATAAAAATCATTGCCAATAAAATTCAGTATAAACAAACCTGATCACAAACAACAGGAGGTCCGAGTAAGTATTTTAAAATTTGAGGAAACGAGAATGACCAAACATTTACTCAATGATTGTAAACATAGTCATGACACGTAGAAGACATGTGACCACTGACAGAGAGAGAAAGAGAGAGAGAGAAAGAGAGAAAGAGAAAAAGAGAGAGAGAAGAGAGAGGGGGAGAGAAAGAGAGAGAAAAGAAGTTAACTTTTAAACTAACTACACATATCTTTCTAAGGTCATCATTTCTCACCCGAGAAAAGCAATGAAAGGAGAAATTTCAAAAGCCGCCCTGCACTTTGCGCATGCGTGACGGAACTTTCAAAGAATCGGCCATTTGCTGGGTGTTGTGGCTCGTTCATTCTGTAATGTCAGCACTGGATCGTGTTTGCCTGTCTTTGATTTATTGATACTTCAGCAATCCAATTATTTCAATCGAGTGATATTTCCTAATTTAGTTTGTGTCTCTCTCCATCGACATCATCAAAGATCGACCGATGACCACTTTTTTGACCTGTCTAGACAAATTATAGTCTAATGGACTATCAAGGCCAGATCGTTATTCGCAGCTGATTGTATTTATCGTCCTCTAAATATAAGATAACAGTTATAATACAGAATGAACAACCATCAAAACCAACACAGGCCCGCACGCACGTGTATGTATGTATGTATGTATATGAACATGTGTGTGTGTGTGCCTCTGTGTGTGTGTGTGTGAGAGTGTGTGTGTGTGTGCGTGTGTGTGCTTGAGTCAATATTTGCGTGTATATATGTTTGTATTTATATGTACATAAGTATGTCTGTTTGTGTGCGTGCGTGAATCAATATTTGCTACTTTGTACATGCCTATATATATATATATATATATATATATATATATATATATATATATATATTATATATATTTTCGGTATCATTTTGTAGACACACATATATATATATAGAAATAATAATAACTGGAAGTCATAGGAGGAATTGAGACCAGACAGACTACTGCATTGCTGCAATCGGATAGAATACTAAGAAGAGTCCTGGACACCCGAGAAGACTTGTTGTCACACAGACTTCAGGGAAATACCATCAGCTAACTGTTGTTAAAAACTAATAATAATAATATAATAATAATAATAATAATAATAATAATAATAATAATAATAATAGATCACAGTGTAAAGCTAAAGGAAAATGAAAAAATGGACAAATATCCGGACCTTGCCAGAGAACTAAAAAAGTTATGGAATATGAAAGTGAAAGTTATACCAATTGTGGTTGGTGCACTTGGAACGGTCCCAAAAGGATTAGAAAAGCGTTTTGAAAGTTTGGAAATCAGAGGAAGGATTGAAACCATTCATAACACTACACTGCTGCAATCTGCCAGAATACTCAGAAGAGTCCTGGAGACCTCAGGAGACTTGCTGTCTCTCAGACTCCAGTGAAAGACCATCAGCTAATGCTGATGTGAAAACTCAAAAGGAGTAAATAATAATAATATCATGATGATGATATTGAGGAGGAGGATGAAGAAGAAGAAAAAGAATATATATATATATTTATTCGCCGGGTTTGCTTGTCATGATTATTTTCAATAATTATCGAATCTTATACGATAAACACATTGTAATTGCCTTCAAAAATATAAATAATATACTTTACATAACAATGCTTGAAAAGCAAATTATCAAATTACATTTACTCATTACGCCCTGGCATAGGCCTAATTTGCGATTCCCTCAAACGCTCACTGTACTATGTATAGTAGTGGCGTGATTATCATTGACAGGTTAAATTCGGCATGTATCGTGTGCTACGCACCGGTGGCCCAGAGGTAGAGTTTCTGACTCTACGTGCTGGTTTCCCTGTTTCGATTTCAGTTGGAGGGAAATCGTACGTATACACCGCTGAAGAGACTTAATAAAGTTTAAACAGCTATACGGTGTTCGCCGGGCTTGCTTGTCATGATTATTTTCAATAATTATCGAATTTTATACGATATACGCATTGTAATTGCCTTCAAAAATATAAATAATATATATATATATATATATATATATATAAGGTGGGTAAAAGAGTATCGAGATTTTCTGTACATTTTGACTCACTTGTATTCTGAAAATTGAACGTTCCATTCATTTTTCATTTCTATCTAAGAAAATACAGCTTCATATTTGGCATTTTTATGACACACCATGTATACTAAAAGAAAATAACGTTCCATTCATTGTTCAATTATATATTGTTAAATACAACTTCAATCTTGATACATTTTTGACACATCTTGTATATATTCATTGATTTATTCATTTTTGCAAATATTTTAAATTTATATAAGTGATCATATTCACATTCTTTCGCTCTCTCTCTCTCTCCCCTCTCTCTCTCTCTCTCTCTCTCTTTACTTACACACACACACACATATATATTTACCAACCCATTCGCACGAGCAGGATGCGACACAAGTCAATTTCTTAAGCGGAGTCTTAACAGGTTTGAATCAGAGTTTTCCTTCTCCTAGACTAGTTGCCTAGGCATGGTTAAAGAGCACAGTCTGTCCTACTAATAACCCATAGATGGAGGGAGAGTAGGATTCATACCTTTCCCAATGGTATTAGCGCTAAGTGAAATGCAATTAGCACGTCCAGGATTTGAACTCGGGGCGACGAGTCCATTTCCCATGACTTTAACCATTACACCACTCGCATATATATGTATATATATGTGTGTGTTTGTGTATGTGTGTGTGTGTGTGTGTGTGCGCGTACCTGAGAGTGTGTTTGTGTAAGGCAATCATGATTTTCTAACTAGTCTTTGATCCTAATGTATTTCTGTTTAATGTGCATTTACCATGATAGCAAAACAAAAGGGATATGGCCAATATAGGTCATAATTTTCTTTTCTACATTTCTCTTGAGACGAGACATTTTCAGCAAATATATCGCTTCCTATTCATACAAAGTGGCATTTGAATTATAGTTATATATATCATGAAACCGATCGCAGAATTCGTTTTCATCGTCTCAAAACAGAAAAATAGTCTGGTTCTCAATGTATGTACATATTACATTAGTATATATGTTATGTATACATAAATGTATATAATATATATGATTTGGGATTTGTATGTAATCTACATTCCTCTGAAGAAGGAAAGTCAAATCTCCGAGATAGTAGAATGAAATAAAATGAAACTTAACATCCCACAAACTGAGTTTCTTATATATTTCACAGCTAATGCTTCACACTAAATCCCAAATCATATATATTATAGACATTTATATATACATAACATATATTAATATAATATATACATACTGTAAACCAGACCCACCATATATATATATATATATATATATATATATGTGTGTGTGTGTGTGTGTGTGTATATACATATATTATTAGTGTGTATGGTTGGCACTAGTATACTAAAAAAAGTAGTAGTAATCCAACGTACAGTGTTATTAGAAAAGTGCTCAATATCTGTGATAGAGCGTTGATAGTTGAAAAAAGACAGTTAAAAACGCACACATTTAACTATTTACACCATTTCTGTCATTTAAAAAAAAACTATTTCATTTACCTGATGAATGCCTTATCAGGAAACCATTGGTTGTAATATCGTTCCCAAATAAATGAATAAAAGATAAACCCTTTATGTCACTTCATTCAACTATATATATATATATATATATATATATATAGAGAGAGAGAGAGAGAGAGAGAGAGAGAGAGATAGATAGATAGATAGATAGGTATATAGATATGAGAAACAGAGTGTTCATGGACCACGGCAGTGATAACAGACTTGCTGGGTAAGCAATGCCTCATGGCGTAACAAATGCATCTATCTATCTATCTATCTATCTATCTATATCCTAAATTATATTCAAATCTATTCCTATGCTGAAAATGTCCATATTATGCATTATTTTTTACTGGATAAGATTTACATACGTGCACACATGCCCATGACATATTAGTGATCGATCACTTAAAATTCAGAACAGATTCTCTAAGTTTCGCCTTTTTTTTTTTTTGCTTTTTGCTTTTTTTATGAAATTTTATTCAGAAGTAAATTTCCAAACCTTAAAAGAAACTGACGCACAAAAAAGAAAAAGTACATAAAAAATAGTTCTTTTTTTTTATGCAAACGTTTAAAAAGTTTGAAACCCTTTCGTGACTTTTGGGACAGCGTTCACAAAGAGAAGCGGAGGCATGTGATATTTGAAGACGCGTCCGTTTATGCGCCTGGACACAAATCGATGAAAGAACTCAAAGGATCACGTTGAGAAATATTGATGAGAATTGAAAGGAATCGATAAAAGCGATCAAGAACGGTTGAAGAGTGATGGATTTTGCTTGGATAGCTCTCAAAAAGAAGGAGGCGAGAAAAGTGCAAAGTCAGGCAAGTAAGACGCTTGGATGGTGAAATGTGTGGTTAAAAAAGAGAGAAAGAGTAAAGGAGAGAAAGAAGAAGCAAATAATGTGTTGATAAGCAGTTTTAAGATCAATTAAAGGATCAGACAAAGAAGAAGGAAGAGGGAGGAAATATAAATTGACGAAAGTAAGACTTAAAACTTTTAAACAAATGTAATACAGAAAAATAACTTCAAATAGAGAAAGCGAAATATACATTTTAACAGAGAATAATCTTATAATGGAGATTGTGTGTTTGTCTGTCTGTAACTGAAATTATATCACCACTCAAGTAACAATTCCCTTTTGATATTTACGTCACATTCTCCATGATTTTATTTTTATTTATACCTCAATTATTGATAAAATTGTTTTACATTATTAATACTGTTGACTGTATCTACATACTAATAACATGCAATTCTATTTATATACACAACAAAATAGCGGTGTATAATGTGAATGGGAAGGCTAATTTGCATATTGATATCAAAAATGTGTGTGTGTGTGTGTGTGTGTCTGTCTCTGTCTGTCAGTTTCTGTCTCTGTGTCTCTGTGTGTGTGTGTGTGTGTGTGTGTGTGTGTGTGTGTTATGAAAGTGTATAAAAGTCCTAGCTTGACAGAATTATAAGCTGAGTTTTGAACTGAAAAATGTGTACTAGGCTCAAATTATGTGTGTGTGTGTATATACAAAAGGGGGTGCAAATGAGAGAAAAAAAATGAGGAAGAAAGAATTGAATAAGGATGATAACGAAGAAGATTGTGATGAAGGAAGAGAGCTCAACAATCTTATTATAATGGAGAATCTGTGTTTTTTCTGTCTAACCGAAACCATTTTACTACTCAAGTCACAATTCCCCTAGTTGTTTACGTCACATTCTCCATGATTTTATTTTTTATTTATACCTCAATTATAAATAAAATTGTTTTACATTATTAATACTGTTTACCGTATCTACATACTAATAACCTGCAATTGTATTTATATATATATAATAAAATAGCGGTGTACAGTGTGAACGGGAAGGCTAATTTGCATATTGATATTAAAAATGTGATTATAATATATATGTGTTTAGTATTATTAATGTTTAATTGTTTGGTTTTATCTAAAAACTTTAGCAAAAATCCCGGAAATAAATCTTACAAGAAATCGATTAGCAAGAGGAAATAACTGTAAGTTTATTCTTTACTTTCTATTTTAACTAAATAGTTAAATTAGGAAAGTTTAGCAATGAAATACGGGTGTGTTGGAAGAGTAAGTTTCAGTTATTCTTTTTATTGATTATACACCCCTCTGTTTCAATTATTTTTATATGCATTTTTATTTAGTTTCATTAGCCTTTCTAATTTAATATCATATTTTATTACGTTAATAATTAAATACTTGCACCCGGAGGGTGCATATATTTGTTAGTAGCGGTAAATCTTTAAGTAACGGTAAATCTTTAAGTTGCAATGACGAAAAATAAGAAGCTAAGACTAATAGATGGTTTGGTTTGGTATGTTTTATGGCTTATCAACCACAGTGAGTCATTTAATGCCGACAATGTTTTGAAATAAATTCATTCTTAATGGATACTCAATATTTTATAAACATATTTTTCTATTTAAGCTAGATATTAAACCCTAACATGTATTACCACTCCGGATCAGAGTGAACCTTGGAGAAATGGCGATAAAAGTGTAATCCACATTCCCAAACCCCAAAAACTAAAAACTCACCATCAGATAGAGTTTAACGTTATTCCTAGGACATGAAAACCCTCAGTCACCATTTTCTAGTAGCTATATGATAAAAAGGTTGTGGTTTGCCATAAGGGCAATAAATGGTTGGTGAAATCATATAATTGCCAAGATTAATAGAGTTTTGTCAGAAATTCATAAGTACGGTACCTGTAATTTGGTTGAATTAATTTTTGAATTCAAATTTTGATAGCGTCAACGATTTTCGATGAAGATGACAATCGATTGATTTTAATGGCATTGTAAGATTCAAAGTCATTAATTGAATAACAGCTCCGACACGTTTGTGGGACAAAACATTTAATATATATACAGCACATGGAAACGATAAGATACATAATGTACAGGAAATAGAACATGTAATACATATACAAGAGTAGAGATAAAAGATACAATAAAGATGTAAGGACACATTCATGAATGGTAAATACAAGATACAATATTTAGGTATAAAACGAGATACCTAATTGTACATAAAATATAAATGTTACAGACATGAAACTAAAGGATAGTCCATGCTGTATAAAAGACTTACAGTAATGTAAGGGGGTCAAAGCCCACCGAGAAGGGGGTAGACATGAGTCTAACCCAAGTGCTCGTTCAGAGGCAGCAAGGAGAGAGGGAAGCATTTGAATCAGCCGCTTATATACAAGGCCCCTGGTGGCCACAAACGGCAACACAGCGGGAAGATAACTCTTCCAACAAAGAGAAGATAATCCCACAGCATGAACACGCGTATAGTGTTATTCTATGCCTAAAGGTTACAGAATCGTGTTAATTTATGTTCAAATTTACATTTTTGTGTAGTTGCAATTTAAGAGGTTTTTGTTATTTTTTTTTCTCGTTTTTTTGCACATGGTCTTTTCGAACACGAACAATTTTTAAGCATATATATTTGATATGTAGATGAGAGTCTAAAAAATATTATCACTCTGTCTCAGACTGGACCTGGTAGTGATGGTAATAAAGTGATAATACCACTCACCATCATGACGTTTAGCGTCATACCTAGGGCTCATATTTTTGTGAGTGAAGTTTACCTATCTGCAGCAGACAATATAGATGAGACTCTAAAAGGTATTACCATCCATCTCAGAGTGGACCTGGGGGTAACGGTAATGAAGTGGTAATCCCACTCGCCATCTTATGAAGTTTAGCCTCATACCTAGGGTACATATTTTTGTGAGTGGGTTACCTATCTGCAGTAGAAAAAGGCAGCACATTCTAAGTCGGTCGGCAGGGAAAACGGAACTAACGCGGCTAGACATCACCTGACAGTAAAGCACTCAAGTGGAGTGAAGAGGAAAGACTTTGAGATAAAGACGGATCACACCACCCAAGCCAGGAGACCAGACCTCGGGTTGATTAACCAAAAGAAATGTGCCAACTGGTGGACTTTGCGGTTCCAGCAGGTCCGACAGGTTGAAGTTGAAAGAAAAGGAAAAGATTGACAAATACATGGCCCTTGCCAGAGAATTGAAAAAGCTGTGGAATATGTGGAATACTATATTACCAAAGTGATGCCAATTGTAGTTGGTGCACTCGGAACGGTCTCAAAAAACATGAAAAAAAGACTGGAGGACCTGGAAATCAGAGGAAGAATTGAAACCATAGAGACTACTGTATTGCTTCAAATGACTAGAATACTCAGGAGAATCCTGCAGACCAGAGGAGACTTTTGTCACTCAGACTTCCGTGAAATACCATCAGCTAACGCTGGTGTGAAAACATAATAATAATAATAATAATAATAATAATAATAATAATAAGAAGAAGAAGAAGAAGAAGAAGAAACTGCAAAATCTGTAGACCATGAGGGTAAAAGGGTTCCAATTATTGTTGGTGCTCTTGGTACAGTCCCAATGATTTGGAAAGAAAACTGGAGATTTTGGAAACAGAGGAAGAATCGAAATCAACCAACAGCTTTGTCAAGATCAATAAGAATACTCAGCAAAGTCCTCTAGACCTGAGGAAACTTGCTGTCACTCAGGCTCCGATGAAATACGTCTGACTGATGCTTGTCTGAAGAAAGAACGAAATAATGAAATGTTTTTTGAAAATAAGTTAAAATCACTCGATACCTTTGGAGCATGAATGGTTTCAAATCTAAAATGTTACGATTGCTATTAATTAAAGAAAGAAAAAAGATAAATGTGCCTAGAAAAGCACGAAGATAAAAACAACAAAAATAGAATAAAGAGGAATCTAAAAAAAGATGGAAATGCATCAAATAAAAAAGAAAGAAAGAAGTGATGAGAATAAAATGAATAAGAATAGAGATGGAAGAAGTAAAATAGGTTGGGTCGCGTGGTCAAATGGTTAGAGTCGTAGGAAATGGACTCGTCGACCCGAGTTCAAATCCTGGACGAAGCTACAGTTCATATAGCTCTAATACCCTTGGGAAAGGTATGAATCCAACTACTCACCCTCCAGCTATGGGTAAATAGTAGGCAACCAATCTTGGCGAAGGACACTTCAAACCTGTTAAAACTCCGTTCGGGGTGGTCACTACTAGAATAGAATCAGTCCTAATTAGTGATCTATTTCACTAATTTTACAAATTAAGAGAACAAAAGAAGAAGAATGAAGTACAAGAACAAAAGAGGAAAAACAAAGTAAATAAACCCAAAAGGATGGAGAAGAGAGAAAGAGTAAAAGAAGAAAAGGTGAAAAAAGAAGAAAGGTGAAAAAGAAGAAACAAAAAAGGAAATGAAGAAGGTTGAATTCTTTGTTTGAAAAAATATCAACCTTCCTCTGTTTTTAATGTCATAGCCGTCATTGTCGAAGAAAAGCAGTGTTAGTATTTAATCCATATCTTGAGAGATGAGGATATTCATACCCTTCCCAAGTGTATTACACTGAAATTGAACGTTATAGCGAAAATGGAGTTCGAAGTCCCTTAGTACATGTCACAACCCTGCCACTACACAACGGGGTCTCCCACTGCACTCCTACACGTTGCATATGTATCTAACAGTCGAACATGTTAGCCAGTATACACGAGGACTCGTCCAAATGAAAAACGAAAACAAATTAAATGAAAGTAAAAGTAAACGGTAAAAGATGAAAGGATAACAAACGGGGAAGTAAAAGAAGAGGAATAGGAAAATATTTTGTATTATTTGGATTATTCGGACTATTGTCCTCATCTTTATTGTTATATGTACAACGTTTCAGCTGATGTGCCCTCCGACCTTCTTCATGTATTCTTGTCGGACTCCAGAGCTTTCTTGAACTTTGGAACCTTCTTTTCAAATTCGGGAACCTTCTTGTCGTAATCGGGAGCAATCACGGAATTTTTAACCTAACCCTTTATTCAATCCACGTGGGTATCCAGTTCTCATTCCGCTAACCATAGCTGGGGTACAGATGTTAAGCTGCGTTAATTATTATTCTAATATTACTGCTGCCCTGACCAGGATTGACCTGAAGTCTAGAGATAACTGTCACTTCAAAACTGCCTTAACCTAACTCCTTTTATCCACTAGGCCATGTGTCCAATTGAGAGGATAATAGTCCGAATAAACAAATAATAGATTAGCTAAAGGGAGAATATTTGGTTAGTTGGTTGGATTTTACGACATGTCAACCCTTGGCAGAAGAGGTTTTTTGTTCGGTTCCTTCTTATTAAGTATTCATTTGTTAACATTTCTTAAAACTCATTTTTAAAAGTCTATTTAACCCATAGATGGGGGATTAGTTTGGGATCCAAACAAACTGAATTTTTGAGATGAGGCTTGATAATTAGTATTATTTTTATTATTCGGACTATTGTCCTCATCATTCTTATTATCACCAATTTCTCTGAATTTTGAGATGAGGCTTGATAATTAGTATTATTTTTACTATTCGGACTATTGTCCTCATCTTCATTTTATATGTACAATGTTTCGTCTTATTCAGGTATTTCTTTTGGACTCGGGAACCTTATTGTCGTAATCGGGAGCCATCATGGAACTTTGAACATAACCCTTTATTCAATCCACGTGGGTATCCAGTTCTCATTCCACTAACCATAGCTGGTGTAGAGGCGTTAATCTGGGTTAATTATTATTGTATGTTACATATATCTTGAGTGTAACATAAGACAGAAGAAAGAAAGTAAGTAAGAGAAGATAGAGAGGGAATGATAGCGCTGATCTGTTTCAATTGAACATAATGAAAAGAAAGAAAGAAAAAAGCGTGTGAGAGTGTTAAATCAATATTATTATACTTTTTACATCTTGAACTATTTCGCATTCTTAAGTAAACTTATGAAACATTGTATAAGTAAATTATCATACTGTGGTATATCCACAGGTCCTGTCATTTAGATAATGATATCTGAAAAACAACATATAACCGTATGCAAATTATGTGTATCAGAAAGAGTTCCTTGATGCTATTAATGTTTTACAAAAGATTTTGTCGAACAACTCGAGACACATTTTCCTAATGTTAAAACAAATGTCACGAGTATCAACTAAATTCTCGTATTATTCAATTGAATAAAAAGCCATGTCCATAATCAAGGACTTAATTAGCAGATCGCTGAGGTCTCACGCAGTGCAAAATGTTCACTTGACTTTAGACCTAACGAAAATGGACTTGCTCCCCTTGATCAGTAAAGGACTGTTGGGAACCCGAAGTGGGGTTTCCGCCATGACCTTTTTGGATTGGGGTTCCTACTGAGTGGACGCACGTTCATAGCACGGTTGAGCTAGTTAAGTCACTTTTAGGGTAGAAGCATTCTCTATCCTGTGTTAAATAAAACCCTTGTTAATTTTCCAACAACCTGGTCGTGCATTATCATTCAGTCTTCTGTATTTTATTTATCAGTATGTAAAAACATAAGAGAACTGGCGATGGATAATCGTGTTATTTCCTATAAGTCCAACATAAACAAAGGGAATCACTCTTGACTGAACATTATTTATTTATTTATTGATCTACAAGGGAAAAATGATGCGGGGTTAGGATTAGGGTTAGGATTAGAGTTTAGGGTTAGGGTTAGGGTTAGTTTAATGGGAAATAAATAATGATTTATCAGTCAAGAGTGGTATCCCTTTGTTTATGTTGGATTTATAGGAAATAACCACCTTTGGACATACTGCAATGACAGCACGTAAATCTCTGAAAGACGGAAACATTCAAGACGAGGATAACAGCATAACAAATTTGAACCGTTAGGATTTCAACACACTGAAATATTTGCCACAATTTTACAAAACCTTACGATAATGATTTATACACTAAGAATGATTTGAAATAATCATTAATACTGAGCTATCATAACCTATCCAAAAATACAGATGGTATCTAGATACAAGGCTCATTTGATAATATCAAGTTCAAGAATTTTAATTGTAATCATAATCAATATTGAAATATGTAGGTTTATCAATAAATTTGTAGACTCATTATGAAAAATACCGTCATTTTACACAACAAATATTGACTTAAACAATTCCTTGTCTATAATATTTAATTCAATTGTGAATATTATTAGAAGAGATCAAACATTATAGAGTGAAAATTTCAGATCAAATTCAGCTCGGTCGTAAAGATTGTTCATATGTTAAATAAAAGCTAGACCTTTTATTTGTTCATATATATATATATATATATATATATATATATAATATATATATATATATATATATGTTATATATTATGCTATATTTTAAGTAATCAGTTATTGATAGAGCATGTATATCAAAGTTACGTAGCGTGAACATGAAGTCATCGGAGCATGGTAACTGACAGTTTCTCACCTAAACTTAGTTTGAAAATTGCATGGGCGAGAAGTTTTCCGTAGCAATGGTATTAGTGATTTATCCAAGAGTGCACAATATATATATATATATATATATATATATATATAATATATATTAATGATTTGAAGGCCAATACAATGCAATAAAAAAAAAACAAAAAGATCCTTTTTGAATTATCGATTTCAAAGTAAACCTTATCTTCAGAGACGATTTTCGAAATGGACGCGTTTTTTGTCGTTATTTTTTTTAATGTTATAAACACATAAATGTTATAAACAATAATGTATTGGCCTTCAAATCATAATATATAATAACATAATTAACAATGCTTCAAGCAAATTACCAATTACTTTTATATATATATATATATATATATATATATATATATATATATATATATATATATATATTGAGAAGAGAGAGGAGAGACAGAGTGAGAGAAGAAGACAGAAGGTTTATATATAATTCTATGAGTCTGAAGAGCATGTGTGTATTTAAATTTGCGTCCTAAATTATCGACATTTACTTGAAACGCATAAACCATATATACCTCTGTATGATGTCTCATGGCGTTATGATAGTTCTAACGGTGCAAGTGTTTCGTTGTTTCAGTCCAAACCAAAAGAAAAGCAAAGGTTTAAAGGCAAAAAAAAAAAAATCGGTGAATATCTTCCACGTTCAACATCAGTGATAGACCCCTTTCACTGGGAAGATGGATACAAACTAATCACACACCCTGTTTCCGCTTATTCGTTTGTTGCCGATGTTAAAATCGATAAATGAATCCTTAATATATGTCGGTTCGCATCGTAGTCGTGATTATCAATGAGTTTGTCAAGACCGGCAAACTCTTCATGCTTAAATTAATGATTTTGTTTGATTAATTTCACGGCATGTCAACACGTTTTTCATCTTGAAAATAAATTACTAATTAGGACTAAGCCTATTCGAGCAGTGACCAACCCAAGCGGAGTTTAATAGGTTTGAATTCAGAGTTTATCATCTCCTAGACTGGTTGTCTAATCAAGGTTAAAGAACTTACTCTCCCCTAACAAAATAACCATAGATGGAGGAGAGTAGTTGGATTCATACCTTTCACAAGGTATTAACACTATGTGAACTGTAGCTTCCCTCCAGGATTTGAACTTGAGTCGACAAGTCATTCCTTACGATCTATACATTACACCACTCACATCCAACTTTATTCTATACGTAAAGGTTATTCTATCATAACGGTTAGGGACATCGCGTTAATTGCATGACCATCTTTCATTTTTGGTTTATTTACCACTTAACTATTTTTATCTTAATTTTGCACACGGTCTTATCGAATATGAATAATGTTTGAACATGTCTATTTTATATATCAGTGCTTACCTGGTTATAATGGCAATGAGGAGGTACTACACACTCCTTGGATCTCCAGAGCTAGATCCTCATCACCATATGAAGTATAGTGCAATCGTTGAGGCGTTCTTCTGATATTAGCTCTAATACTCTTGGGATAGTTCAATCATTAAAGGAAGACTGGTTATTTAACTTTAGTATGGCAACCGGTTCTAGAAGAAGTTTTAGCGAGCTTTTCCCCTGAGCAAGATTTATTATCAAAAGTAGTCCATTCGTTTAGCTTAGTGCTGAATAGGAGCTACTATCAGAAGGATATATAAAGGCACTAAATCATTATATATATATATATATATATATATATATATATATATATATTATAATATTTGAGGAAAAGGGGGTTGAATGAATCCGGCAGAATGAGGTAAAATATAAGGAATGAAAGAACAAAACTCAGACAAAAATGTGTAGTATATTTCGCTGGAGTTTTGAAGTAGCTACTTCCTTTACTCAAATCTCCCCCCAAGAAAGGCTACTCCCCTCCCCTATCAGGTATTTCTCACTATTCCTTTTTTCTACCTCCCTCCCTCAACTCTCTTCCATCTGATTTCCTTCTCATCTTCCCCAAGACCAATAACCAATCAAATCGTACTCTCACCACAAAACTTCCCTTCTTTTATAGAAGGGGAAGTTTTTGTATGATCTGAATAATTGAATAAAAGCTGAAAACGTTCAAAACAAAATGCAGGACAAAAAAATGTACAGTATATTTCGCTGGAGTTTTGAACCCGGTCTTCAGCTTTTATCATATTCAGATCATACAAAAACTTCCCCTTCTAGAAAAGAAGGGGAAGTTTTGTGGTGAGAGTACATTTGATTGGTATAGGGACATCTTTGGGAAGATGAGAAGGAAATCAGATGAAGAGAGTTGAGGGAGAGGTAGAAAAAGGAATAGTGAGAAATACCTGATAAGAGGGAGGGTAGCCTTTCTTGGGGGAGATTTGAGTAAAGGAAGTAGCTACTTAAAAACTCCAGCGAAATATACTACACATTTGTCTGAGTTTTGTTCTTCATTCCTTATTTTTACCTCATTCTGCCGGATCATTCCAACCCCCTTTTCCTCATATAATATATATATATATATATATATATATATATATATATATAATGATTTAGTGCCTTTATATTATCCTTCTTGATAGTAGCCTATTCAGCACTAAGCTAAAACGAATGGACTACTTTGATTAATAAATCTTGCTCAGGGGAAAAGCTCGCTAAAAACTTCTTCTAGAACCGGTTGCCATACTAAAGTTAAATAAACCCAGTCTTCCTTACGATGGAAAACCTATCCCAAGAGTATTAGAGCTATAATCAGACCAAGACGCCTCAACGATTGCACTATACTTCATATGGTGATGAGATCTAGCTCTGGAGATCCAAGGAGTGTGTAGTACCTCCTCATGCCATTTATAACCAGGTAAGCACTGATAAAAAATAACATGTTCAAACATATTCATATCGATAAGACGTGTGCAAAATTTAAGATAAAAAATAGTTAAGTGGTAAAAAACCAAAAATGAAAGATGGTCATGCAATTAACGCGATTCCCTAACCGTTTGAATAGAATAACCTTTACGTATAGAATAAAAGTTTGGATGTGAGTGGTGTAATTATAGAGTCGTAAGGAATGACTTGTCGACTCAAGTTCAAATCCTGGACGAAGCTACAGGTTCACATAGTGTTAATACCCTTGTGAAAGGTATGAATCCAACTACTCTCCCTCCATCTATGGTTATTTGTTAGGGGAGAGTAAGTTCTTTAACCTTGATTAGACAACCAGTCTAGGAGATGATAAACTCTGAATTCAAACCTATTAAACTCCGCTTGGGTTGGTCACTGCTCGAATAGGCTTAGTCCTAATTAGTAATTTATTTTCAAGATGAAAAACGTGTTGACATGCCGTTGAAATTAATCAACAAAATCCATTAATTTAAGCATGAAGAGTTTGCCGGTCTTGACAAACTACATTGTAATCACGACTACGATGCGAAACCGACATATATTAAGGATTCATTTATCGATTTTACATCGGCAACAAACCGAATAAGCGGAAACAGGGTGTGTGATTAGTTTGTATCCATCTTCCCAGTGAAAGGGGTCTACCTCACTGATGTTGAACGTGGAAGATATTCCACCGATTTTTTTTTTTTTGCCTTTAAACCTTTGCTTTTCTTTTGGTTGGACTGAAACAACGAACACTTGCACCGTTAGAACTATCATAACGCCATGAGACATCATACAGAGGTATATATGGTTTATGCGTTTCAAGTAAATGTCGATAATTTAGGACGCAAATTTAAATACACACATGCTCTTCAGACTCATAGAATTATATATAAACCTTTCTGTCTTCTTCTCTCACTCTGTCTCTCCTCTCTCTTTCTCAATATATATATATATATATATATATATATATATATATATATATATATATATATATATATATATAAAAGTAATTGTAATTTGCTTGAAGCATTGTTAATTATGTTATTATATATTAATGATTTGAAGGCCAATACATTATTGTTTTATAACATTTATGTGTTTATAACATTAAAAAAATAACGACAAAAAAAAACGCGTCCATTTCCGAAAATCGTCTCTGAAGATAAAGGTTTACTTTGAAATCGATAATTCAAAAAGGATCTTTTTGTTTTTATTTTATTGCATTGTATTGGCCTTCAAATCATTAATATATATATATATATATTATATATATATATATATATATTGTGCACTCTTGGATAAATCACTAATACCATTGCTACGGAAAACATTCTCGCCCATGCAATTTTCAAACTAATTTAGGTGAGAAACTGTCAGTTACCATGCTCGATGACTTTCATGTTCACGCTACCGTAACTTTGATATACATGCTCTATCAATAACTGATTACTTATAATATAGCATAATATATATACATATATATAATATATATATATATATATATATATATATATATATATATAATATTATGAACAAATAAAAGGTCTAGCTTTTATTTAACATATGAACAATCTTTACGACCGAGCTGAATTTTGATCTGAAATTTTCACTCTATAATGTTTGATCTCTTCTAATAATATTCACAATTGAATTAAATATATAGACAAGGAATTGTTTAAGTCAATATTTGTTGTGTAAAATGACGGTATTTTTCATAATGAGTCTACAAATTTATTGATAAACCTACATATTTCAAATATTGATTATGATTACAATTAAATATTCTTGAACTTGATATTATCAAATGAGCCTTGTATCTAGATACCATCTGTATTTTTGGGATAGGTTATGATAGCTCAGTATTAATGATTATTTCAAAATCATTCTTAGTGTATAAATCATTATCGTAAGGTTTTGTAAAATTGTGGCAAATATTTCAGTGTGTTGAAATCCTAACGGTTCAAATTTGTTATGCTGTTATCCTCGTCTTGAATGTTTCCGTCTTTCAAGATTTACGTGCTGTCATTGCAGTATGTCCAAAGGTGGTTATTTCCTATAAATCCAACATAAACAAAGGGATACCACTCTTGACTGATAAATCATTTATTTATTTTCCCATTAAACTAACCCTAACCCTAACCCTAAACTCTAATCCTAACCCTAATCCTAACCCCGCATCATTTTTTCCTTGTAGATCAATAAATAAATAAATAATGTATCAGTCAAGAGTGATTCCCCTTTGTTTATGTTGGACTTATAGGAAATAACACCGAATTATCCCATCGCCAGTTCTCTTATGTTTTTACATACTGATAAAATAAAATACAGAAGACTGAATGATAATGCACGACCAGGTTGTTGGAAAATTAACAAGGTTTTATTTAACACAGGATAGAGAATGCTTCTACCCCTAAAAGTGACTTAACTAGCTCAACCGTGCTATGAACGTGCGTTCCACTCAGTAGGAACCCCAATCCAAAAAAGGTCATGGCGGAAACCCCACTTCCGGGTTCCCAACAGTCCTTTACTGATCAAGGGGAGCAAGTCCATTTTCGTTAGGTCTAAAGTCAAGTGAACCAGCATTTGCACTGCGTGAGACCTCAGCGATCTGCTAATTAAGATCCATTGATTATGGACAATGGCTTTTTATTCAATTGATAAATACGAGAATTTAGTTGATACTCGTGACCATTTGTTTTAACATTAGGAAAATGTGTCTCGAGTTTGTCTCGACCAAATCTTTTGTAAAAACATTAATAGCATCAAGGAACTCTTTCTGATACACATAATTTGCATACGGTTATATGTTGTTTCAGATATCATTATCTAAAATGACAGGACCTGTGGATATACCACAGTATGATAATTTACTTATTACAATGTTTTCATAAGTTTACTTAAGAGCTATTGCGAAATAGTTCAAGATGTAAAAAGTATAATAATATTGATTTAACACTCTCACACGCTTTTTTCTTTCTTTCTTTTCATTATGTTCAATTGAAACAGATCAGCGCTATCATTCCCTCTCTATCTTTCTCTTACTTACTTTCTTTCTTTCTGTCTTATGTTACACTCAAGATATATGTAACATACAATAATAATTAACCCAGATTAACGCCTCTACCCCAGCTATGGTTAGTGGAATGAGAACTGGATACCCACGTGGATTGAATAAAGGGTTATGTTCAAAGTTCCATGATGGCTCCCGATTACGACAATAAGGTTCCCGAGTCCAACAAGAAATACCTGAATAAGACCGAAACATTGTACATATAACAATGAAGATGAGGACAATAGTCCGAATAGTAAAAATAATACTAATTATCAAGCCTCATCTCAAAAATTCAGAGAAATTGTGTAGATAACAATGAAGATGAGGACAATAGTCCGAATAATAAAAATAATACTAATTATCAAGCCTCATCTCAAAAATTCAGTTTGTTTGGATCCAACTAATCCCCCATCTATGGGTTAAATAGACTTTTAAAAATGAGTTTAAGAAATGTTTAACAAATGAATACTTAATAAGAAGGAACCGAACAAAAACCTCTTCTGCCAAGGGTTGACATGTCGTAAAATCCAACCAACTAACCAAATATTCTCCCTTTAGCTAATCTATTATTTTGTATTATTCGGACTATTATCCTCTCAATTGGACACATGGCCTAGTGGATAAAGGAGTTAGGTTAAGGCAGTTTGAAGTGACAGTTATCTCTAGACTTCAGGTTCAATCCTGGTCAGGGGCAGCAGTAATATAGAATAATAATTAACGCAGCTTAACATCTGTACCCCAGCTATGGTTAGCGGAATGAGAACTGGATACCCACGTGGATTGAATAAAGGGTTAGGTTAAAAATTCCGTGATTGCTCCCGATTACGACAAGAAGGTTCCCGAATTTGAAAAGAAGGTTCCAAAGTTCAAGAAAGCTCTGGAGTCCGACAAGAAATACATGAAGAAGGTCGGAGGGCACATCAGCTGAAACGTTGTACATATAACAATAAAGATGAGGACAATAGTCCGAATAATCCAAATAATACAAAATATTTTCCTATTCCTCTTCTTTTACTTCCCCTTGTTATCCTTTCATCTTTTTTACCGTTTACTTATTTTACTTTCATTTAATTTGTTTTCGTTTTCATTTGGACGAGTCCTCGTGGTTATACTGGCTAACATGTTCGACTGTTAGGATACATATGCAACGTGTAGGAGTGCAGTGGGAGACCCCGTTGTGTAGTGGCAGGGTTGTGACATCGTACTAAGGGACTTCGAACTCCATTTTCGCTATAACGTTCAATTTCAGTGTAATACACTTGGGAAGGGTATGAATATCCTCATCTCTCAAGATATGGATTAAATACTAACACTGCTGTTCTTCGACAATGACGGCTATGACATTAAATAACAGAGGAAGGTTGATATTTTTTCAAACAAAGAATTCAACCTTCTTCATTTTTGTTTCTTCTTTTCACCTTTTCTTTCTTTTTTCACCTTTTCTTCTTTTACTCTTTCTCTCTTCTTCCATCCTTTTGGGTTTATTTACTTTGTTTTCCTCTTTTTTCTTGTACTTCATTCTTCTTCTTTTGTTCTCTTAATTTGTAAAATTAGTGAAATAGATCACTAATTAGGACTGATTCTATTCTAGTAGTGACCACCCCGAACGGAGTTTTAACAGGTTTTGAAGTGTCCTTCGCCAAGATTGGTTGCCTACTATTTACCATAGCTGGAGGGTGAGTAGTTGGATTCATACCTTTCCCAAGGGTATTAGAGCTATATGAACTGTAGCTTCGTCCAGGATTTGAACTCGGTCGACGAGTCCATTTCCTACGACTCTAACCATTTGACCACGCGACCCAACCTATTTTACTTCTTCCATCTCTATTCTTATTCATTTATTCTCATCACTTCTTTCTTTCTTTTTATTTGATGCATTTTCCATTTTTTTTAGATTCCTCTTTATTCTATTTGTTGTTTTTATCTTCGTGCTTTTCTAGGCACATTTATCTTTTTTCTTTCTTTAATTAATAGCAATCGTAAATTTTAGATTTGAAACCATTCATGCTCCAAAGGTATCGAGTGATTTTAACTTATTTTCAAAAAACATTTCATTATTATCGTTCTTTCTTCAGACAAGCATCAGTCAGACGTATTTCATCGGAGCCTGAGTGACAGCAAGTTTCCTCAGGTCTAGAGACTTTGCTGAGTATTCTTATTGATCTTGACAAAGCTGTTGGTTGATTTCGATTCTTCCTCTGTTTTCCAAAATCTCCAGTTTTCTTTCCAAATCATTGGGGACTGTACCAAGAGCACCAACAATAATTGGAACCCCTTTTACCCTCATGGTCTACAGATTTTGCAGTTTTCTTCTTCTTCTTCTTCTTCTTCTTATTATTATTATTATTATTATTATTATTATTATTATTATGTTTTTCACACCAGCGTTAGCTGATGGTATTTCACGGAAGTCTGAGTGACAAAAAGTCTCCTCTGGTCTGCAGGATTCTCCTGAGTATTCTAGTCATTTGAAGCAATACAGTAGTCTCTATGGTTTCAATTCTTCCTCTGATTTCCAGGTCCTCCAGTCTTTTTTTCATGTTTTTTGAGACCGTTCCGAGTGCACCAACTACAATTGGCATCACTTTGGTAATATAGTATTCCACATATTCCACAGCTTTTTCAATTCTCTGGCAAGGGCCATGTATTTGTCAATCTTTTCCTTTTCTTTCAACTTCAACCTGTCGGACCTGCTGGAACCGCAAAGTCCACCAGTTGGCACATTTTCTTTTGGTTAATCAACCCGAGGTCTGGTCTCCTGGCTTGGGTGGTGTGATCCGTCTTTATCTCAAAGTCTTTCCTCTTCACTCCCACTTGAGTGCTTTACTGTCAGGTGATGTCTAGCGCGTTAGTTCCGTTTTCCCTGCCGACGCGACTTAGAATGTGCTGCCTTTTTCTACTGCAGATAGGTAAACCCCACTCACAAAAATATGTACCCTAGGTATGAGGCTAAACTTCATAAGATGGCGAGTGGGGATTACCACTTCATTACCGTTACCCCCAGGTCCACTCTGAGATGGAGTGGTAATACCTTTTAGAGTCTCATCTATATTGTCTGCTGCAGATAGGTAAACTTCACTCACAAAAATATGAGCCCTAGGTATGACGCTAAACGTCATGATGGTGAGTGGGTATTATCACTTTATTACCATCACTACCAGGTCCAGTCTGAGACAGAGTGATAATATTTTTTAGACTCTCATCTACATATCAAATATATATGCTTAAAAATTGTTCGTGTTCGAAAAGACCATGTGCAAAAAAACGAGAAAAAAAATAACAAAAAAACCTCTTAAATTGCAACTACACAAAAATGTAAATTTGAACATAAAGTTAACACGATTCTGTAACCTTTAGGCATAGAATAACACTATACGCGTGTTCATGCTGTGGGGGATTATCTTCTCTTTGTTTGGAAGAGTTATCTTCCCGCTGTGTTGCCGTTTGTGGCCACCAGGGGGCCTTGTATATAAGCGGCTGATTCAAATGCTTCCCTCTCTCCTTGCTGCCTCTGAACGAGCACTTGGGTTAGACTCATGTCTACCCCCTTCTCGGTGGGGCTTTGACCCCCCTTACATTACTGTAAGTCTTTTATACAGCATGGACTATCCTTTAGTTTCATGTCTGTAACATTTATATTTTATGTACAATTAGGTATCTCGTTTATACCTAAATATTGTATCTTGTATTTACCATTCATGAATGTGTCCTTACATCTTTATTGTATCTTTTATCTCTACTCTTGTATATGTATTTACATGTTCTATTCTCCTGTACATTATGTATCTTATCGTTTCCATGTGCTGTTATATATATTAAATGTTTTGTCCCACAAACGTGTCGGAGCTGTTATTCAATTAATGACTTTGAATCTTACAATGCCATTAAAATCAATCGATTGTCATCTTCATCGAAAATCGTTGACGCTATCAAAATTTGAATTCAAAATTAATTCAACCAAATTACAGGTACCGTACTTATGAATTTCTGACAAAACTCTATTAATCTTGGCAATTATATGATTTCACCAACCATTTATTGCCCTTATGGCAAACCACAACCTTTTTATCATATAGCTACTAGAAAATGGTGACTGAGGGTTTTCTGTCCTAGGAATAACGTTAAAACTCTATCTGATGGTGAGTTTTTTAGTTTTTGGGTTTTGGGGAATGTGGATTACACTTTTATCGCCATTTCTCCAAGGTTCACTCTATCCGGAGTGGTAATACATGTTAGGGTTTAATATCTAGCTTAAATAGAAAAATATGTTTATAAAAATATTGAGTATCCATTAAGAATGAATTTATTTCAAAACATTGTCGGCATTAAATGACTCACTGTGGTTGATAAGCCATAAAACATACCAAACCAAACCATCTATTAGTCTTAGCTTCTTATTTTTCGTCATTGCAACTTAAAGATTTACCGTTACTTAAAGATTTACCGCTACTAACAAATATATGCACCCTCCGGGTGCAAGTATTTAATTATTAACGTAATAAAATATGATATTAAATTAGAAAGGCTAATGAAACTAAATAAAAATGCATATAAAAATAATTGAAACAGAGGGGTGTATAATCAAAAAAAGAATATAACTGAAACTTACTCTTCCAACACACCCGTATTTCATTGCTAAACTTTCCTAATTTAACTATTTAGTTAAAATAGAAAGTAAAGAATAAACTTACAGTTATTTCCTCTTGCTAATCGATTTCTTGTAAGATTATTTCCGGGATTTTTGCTAAAGTTTTTAGATAAAAACAAACAAAAACATTAATAATACTAAACACATATATCTTATAATCACATTTAATATCAATATGCAAATTAGCCTTCCCGTTCACACTGTACACCGCTATTTTATTATATATATATAAATACAATTGCAGGTTATTAGTATGTAGATACGGTAAACAGTATTAATAATGTAAAACAATTTTATTTATAATTGAGGTATAAATAAAAAATAAAATCATGGAGAATGTGACGTAAACAACTAGGGGAATTGTGACTTGAGTAGTAAAATGGTTTCGGTTAGACAGAAAAACACAGATTCTCCATTATAATAAGATTGTTGAGCTCTCCTTCCTTCATCACAATCTTCTTCGTTATCATCCTTATTCAATTCTTTCTTTCCTCATTTTTCTTTCTCTCCCCATTTGCACCCCCCTTTTGTATATACACACACACACATAATTTGAGCCTAGTACACATTTTTCAGTTCAAAACTCAGCTTATAATTCTGTCAAGCTAGGACTTTATACACTTTCATAACACACACACACACACACACACACACACACACACAGAGACACAGAGACAGAAACTGACAGACAGAGACAGACACACACACACACACACACACACATTTTTGATATCAATATGCAAATTAGCCTTCCCATTCACATTATACACCGCTATTTTGTTGTGTATATAAATAAGAATTGCATGTTTATTAGTATGTAGATACAGTCAACAGTATTAATAATGTAAAACAATTTTATCAATAATTGAGTATAAATAAAAATAAAATCATGGAGAATGTGACGTAAATATCAAAAGGGAATTGTTACTTGAGTGGTGATATAATTTCAGTTACAGACAGACAAACACACAATCTCCATTATAAGATTATTCTCTGTTAAAATGTATATTTCGCTTTCTCTATTTGAAGTTATTTTTCTGTATTACATTTGTTTAAAAGTTTTAAGTCTTACTTTCGTCAATTTATATTTCCTCCCTCTTCCTTCTTCTTTTGTCTGATCCTTTAATTGATCTTAAAACTGCTTATTTCAACACATTATTTGCTTCTTCTTTCTCTCCTTACTCTTTCTCTTTTTTAACCACACATTTCACCATCCAAGCGTCTTACTTGCCTGACTTTGCACTTTTCTCGCCTCCTCTTTTTGAGAGCTATCCAAGCAAAATCCATCACTCTTCAACCGTTCTTGATCGCTTTTATCGATTCCTTTCAATTCTCATCAATATTTCTCAACGTGATCCTTTGAGTTCTTTTCATCGATTTGTGTCCAGGCGCATAAACGGACGCGTCTTCAAATATCACATGCCTCCGCTTCTCTTTGTGAACGCTGTCCCAAAAGTCACGAAAGGTTTCAAACTTTTTAAACGTTTGCATAAAAAAAAAGAACTATTTTTTATGTACTTTTTCTTTTTTGTGCGTCAGTTTCTTTTAAGGTTTGGAAATTTACTTCTGAATAAAATTTCATAAAAAAAGCAAAAAGCAAAAAAAAAAAAAAAGGCGAAACTTAGAGAATCTGTTCTGAATTTTAAGTGATCGATCACTAATATGTCATGGGCATGTGTGCACGTATGTAAATCTTATCCAGTAAAAAATAATGCATAATATGGACATTTTCAGCATAGAATAGATTTGAATATAATATTAGGATATAGATAGATAGATAGATAGATAGATAGATGCATTTGTTACGCCATGAGGCATTGCTTACCCAGCAAGTCTGTTATCACTGCCGTGGTCCATGAACACTCTGTTTCTCATATCTATATACCTATCTATCTATCTATCTATCTCTCTCTCTCTCTCTCTCTCTCTCTCTCTCATATATATATATATATATATATATATATATATAGTTGAATGAAGTGACAGATAAAGGGTTTATCTTTATTCATTTATTTGGGAACGATATTACAACCAATGGTTTCCTGATAAGGCATTCATCAGGTAAATGAAATAGTTTTTTTTTAAATGACAGAAATGGTGTAAATAGTTAAATGTGTGCGTTTTTAACTGTCTTTTTTCAACTATCAACGCTCTATCACAGATATTGAGCACTTTTCTTAATAACACTGTACGTGGATTACTACTACTTTTTTTAGTATACTAGTGCCAACCATACACACTAATAATATATGTATATACACACACACACACACACACACTATATATTATATATATATATATATATATATGGTGGGTCTGGTTTACAGTATGTATATATTATATTAATATATGTTATGTATATAAATGTCTATAATATATATGATTTGGGATTTAGTGTGAAGCATTAGCTGTGAAATATATAAGAAACTCAGTTTTGGGATGTTAAGTTTCATTTTATTTCATTCTACTATCTCGGAGATTTGACTTTCCTTCTTCAGAGGAATGTAGATTACATACAAATCCCAAAATCATATATATTATATACATTTATGTATACATAACATATATACAATGTAATATGTACATACATTGAGAACCAGACTATTTTTCTGTTTTGAGACGATGAAAACGAATTCTGCGATCGGTTTCATGATATATATAACTATAATTCAAATGCCACTTTGTATGAATAGGAAGCGATATATTTGCTGAAAATGTCTCGTCTCAAGAGAAATGTAGAAAAGAAAATTATGACCTATATTGGCCATATCCCTTTTTGTTTTGCTATCATGGTAAATGCACATTAAACAGAAATACATTAGGATCAAAGACTAGTTAGAAAATCATGATTGCCTTACACAAACACACTCTCAGGTACGCGCACACACACACACACACACATACACAACACACACATATATATACATATATATGCGAGTGGTGTAATGTTAAAGTCATGGGAAATGGACTCGTCGCGCCCGAGTTCAAATCCTGGACGTGCTAATTGCATTTCACTTAGCGCTAATACCATTGGGAAAGGTATGAATCCTACTCTCCCTCCATCTATGGGTTATTAGTAGGACAGACTGTGCTCTTTAACCATGCCTAGGCAACTAGTCTAGGAGAAGGAAAACTCTGAAATTCAACCTGTTAAGACTCCGCTTAAGAAATTGACCTTGTGTCGCATCCTGCTCGTGCGAATGGGTTGGTAAATATATATGTGTGTGTGTGTGTAAGTAAAGAGAGAGAGAGAGAGAGAGAAGGGGGGAGAGAGAGAGAGAGCGAAAGAATGTGAATATGATCACTTATATAAATTTAAAATATTTGCAAAAATGAATAAATCAATGAATAATATACAAGATGTGTCAAAAATGTATCAAGATTGAAGTTGTATTTAACAATATATAATTGAACAATGAATGGAACGTTATTTTCTTTTAGTATACATGGTGTGTCATAAAAATGCCAAATATGAAGCTGTATTTTCTTAGATAGAAATGAAAAATGAATGGAACGTTCAATTTTCAGAATACAAAGTGAGTCAAAATGTACAGAAAATCTCGATACTCTTTTACCCACACTATATATATATATATATATATATATTATTTATATTTTTGAAGGCAATTACAATGCGTATATCGTATAAAAATTCGATAATTATTGAAAATAATCATGACAAGCAAGCCCGGCGAACACCGTATAGCTGTTTAAATTTATTAAGTCTTTCAGGTTATACGTACGATTTCCCTCAACTGAAATCGAAAACAGGGAAACCCAGCACGTAGAGTCAGAAACTCTACCTCTGGGCCACCGGTGCGTAGCACACGATACATGCCGAATTTAAACCTGTCAATGATAATCACGCCACTACTATACATAGTACAGTGAGCGTTTGAGGGAATCGCAAATTAGGCCTATGCCAGGGCGTAATGAGTAAATGTAATTTGATAATTTGCTTTTCAAGCATGTTATGTAAAGTATATTATTTATATTTTTGAAGCAATTACAATGTGTTATCGTATAAGATTCGATAATTATTGAAATAATCATGACAAGCAAACCCGGCGAATAAATATATATATATATTCTTTTTCTTCTTCTTCATCCTCCTCCTCAATATCATCATCATGATATTATTATTATTTACTCCTTTTGAGTTTTCACATCAGCATTAGCTGATGGTCTTTCACTGGAGTCTGAGAGACAGCAAGTCTCCTGAGGTCTCCAGGACTCTTCTGAGTATTCTGGCAGATTGCAGCAGTGTAGTGTTATGAATGGTTTCAATCCTTCCTCTGATTTCCAAACTTTAAAACGCTTTTCTAATCCTTTTGGGACCGTTCCAAGTGCACCAACCACAATTGGTATAACTTTCACTTTCATATTCCATAACTTTTTTAGTTCTCTGGCAAGGTCCGGATATTTGTCCATTTTTTCATTTTCCTTTAGCTTTACACTGTGATATTATTATTATTATTATTTATTATTATTATTTATTATTATTACTATTATTATTATTAGTTTTTAACAACAGCGTTAGCTGATGGTATTTCCCTGAAGTCTGTGTGACAACAAGTCTTCTCGGGTGTCCAGGACTCTTCTTAGTATTCTATCCGATTGCAGCAATGCAGTAGTCCTGTCTGGTCTCAATTCCTCCTATGACTTCCAGTTATTATTATTCTATATATATATATATATGTGTTCT
>CM042157.1:3343142-3368142 GCA_023376005.1 Doryteuthis pealeii
CGGAGCGACGAGTCCATTTTCCCATGACTTTAACCATTACACCACTCGCATATATATGTATATATGCGTGTGTGTTGTGTGTGTGTGTCTGTGTGTGTGTGTGTGTGCGCGCGCACCTGAGTGTGTGTTTGTGTAAGGCAATCATGATTTTCTAACTAGTCTTTGATCCTAATGTATTTCTGTTTAATGTGCATTTACCATGATAGCTAAACAAAAGGGATATGGCCAATATAGGTCATAATTTTCTTTTCTACATTTCTCTTGAGACGAGACATTTTCAGCAAGTATATCGCTTCCTATTCATACAAAGTGGCATTTGAATTATAGTTATATATATCATGAAACCGATCGCAGAACTCGTTTTCATCGTCTCCAAACAAAAAAATAGTCTGGTTCTCAATGTATGTACATATTACATTAGTATATATGTTATGTATACATAAATGTATATAATATATATGATTTGGGATTTGTATGTAGTCTACATTCCTCTGAAGAAGGAAAGTCAAAACTCCGAGATAGTAGAATGAAATAAAATGAAACTTAACATCCCACAAACTGAGTTTCTTATATATTTCACAGCTCATGCTTCACTCTAAATCCCAAATCATATATATTATAGACATTTATATATACATAACATATATATTAATATAATATATACATACTGTAAACCAGACCCACCATATATATATATATATATATATATATATATATATATATATATATATATATATTTAGAGTGTATGGTTGGCACTAGTATACTAGAAAAAGTAGTAGTAATCCAACGTACAGTGTTATTAGAAAAGTGCTCAATATCTGTGATAGAGCGTAGATAGTTGAAAAAGTTAAAAAACGCACACATTTAACCATTTACACCATTTCTGTCATTTAAAAAAAAATATTTCGTTTACCTGATGAATGCTTTAGCAAGAAACCATTGGTTGTAATATCGTTCCCAAATAAATGAATAAAAGCTAAACCTTTAGTTTGTCACTTCATTCAACTATATATATATATATATATATATATAGAGAGAGAGAGAGAGAGAGATAGATAGATAGATAGATAGATAGATAGGTATATAGATATGAGAAACAGAGTGTTCATGGACCACGGCAGTGATAACAGACTTGCTGGGTAAGCAATGCCTCATGGCGTAACAAATGCATCTATCCGTCTATCTATCTATCTATCTATCTATCTATCTTTATCCTAAATTATATTCAAATCTATTCCTATGCTGAAAATGTCCATATTATGCATTATTTTTTACTGGATAAGATTTACATACGTGCACACATGCCCATGACATATTAGTGATCGATCACTTAAAATTCAGAACAGATTCTCTAAGTTTCGCCTTTTTTTTTTTTGCTTTTTGCTTTTTTTATTGAAATTTTATTCAGAAGTAAATTCCAAACCTTAAAAGAAACTGACGCACAAAAAAAGAAAAAGTAAACAAAAATAGTTCTTTTTTTTATGCAAACGTTTAAAAAGTTTGAAACCCTTTCGTGACTTTTGGGACAGCGTTCACAAGAAAAAGCGGAGGCATGATATTTGAAGACGCGTCCGTTTATGCGCCTAGACACAAATCGATGAAAGAACTCAAAGGATCACGTTGAGAAATATTGATGAGAATTGAAAGGAATCGATAAAAGCGATCAAGAACGGTTGAAGAGTGATGGATTTTGCTTGGATAGCTCTCAAAAAGAAGGAGGCGAGAAAAAGTGCAAAGTCAGGCAAGTAAGACGCTTGGATGGTGAAATGTGTGGTTAAAAAAGAGAGAAAGAGTAAAGGAAAGAAAGAAGAAGCAAATAATGTGTTGATAAGCAGTTTTGAGATCAATTAAAGGATCAGACAAAGAAGAAGGAAGAGGGAGGAAATATAAATTGACGAAAGTAAGACTTAAAACTTTTAAACAAATGTAATACAGAAAAATAACTTCAAATAGAGAAAGCGAAATATACATTTTAACAGAGAATAATCTTATTATAATGGAGATTGTGTGTTTGTCTGTCTGTAACCGAAACTATTTTACTACTCAAGTTACAATTCCCGTAGTTATTTACGTCACATTCTCCATGATTTTCTTTTTATTTATACCTCAATTATTGATAAAATTGTTTTACATTATGAATACTGTTGACTGTATCTACATACTAACAACATGCAATTGTATATATATATATATATTATATATATATATATATATATATATATATATATATATATATATATTATTTCGGTTTATTTCCGCTGTCGTTTATCGCAAAAGATTTATACATACACACACGCAACCACACACCTAAAAAATGCACAATGTTTCCTTTCGATACACACACTTACACCGTCCCATACTCACGCCATAAAATAGAATATTTGACGTCATATTTCAAACCGTCTTCCCTTTTTTCAAACCTCAACATTTTTAAACAGACTGAATAACAAGGACTATCACTCGCTTTTCTCGTTATTCTGTGATAAATAATTTCTTATCACTTTCCATATACCAACACATGCCCTGAATATGATCTAATTAATAGATCGAAACACTGCAGCTTCGGCCAATAAACTCACCACTTAACCCATTTAAACCTGTGTTTTTTTCATTTTTCTTAATATACTACATACCGTCGGATTCACTTCCTTTCTTCACACACACACACACACACACACACACACACACACACACACACACACACACACATATATATATATATATATATATATATATATATATAATAAAATAGCGGTGTACAATGTGAACGGGAAGGCTAATTTGCATATTGATATTAAAAATGTGATTATGATATATATGTGCTTAGTATTATTTATGTTTAATTGTTTGGTTTTATCTTAATGAATATGAGCAAAAATCCCGGAAATAAATCTTACAAGAAATCGATTAGCAAGAGGAAATAACTGTAAGTTTATTCTTTACTTCCTATTTTAACTAAATAGTTAAATTAGGAAAGTTTAGCAATGAAATACGGGTGTGTTGGAAGAGTAAGTTTAAGTTGTTCTTTTTATTGATTATACACCCCTCTGTTTCAATTATTTTTATCAGCATTATTATTTAGTTTCATTAGCCTTTCTGATTTAATATAATATTTTATTACGTTAATAATTAAATACTTGCACCCGGAGGGTGCATATATTTGCTAGTAGTAACGTTAAATCTTTAAGTTGCAATGACGAAAAATAAGAAGCTAAGACTAATAGATGGTTTGGTTTGGTATGTTTCATGGCATATCAACCATAGTGAGTCATTAAATGCCGACAAAGTTTTGAAATAAATTCATTCTTAATGGATACTCAATTTTTTTATAAACATATTTTTCTATTTAAGCTAGATATTAAACCCTAACATGCATTACCATTCCGGATCAGAGTGAACCTTGGAGAAATGGCTAGAAAAGTGTAATCCACATTCCCCAAACCCCCAAAACTAAAAACTCACCATCAGATAGAGTTTAACGTCATTCCTAGGACATGAAAACCCTCAGTCACCATCTTCTAGCAGCTATATGATAAAAAGGTTGTGGTTTGCCATAAGGGCAATATGGTTGGTGAAATCATATTGTTGCTAAGACTATTAGAGTTTTGTCACAAATTCATAAGTGCGGTACCTGTAATTTGGTTGAATTAATTTTTGAATTCAAATTTTGATAGCATCAACGATTTTCGATGAAGATGATAATCGATTGATTTTAATGGCATTGTAAGATTCAAAGTCATTAATTGAATAACAGCTCCGACACGTTTGTGGGACAAAACATTTAATATATATAACAGCACATGGAAACGATAAGCTACATAAAGTACAGGAAAATACAACATGTAAATACATATACAAGAGTAGAGATTAAAGATACAATAAAGATATAAGGACACATTCATGAATGGTAAATACAAGAACACTATTTAGGTATGAAAGAGATACCTAAATGTACATAAAATATAAATGTTACAGACATGAAACTAAAGGATAGTCCATGCTGTATAAAAGACTTACAGTAATGTAAGGGGGCCAAAGCCCCACCGAGAAGGGGGTAGACATGTCTAACCCTAGTGCTCGTTCAGAGACAGCAAGGAGAGAGGGAAGCATTTGAATCAGCCGCTTATATACCAGGTCCCTGGTGGCCACAAACGGCAACACAGCGGGAAGATAACTCTTCCAGGCAAAGGGAAGCTAATCCCCCACACCATGAACACTCGTATAGTGTTATTCTATACCTAAAGGTTACAGAATCGCGTTAATTTTATGTTCAAATTTACATTTTTGTGTATTTGCATCTTAAGAGGTTTTTTTTTTTTTTCGTTTTTTGCACATGGTCTTTTCGAACACGAACAATTTTTAAACATATACATTTGATATGTAGATGAGAGTCTAAAAATTATTATCACTCTGTCTCAGACTAGACCTGGTAGTGATGGTAATAAAGTGATAATACCCACTCACCATCATGACGTTTAGCGTCATACCTAGGGCTCATATTTTTGTGAGTGAAGTTTACCTATCTGCAGCAGACAATATAGATGAGACTCTAAAAGGTATTACCACTCCATCTCAGAGTGGACCTGGGGGTAAGTGGTGATCCCTACTCGCCATCTTATGAAGTTTAGCCTCATACCTAGGGTACATCTTTTTGTGAGTGGGGTTTACCTATCTGCAGTAGAAAAAGGCAGCACATTCTAAGTCGCGTCGGCAGGGAAAACGGAACTAACGCGCTAAACATCACCTGACAGTAAAGCACACAAGTGGGAGTGAAGAGGAAAGACTTTGAGATAAAGACGGATCACACCACCCAAGCCAGGAGACCAGACCTCGTGTTGATTAACCAAAAGAAAATGTGCCAACTGGTGGAATTTGCGGTTCCAGCAGGTCCGACAGGTTGAAGTTGAAAGAAAACGAAAAAATTGACAAATACATGGCCCTTGCCAGAGAATTAAAAAAGCTGTGGAATATGTGGAATACTATATTACCAAAGTGATGCCAATTGTAGTTGGTGCACTCGGAACGGTCTCAAAAAACATGAAAAAAAGACTGGAGGACCTGGAAATCAGAGGAAGAATTGAAACCATAGAGACTACTGCATTGCTTCAATTGACTAGAATACTCAGGAGAATCCTGCAGACCAGAGGAGACTTTTTGTCACTCAGTGAAATACCATCAGCTAACGCTGGTGTGAAAAAATATAATAATAATAATAATAATAATAATAATAATAATAATAATAAGAAGAAGAAGAAGAAGAAGAAGAAGAAAACTGCAAAATCTGTAGACCATGAGGGTAAAAGTTGTACCAATTATTGTTGGTGCTCTTGGTACAGTCCCCAATGATTTGGAAAGAAAACTGGAGATTTTGGAAAACAGAGGAAGAATCGAAATCAACCAACAGCTTTGTCAAGATCAATAAGAATACTCAGCAAAGTCCTCTAGACCTGAGGAAACTTGCTGTCACTCAGGCTCCGATGAAATACGTCTGACTGATGCTTGTCTGAAGAAAGAACGATAATAATGAAATGTTTTTTGAAAATAAGTTAAAATCACTCGATACCTTTGGAGCATAAATGGTTTCAAATCTAAAATGTTACGATTGCTATTAATTAAAGAAAGAAAAAAAGATAAATGTACCTAGAAAAGCACGAAGATAAAAACAACAAAAATAGAATAAAGAGGAATCTAAAAAAAGATGGAAATGCATCAAATAAAAAAGAAAGAAAGAAGTGAGGAGAATAAAAGGAATAAGAATAGAGATGGAAGAAGTAAAATAGGTTGGGTCGCGTGGTCAAATGGTTAGAGTTGTAGGAAATGGACTCGTCGACCCGAGTTCAAATCCTGGACGAAGCTACAGTTCACATCGCTCTAATACCCTTGGGAAAGGTATGAATCCAACTACTCACCCTCCAGCTATGGGTAAATAGTAGGCAACCAATCTTGGCGAAGGACACTTCAAACCTGTTAAAACTCCGTTCGGGGTGGTCACTAGAATAGACTCAGTCCTAATTAGTCATCTATTTCACTAATTTTACAAATTAAGAGAACAAAAGAAGAAGAATGAAGTACAAGAACAAAAGAGGAAAAACAAAGTAAATAAACCCAAAAGGATGGAGAAGAGAGAAAGAGTAAAAGAAGAAAAGGTGAAAAAAGAGAAACAAAAAAGGAAATGAAGAAGGTTGAATTCTTTGTTTGAAAAAATATCAACCTTCCTGTGTTATTTAATGTCATAGCCGTCATTGTCGAAGAACAGCAGTGTTAGTATTTAATCCATATCTTGAGAGATGAGGATATTCATACCCTTCCCAAGTGTATTACACTGAAATTGAACGTTATAGCGAAAATGGAGTTCGAAGTCCCTTAGTACGATGTCACAACCCTGCCACTACACAACGGGGACTTCCACTGCACTCCTATGCGTTGCATATGTATCCTAACAGTCGAACATGTTAGCCAGTATACCACGAGGACTCGTCCAAATGAAAAACGAAAACAAATTAAATGAAAGTAAAATAAGTAAACGGTAAAAAAATGAAAGGATAACAAACGGGGAAGTAAAAGAAGAGGAATACGAAAATATTTTGTATTATTTGGATTATTCGGACTATTGTCCTCATCTTTATTGTTATATGTACAACGTTTCAGCTGATGTGCCCTCCGACCTTCTTCATGTATTTCTTGTCGGACTCCAGAGCTTTCTTGAACTTTGGAACCTTCTTTTCAAATTCGGGAACCTTCTTGTCGTAATCGGGAGCAATCTCGGAATTTTTAACCTAACCCTTTATTCAATCCACGTGGGTATCCTGTTCTCATTCCGCTAACCAAAGCTGGGGTACAGATATTAAGCTGTGTTAATTATTATTCTATATTACTGCTGCCCCTGACCAGGATTGAACCTGCAGTCTAGAGATAACTGTCACTTAGAACTTTGAACCTAACCCTTTATTCAGTCCACGGGGGGGGGGTATCCTGTTCTCATTCCGCTAACCATAGATGGGGTACAGATGTTAAGCTGCGTTAATTATTATTCTATGTTACTGCTGCCCTGACCAGGATTGAACCTGTAGTCTAGAGATAACTGTCACTTCAAACTGTCTTAACCTAACTCCTTTATCCACTAGGCCATGTGTCCAATTGAGAGGACAATAGTCCGAATAATACAAATAATAGATTAGCTAGAGGGAGAA
Organism: Doryteuthis pealeii; assembly: GCA_023376005.1. Lineage (NCBI taxonomy): Eukaryota > Metazoa > Mollusca > Cephalopoda > Myopsida > Loliginidae > Doryteuthis > Doryteuthis pealeii. Next base: position 3,350,334 of record CM042157.1, read on the forward strand.
TATTTGGTTAGTTGGTTGGATTTTACAACATGTCAACCCTTGGCAGAAGAGGTTTTTGTTCGGTTCCTTCTTATTAAGTATTCATTTGTTAGACATTTCTTAAACTCGTTTTTAAAAGTCTATTTAACCCATAGATGGGGGATTAGTTGGATCCAAACAAACTGAATTTTTGATATGAGGCTTGATAATTAGTATTATTTTTATTATTCGGACTATTGTCCTCATCTTCATTGTTATCTACACAATTTCTCTGAATTTTTGAGATGAGGCTTGATAATTAGTATTATTTTTACTATTCGGACTATTGTCCTCATCTTCATTGTTATATGTACAATGTTTCGGTCTTATTCAGGTATTTCTTGTTGGAATTGGGAACCTTATTGTTGTAATCGGGAGCCATCATGGAACTTTGAACATAACCCTTTATTCAGCTCACGGCGCTATCCTGTTCTCATTCCGCTAACCATAGCTGGGGTACAGATGTTAATCTGGGTTAATTATTATTGTATGTTACATATATCTTGAGTGTAACATAAGACAGAAAGAAAGAAAGTAAGTAAGAGAAAGATAGAGAGGGAATGATAGCGCTGATCTGTTTCAATCGAACATAATGAAAAGAAAGAAAGAAAAAAGCGTGTGAGAGTGTTCAATCAATATTATTATACTTTTTACATCTTGAACTATTTCGCAATAGCTCTTAAGTAAACTTATGAAAAACTTGTAATAAGTAAATTATCATACTGTGGTATATCCACAGATCCTGTCATTTAGATAATGATATCTGAAACAACATATAACCGTATGCAAATTATGTGTATTAGAAAGAGTTCCTTGATGCTATTAATGTTTTTACAAAAGATTTGGTCGAGACAAACTCGAGACACATTTTCCTAATGTTAAAACAAATGGTCACGAGTATCAACTAAATTCTCGTATTTATCAATTGAATAAAAAGCCATTGTCCATAATCAATGGATCTTAATTAGCAGATCGTTGAGGTCTCACGCAGTGCAAATGCTGGTTCAATTGACTTTAGACCTAACGAAAATGGACTTGCTCCCCTTGATCAGTAAAGGACTGTTGGGAACCCGGAAGTGGGGTTTCCGCCATGACCTTTTTTGGATTGGGGTTCCTACTGAGTGGAACGCACGTTCATAGCACGGTTGAGCTAGTTAAGTCACTTTTAGGGGTAGAAGCATTCTCTATCCCATGTTAAATAAAACCTTGTTAATTTTCCAACAACCTGGTCGTGCATTATCATTCAGTCTTCTGTATTTTATTTTATCAGTATGTAAAACATAAGAGAACTGGCGATGGGATAATTCGGTGTTATTTCCTATAAGTCCAACATAAACAAAGGGGAATCACTCTTGACTGATACATTATTTATTTATTTATTGATCTACAAGGAAAAAGGATGCGGGGTTAGGGTTAGGGTTAGGATTAGAGTTTAGGGTTAGGGTTAGTTTAATGGGAAAATAAATAAATGATTTATCAGTCAAGAGTGGTATCCCTTTGTTTATGTTGGATTTATAGGAAATAACCAACTTTGGACATACTGCAATGACAGCACGTACATCTTGAAAGAGGGAAACATTCAAGACAAGGATAACAGTATAACAAATTTGAACCGTCAGGATTTCAACACACTGAAATATTTGCCACAATTTTACAAACCCTTACGATAATGATTTATACACTAAGAATGATTTTGAAATATTCATTAATATTGAGCTATCATAACCTATCCGAAAAATACAGATGGTATCTAGATACAAGGCTCATTTGATAATATCAAGTTCAAGAATATTTAATTGTAATCATAATCAATATTTGAAATATGTAGGTTTATCAACAAGTTTGTAGACTCATTATGAAAAATACAGTCATTTTACATAACAAATATTGACTTAAACAATCCCTTGTCTATATATTTAATTCAATTATGAATATTATTAGAAGAGATCAAACATTATACAGTGAAAATTTCAGATCAAAATTCAGCTCGGTCGTAAAGATTGTTCATATGTTAAATAAAAGCTAAACCTTTTATTTGTTCATATATATATATATATATATATATATATATATATAATATATATATATATATATATATATATTATGCTATATTGATAAGTAATCAGTTATTGATAGAGCATGTATATCAAGGGTAGCGTGGACATGAAGTCATCGGAGCATGGTAACTGACAGTTTCTCACCTAAACTTAGTTTGAAATTTGCATGGGCGAGAATGTTTTCCGTAGCAATGGTATTAGTGATTTATCCAAGAGTGCAATATATATATATATATATATATATATATATATATATATATATATATATATATATATATATATATATATATATGTGTGTGTGTGTTGTTGTGTGTGTGTGTGTGTGTGTGTGAAAATAAAATGGAAATTAATCCGACAGTGTGAATATGATATATTGAAAAAACAAAGGATGTTTACAAAGGCTCATCAGGAGAGAATGTGCAAACCGTTTCGGGGCCTTAATGATTTGAAGGCCAATACAATGGAATAAAAATAAAAACAAAAAGATATTTTTTGTCTTATCGATTTCAAAGTAAACCTTTATCTTCAGAGACGATTTTCGGAAATGGACGCGTTTTTTTTGTCGTTAATTATTTTTTAATGTTATAAACACATAAATGTTATAAACAATAATGTATTGGCCTTCAAATCATTAATATATTATAACATAATTAACAATACTTCAAGCAAATTACCAATTACTTTATATATATATATATATATATATATATATATATATATATTGAGAAAGAGAGAGGAGAGACAGTGTGAGAGAAGAAGACAGAAAGGTTTATATATAATTCTATGAGTCTGAAGAGCATGTGTGTATTTAAATTTGCGTCCTAAATTATCGACATTTACTTGAAACGCATAAACCATATATACCTCTGTATGATGTCTCATGGCGTTATGATAGTTCTAACGGTGCAAGTCGTCATTGTTTCAGTCCAACCAAAAGAAAAGCAAAGGTTTAAAGGCAAAAAAAAAAAAAATCGGTGGAATATCTTCCACGTTCAACATCAGTGAGGTAAACCCCTTTCACTAGGAAGATGGATACAAACTAATCACACACCCTGTTTCCGCTTATTCGGTTTGTTGCCGATGTAAAATCGATAAATGAATCCTTAATATATGTCGGTTTCGCATCGTAGTCGTGATTACATTGTAGTTTGTCAAGACCGGCAAACTGTTCATGTTTAAATTAATGGATTTTGTTGATTAATTTCAACGGCATGTCAACACGTTTTTCATCTTGAAAATAAATTACTAATTAGGACTAAGCCTATTCTAGCAGTGACCAACTCAAGCGGAGTTTAACAGGTTTGAATTCAGAGTTTTCCTTCTCCTAGACTGGTTCTCTAATCAAGGTTAAAGAACTTACTCTCCCCTAACAAATAACCATAGATGGAGGGAGAGTAGTTGGATTCATACCTTTCACAAGGGTATTAACACTATGTGAACTGTAGCTTCGTCCAGGATTTGAACTTGAGTCGACAAGTCATTCCTTACGACTCTATACATTACACCACTCACATCCAACTTTATTCTATACGTAAAGGTTATTCTATTCCTAACGGTTAGGGAATCGCGTTAATTGCATGACCATCTTTCAATATTTGGTTTATTTACCACTTAATTATATTTATTTTTATTTTTCACACGGTCTTATGGAATATGAATAATTTTTGAACATATCTATTTGATATATCAGAGCTTACCTGGTTATAATGGCAATGAGGAGGTACTACACACTCCTTGGATCTCCAGAGCTAGATCCTCATCTCCATATGAAGTATAGTGCAATCGTTGAGGCGTTCGTGGTCTGATTCGTAGCTCTAATACTCTTGGGATAGGTTTGCATTAAACTATTTTCCTTCCAGCTATAGTAAAATAGTAAGGAAGACTGGGTTCTTTAACTTTAGTATGGCAACCGGTCTAGAAGAAGGAAAACCTGTTTTTAGCGAGCTTTTCCCCTGAGCAAGATTTATTATCAAAGTAGTCCATTCGTTTAGCCTAGTGCTGAACACGAGCTACTATCAAGAAGGATAATATAAAAAGGCTATATATATATATATATATATATATATATATATATATATATGAGGAAAAGGGGGTTGGAATGAATCCGACAGAATGAGGTAAAATATAAGGAATGAAAGAACAAAACTCAGACAAATATGGGTAGTATATTTCGCTAGAGTTTGAAGTAGCTACTTCCTCTACTCAGATCTCTCCCCAAGAAAGGCTACTCCCCCCCCCAATCAGGTATTTCTCACTATTCATTTTTTTCTACCCACCTCTCTCAACTCTTCCCATCTGATTCCCTTCTCACCTTCCCCAAAGATGCCCCCTAAAACCAATTAAATCTTTCCCTCACCACAAAACTTACCCACCTACCTACACCCCCTTCTATAAAACACTTGTATGATCTGAATAATTGAATAAAAGCTGAAGAAGCCGAGTTCAATATACCAGCGAAATATACTATACTTTTTTGTCTGAAATTTGTTCTTTCATTCCTAATATTTTACCTCATATTTTACCTTTTTACCCATATATATATATATATATATATATAATATATATATATATATATATATATATATAAAGTGTGTCAAAAATGTATCGATATATTTTAAAACTTTTTGAAACATCTTGTATTCTGTAAAAAAATGACGTTCCATTCAATCATCATTTCTATCTGGGTAAATACAGCTCTAAACTTGATACTTTTTGATACACCTTGTATTCTGATAAAAATAACGTTCTATTAATTGTTCTTTCGGTGCTTTCATGACACACCTTGTATATGTGTGTGTATATGTGTGTGTGTGGAGAGAGAGAGAGAGAGAGAGAGAAGAGAGAGAGAGAGAGAGAGAGAGAGAGAGAGAGAGAGAAGGGGGAGATATTTGCGTCGTCCATACCGGTTTTAAACGTAATTGTTCTAGCCTGTGTAAATGCCATGATTTCGGATGCTGATTTTCAAGCAAGCAACGACAGAAATAAATAAAAGAAAGCGCACAGGAAGAAGAAAGAAAAAAATGAGAAGAGAAAGAAATTAATGAATAATCAATTCAGTAGAGAAATAGAGGCGGCCATTGAAGTAGATGGAAGAGCAGCGAAGGAAAGACTCGGAGAAAAAGAATCGGGTGCTGGGAAAGTTTTGAGGAGAATCGGACGAGCGGAAAATGAATGCCGATAAGGAATAAACGAACGAATGAAGATGGATTGGAAGATTGAGGTGGAAAGCAGAAAAAGGATTCGCGGGGAAAAGTGAAAGAACGAGAGGGCTGAGTGGTTCTTGGAGAGTAAGCATTAACTTAAATACCGATTTATGGCCAACGTTTCTTCACGTTTGGTCTCGCGAGATTTTGATTGATTGAGAATTTTGCACAGCAGACATGGCGGCTAGTCTCTTGCTCGAATCTCGTTTATTTCTTACATAAATTTCATTCACGCCTTCTTCCTTCTTTCTTTCTTTTTTTCTTTCTTTTTTTTCCTGTTTAAATCTTTCTGACTTCTTTCTTTTATATAATTCTTCTTTTCAGTTGTTACATGTCCCTTCCTTTCTTTTTATTGGCTTTCTTTCTTTCTTTCTTTCTTTCTTTTTTTCTTTTCTTTCTAATTTTTATCTTTTTTTATTTCACGCGTTCTTTGTTTCCTTCTTTCTTTCTTTCTTTCCTTTCTAATTTTCATCTTTTTTTATTTCACGCTTTCTTTCTTTTTTTCTTTCTTTCTTTCTTTCTTTCTTTCTTTCCTTTATGATTTTTATCTTTTTTTATTTCACGCCTTCTTTCTTTCTTTTCTTCTTTCTTTCTTCTTTCTAATGTTTATCTTTTTTATTTCACGCTTTCTTTCTTTTTTCTTTCTTTCCTTTCTAATTTTTATCTTTTTTTATTTCACTCTTTCTTTCTTTCTTTCTTTCTTTCTTTCTTTCTATTTTTTATCTTTTCTTATTTCACGCTTTCTTCTTTCTTCTTCTTTTCTCTTTCATTATTTCTCTTTTCATTTTTCTCTTCTTATGCCTTACTCTTTTTCGATTCAATACGTCAATTTCTAGTCCATTCCCTCCTTCGTTGCTTTTTCTCCTTTCTTTCTTTCTTTCTTTCTTTCTTTCTTTCTTTCTTTCTTTCTTTCTTTCTTTCTTTCTTTCTTTCTTTCTTTCTTTCTTTCTCATTTTTATATTTTTTATTTCATTTTTATATTTTTCATTCAATTTTAAAATTTGTATATTCATTCTTATTTCTGTTTTTTCTTCTCTCGTTCTTTCATTCTGTCTTTCTTTTTTCTTCTTTCATTTCATTTTCCTCTCATTTTTTTTTTCAGATGCATTTATCTTTATCTATTTTATTCTTCAATCTTTTACCTTCCTTCTTCTTCCTTCTTTTCTTCCTTCTTTTCTTCCTTCTTTTCTTTTCATTTTTATATTTTTTATTTCATTTTATATTTTTCATTCAATTTAAAATTTGTATATTCATTCTTATTTCTGTTTTTCTTCTCTCGTTCTTTCATTCTGTCTTTTTTTTTCTTCTTTTCATTCATTTTCCTCTCATTTTTTTTTTCAGATGCATTTATCTTTATCTATTTTATTCTTCAATCTTTTCATTTCTTTCCTTTCTTCCTTCTTTTTTCCTTCTTTCTTCCTTCTTTTCTTCCTTTCTTTTCTTTCTCATTTTTACATTTTGTTTTTTACTTATTGAATAAATGAAAAACAATTTGATTTTAGAAATTTCTATTTTTGCTTCAATTTTCTTGGTTAAATCAAACTTAATGGACCTAAATTATATTAATGAATAAAAGATATAGTGCACCAGTTATTTTATTTAAGATCTTTTACATTTTTTCAGGTCAGTTAACTTCTAATAACGTTTTTTTGAGAATCTGTGTTACACCTCAAAGATATGTGATTCAAAGTTAAATGACCTGAAAAAATGTAAAAATATATCAACACTGAAAATTTAATTAAATTCAGTTAATTCCCTAATTTATGGTATTTTTTTTCTTTCGGTGGGGTGACAAACGATGGTAGAATTTTGGTCTGTTAAGTTTGATTTGCTTTTTCTTCTTTTCTTTTGTTCTTTTTTCTTTCATTTCTTTGTTCTTTCTTTTTTATTTTTCCTCTTCTCATTCTTTCTTTTCATAAGCATTTTTCTTTTTCAGTTCACGCGGATATCCTGTTCTCATTCCGCTAACCATAGCTGGGGTACAGGTGTTAATCTGTGTTAATTATTATTTTATGTAACTGCTGCCCTGACTAGAATTGAACCTGCGTTCTAGAGATAACTGTCCCTTAGAACTGTCTTAACCCGACTCCTTTATCCACTATGCTTTGTTTTTCTTTTCTCTCTCTTTTTTCTTCTTTTCGTTCTTCATTATTTTCAGTTTAACTTTCGTACTTGCTTTTTTTTATTCAATAAAAAGGGTAAAAATGAAAATAAATTGAATGAAAGAAAGAAAAAAAAAAAAGAAAAATATGATAAACAATGATTGAAAAAATATTATGCTATTTTATTAACTTAAAAGCATAATAAAATACTTCCATCACATTACGTCATTTTACTGTCTTTTTTATTATTATATATTTTTTTATTTCTCTTCCCCTGGGCTCCTTCTTTCCTTATTTCCTTTCCTTATTGCTTTATCCTTCCTTCCATACTTTCTGGTTTGCTATCTTTCTTCTCTTCTTAAATACAAAACACTGAATTTTATTGTAATAGTATTGTTATTAAGAAGAACTTATATTATAGTTTTCTTAAAGCGCAAAAAATATTTTTATCCAATCACTCCTTAGAGAAAAATTATAGAGAAATAATATCTTATTTTTATAATAAACGCCCCGAAAATAAAGGATTCATTAACTCTTTTTCAGTTTCAGGGTAGATGTTTACTACTTCTTTCTCTTGCATATCCCAACGGATAACCACATCCCAATGCTTCAATGGCGGCTTCAATGACATTAGATCTTATTAATTTATCTATAAAAAACGACGGGTAGATAGCATGGCATCTTCTCCTTAATATCTGCATTCTTCTTATTTATAAGTAACAGTTCTTTCAGTTCTCTAGCAACTATACTTTTTTCCTTCCTTTTTCACACTATTCATTGTTTTCCCCTGTTTGACAAATGGTGTTATTAAATGTTGGAGGCCGAGTTTTAATGGTTAGTGTCATAGGAAATAGACTCGGAGACCCGAGTTCAAATCTTGAATGAAGTTAGAGTTCAAATTGCGCTAATACACTTGGGAAAGGTATGAATCCAATTACACTCCCTCCAGCTATGGGGAAATAGTAGGCCAGACTAGACTCTTTACTCCTGGTTCGAAAAATTGGTCTGCGAGAAGGAAAACTCTGAATTCAAACCTCTTAAACTCCACTTGGAATGGTCACTAATAGAATAGGCGCAGTCATAATTAGGGACCTATTTCACTAATTAAAAAAATATCGACCAACTACTCGAAAAAAACTAAGGATAAGAATATTTTAAACAATAAATTTTCCTTATTCAATCCTCGCCGCTACAAAAACTTGTTATATCCCGAGATGTAGGATACACAAAATTGATAATAAAAACAGGGAATATGTTAACAATAACAATATTTGTTTTATTTATTCTCACTGACAGGGAATACAGAGGGATGGTTTTGGATAACAGTTCAGCTTGATGTATCATTTGTGTTGTCACATACCAGGCCGGTCCTTGTCTGCCTGACTGTCAGTATTTTTCATTAGCGAGTATCCGGTTTGAATCGTTAGGGGGAGATAACTCTCCCTAACAAATATGATATGATATCATTTGTTTTTTTACCAGTATTTCGTTCATCTTAATATTAGATGCATTTCATTGTAAATATTCAGATCATAAATAATGTTAATCAGAAATAAATTAATCAACTTACAATAAAACTACAACTGTTTAGTATTATCTGTGTTATTCGGACTATTGTCCCCATCTTCATTGTTATTTGTACAACGTTTCGGCCGATATGCCCTCCGGCCTTCTTCAGGTATTTCTTGTCGGACTCGGGAACCGTCTCGGACTCGGGAACCTTCTTTTCGGAACTCGGGAACTTTCTTGTCGTAATCGGGAGCCATCACGGGACTTTGAACCTAACCCTTTATTCAGTCCACGGGAGTATCCTGTTCTCATTCCACTAACCATAGCTGGGGTAGAAGTTATATTAATTATTTTTCTATCTAACTGCCTCTACTCAGGATTGAACTCGGGATGAGAGAAGTCAACCTAGGAGGGATAAGGTAGTAGGTTAACGGTGATGGCTCCCGATTACGACAAGAAAGTTCCCTTCAAAGAAGGTTACCGACAATTCCGACTCCGACAAGAAATACATGAAGAATATCGGCCGAAACGCTGTACAGATATCAATAAAGATGCGAACAATAGTCCGAATAACGCAAATAATACTAATCTTCACGCCTCATCTCAAACATTCAGAGAAATAGTACAACTGTTTATATCTCATGTGTTTTTCCTTACTGATTGAATTAGTTTCTTTGTTTTATATGATATAATAATGTAATGGACTCTCTCGTCAATTTCGACGCCTCAGGGTTCATTCAATGAACAACCTACACAGTGGTTTTGTTTATAGTGGTGAAGGCTTGTGTTGGATCATCCGTACTTTTCGGCACAGCAGATAGGAAAGAATTGGTGCATATGGAATGCCACAAACCCAATCAACGAATGACCTCAGGTTTTTCAAATTCAGAGTTTTCATTCTCCTAGACTGGGTTAAAGAACCCAATCTTACCTACTGTTTTATCCCTAGCTGGAAGAGAATATATGGATTCATACCTTTCCTATGTGAAACGCAAACAGGCTTTGTCTAGAAATTGAACTCGGATTGACGAGTCCATTTCCTACGACTCTAACCATTATGCCACGTGCACTGTGCTTATATAGCAATAGCATAATCTTTACAGATCACTGCTGACCCTCACAATCCTACACCTCACCATCAGAACGTTTTCTCTCATGAGCGCTCAAGTGATTCATCAATCCCACTGCATATCCACAAAATTTGATGCAAATATGACATACGATGGACGCCCTCCCCACTGGAATCAGATGGTAAAATTTGATGCTTGTGCACCACCATATGTCTCTTTAGACCAGAAGCCGATTACAAACTTTGTTACAGATTGCACAAATTTGTTCCTGGGGTGTGCATGTATTGTCTCTGAGGAGATTTCCGATGATTGTCATATACAGCCTTAGAAAGCAGAATCCGACGACCTGTTTGACATTTCCAACCCTCCATGTTCGCACCAATATAAATTGTCGTGTACTCATTCATTGAGATTATTCCTAGGTCCACTCTCATTCGAAATGGTAGGTCTCCTATGAATCTGTTTAAAAATGATTCGTATTCGATAGAACCGTGTGCAAGATATTACTCTTAAGAAACAAACAAACATATTAACCCGATTCCTGAAGCTTTAGGCATAAATACCCTAACGTAACAACATGTCGTTAGAATGACTCCATCTTACCAACTTAACTACTAGACTTACAAGACTTTTTTTACCATATAAAATTATTCCTTATTTCCCCAGATATAAATATTTATTTGATGTAACCATTTTATTTACATAAGTAAAGTCGTCGGGGTGGACTAATGTCGATATCAGCCAGACAGCGAGGGGTCTATTCCCTTTTCACTAGAACTAGACAAGGAAATTATTTTGGCATCTGAGGTGGAGCACCACATGTATTGTCAGCTCTTAACATTACAACACAGTCCCCTGTGTTACTCATAACCTAAATTGGCGAGGTTCGGTCTCGAAACAGGAACCTTGTGATTCCTAGACCCACGCTCTACCGACAGAGCTAAACCGGCCCTAATTTATTTACATGTCGTCGATCGGGGCGGCCTAATGTCGGTATTATCCATTGAGCGAGGGAGTCTATTCCATTTTCTCTAGTGCTAGACAAAGGAGATTATTTTTACCTGTGCTTCTCATACGCTGAGTTGGCGGGGGCCGGTATCGAACCAAGAACCTTGTGGCTCTTAGCTGATCACACTACCGACTGAGCTAAACGTTGTAGTATTAATACGAATATTGCCTTAGATAGAGATTTATTGAATATTGCTCGGACAGAGGAACCTTTCGTCGTATTCATGATGTGATTAATGGAGATTTAAAAAAAAATCTAGCCAACTCAGCTGAAGACGTCGGCCTAGATTAAATGCTTAGATGATAGTTTAATCCTAGGGTCCCTCTGGAAGGGCGTACAGGATCATGTGGATTCAGTATGACATTTCAGCAAACTCCCAATAGAGAAAGTATGTAACAACAAATATCCTGCTGGATGGTGGATTTATCACGTGCGTACAGAAAACCTATTGTATCACACAAAAAATATGTGCACCTCTACCAGATTGTCTTTAAAGTTTGATTTTTTTTTCATAGGACATTTATATATACTAGTACAAAATAAAAAAACGCCCCCGGGTAATGTAGAAATAGATTTTTGAAACATATTGCCTGAGGGGTGGGAGTAAAAAATTCAATGTCAGCGAGTTTGTACCCTAAGTAAGTAAAATTATCAAATTCATTAAAGGATTAAAAAAATAAAACAATTTCAAACGTAAACTTTAAATATGTATTAAAATAAAACAAACTATATATAGATATATAATACCAGTCATGTATTTATTAAAACTTGTTTTAAAAAACAATGAGGACTGTCTAATCTTGCTTAAATAAAAGTAAATCTATTTTAAACTAAATATACCAGTATTTTATAATTTCTAGTTAGAAATACGATAAAACGGATATTATTAGGTATTATTTATTACCAAACTCTACGGCAATGGGAAAATGTGACTATAAATAAATTGCAACAATCCTGTTGTCAAAAATTAATCACTTACCAGTCATTTGTATCATCTTACACATTTTTACGGAACAGATGGACTCGCCATTTCTAATACACTTTTTTGCCCGGATTATAGTGGCCTGTCAAACACTTAGAAAATTCATTTACCTTTGTAAAGCTTTCTAAAAAAACAATTTCTTCAACATGAAATTTTCTCCTGACGATGACTTAAGGTCGAAACGAGTTGAGAAAATAAACAACATGAAATGAATATTCCTATTCGTCTTATCACTTTTTGTTCATCTTCAGGTCGTCTGTTATGTTGCTTTTTTTTAGCCACAGCCTCGTAGTCTCCATTGCAATTCTCCAGTTCATGTCTGATTGTTTTTACAGTGTTCAGGGAGCATTGGGCAGCAACCATAATCTCGTTTATTTTGATGACCGGCGCAGATCATCATGAAACAAGTTATTCTATTCCATAATTCAGGTGGGTTCCAGTCATTCATTCTATCTGTTCAAGCCTTTAAATGATACGTAGTGTAAATACCTCCAACATACGGAGAAAAATAACCAAATATAAATGTCAAATTCATCCTGAACACCCTGTTTATATATATATATATATATATATATATATATATATATATATATATATGTTATTTAAATTACTGTTATAAATTACAGAAACACGCACACCTATGTTATATATAGGAATATATGTGTGTGTATATATATATATACATATATATATATATATGTATATATATATATATATATATATATATATATATATATATATGTGTGTGTGTGTATATCAATATATGTATTGATCAAAGCCTGAAGAAGATACCAGAATATCTGAAACATGTGTTGCGTATGTGAAATAAAAAGAATAAAACATTTTTTCTGAGAACGATACATTTTGCGGACCTTCTACTTTTTTTTATAAATAATACATTTTTCCCGTTGGAACCAGAACAACATTTATATATATATATATAATATATATATATATAATATATATATATATATATATAGACTTCGTGACAAAAATTGTTTAATTACAAAAATCTGAGCACTTCTTTATTTAGCTAAGAGGTTTTCATTGAAATCCCCGGGAATAATTTTGAATCACTAGGGTAATTAGATTGTAGACCTCCTGAAATGGATCAGTTCGTTCGGTATATTGCGTTAGAATCTTTCCTCCGGAAATTGATGCCGATCACAGCCCAACACGATATTATGTTACCGGGTACCATCACTTCAGCCAGGTGCATCCGCCTATATCACAATATTTCTATGCTTTTAAAAATGAATGTCAATATTGAGAATGTTGGCAAAGAAATCAGAGTGTATGAGATTTTGACAGTTTCTAATATTAATCGCGATATGTGTTAGCCGATTGGAATCACTGTCCCCTCCCCGGTCACTTCAGTTGGACAGAGGAGCAGCTCAAGACACTTAGCGTCTTGTCCAGTCCCAACCTTTAATTGGGGAAGAACTTGGCGGTAGTATGGCGAAGGCCATTGCTGCTGTTTGTCTGTGGTCCCGAAGGAATCTGTCCTTGAAAAAGAGGACCGTATACTGCGTTTCGTACATCTACCATCTAATCCATTATCGACTGTCAGTACTTCTACTCCCTAGCACTGACTTACGAGAGAGATGGATATATAGATAGATAGATAGATAGCGAAAAATAGATAGAGAGGAAGAAGTAGTATTTAAGCACCTTTGAAACCACTGGGTTTCCTGTGGGGGGTGACGAGAGTTCTGTTACCTTCATCCTTCTGGGGGAGGGCGTTTGCGGATGTCTAGTACAAGCACCTGTCAGGACAACATGACGGATTTATTTCCCGGGTCGGATTTATGCACAACATGATTAAAACGACCATTTCTTGAAAGAAAATGCCAAAAAGGCTTTCGTGGCTTTGAGAAGCGTGTAATCAGATGATAGCAGCCACCCACCCCGACACATTCACCGTGTGAACTGAGTGCTATTTCTAACGCGAATAAGACACTTATCTCACGTAAAGTTAAAACTCTGATTACCGGTCGTTGTTGAGAAACGCATTATATCAGCTTAGATTGAGGGAGTGTGAGACAATTTGATCAGGGAGCTTAGTATGAAAAAAAAAGGGGGAAAATTAAATTAAATGAGATGAAAGGCTCCAATAATAAGGATTCATCCTTCACCCGGGCGTGGATTTGAACTGCTATCCTCTTCACCAAATACTTATGTCAAAACAAAGCTGGTTATTTCCCCAAGAAAACGTGTTTTGCGGTAATTTGGGGGAATACTCTGAGCATCCATTTTATCGTTGGAATCCACTGAATGTGAATATTGACGAAACACAAAAAAATGCTTAGTTTTTATACATGTTTAGAATTGAAGCACGCAGGTACTTACCCAAACTGTTCGCCACAGGTAGGATGTGACACAAGTATGGGGAATCCAGCGTGAATCGAACTCGATATCCAGTAGTAATGCATCTGCGAGACAAGTTTGCTAACCGTTATACCACGATGGGACGCCCTAAATTAAATACCATCAAATAGTAGCATTTGAGATTAGATCTACTCTAATTTCAAGAAACAATGTATATTTTTTATGGAGGTATGTTTTTACCATCACCAGAGAACTCAAATCTGTAAACAGCGGACAGGCGAGAAACGGCTTCCGCCAAACGGTGAAATGTCAATTAATGTCCCCCTCCCACAGTGCTCTACCATGGGAGTGGGAAGCGTATATATCAGTCATCCACAGACACGTGTTTCGAAGTTTACTTCTCATCATTGCGGATCGACTTTTAACAGCTACGTCTAGCCGGGATTGAAACCCGCCAGAATTTTCGTCTGCCAAGTTCCTTACCCTTGCGGCCATCAGCGGCTGTCAGTCTGGGGTGAACAAATAATTGATACATACTTTACTGGGGGTATGTTTAAGTGTGTGTGTGTGTGTGTGTGCGTGCGTGCGTGCGTTAGCAATTTTTTTTGTTTGGTTGTCAGATATGTTTAACATGATTAATAACTTTACATACTTACGATGTATACCTTAAACCTAACAAGGGCGGGTTTTTTCGTAATATGGAACATGGTAAATGATACGTTCTTATTTGATAGATATCGCAACACCGCAGTTTTCTTTATTTACACATTACTAATAGGAAACGTAACAACATTTGATAAGAGGGCCATAGTGACACCAAATATTTTCTGGGTGTCAAATATGTTGAAATTGATTAATAACTTCATTTGTTTACTTATTCATCCTGTAAGAGTTAGCGGTAAGGGTTTGTTTTCATAACATGGGCCAAGGTAAATAATACGTCACGTTAACCATCGTGACACGAAATGAACTTGAAAGTCAATTTTAATGACAGAATATGCTTCCTTCTAAAATAGTACTCATAATGATACTGCTGGAAATATTTTAACTGCTACCATATAAGTTAGTATAGAGGATAAAAAACAAACAAACTTACATTTATTGCCCAAGAAACTGCCACAAAAGTATTTCATGTCATCTTCGGTTAAATAACATCGCTGAGATCACGCTATCACATTATCTAAAATTAATGGGAATGCTTTTTTGTATTTTTTTTAATTCGGTGTTTTCAAATTTGAAATATGTAATTTATGAATCACTAGTTTAAAAAATGCACAGACCAAGAAAGTGCCACAATAGTACTTTCTGAGTTGTAGCCAACCATCATTATCGGAAATTCGATAGAGAATTGTTTTCCTTGCCGCTAGGGGGCGTATCTCCAACTTCGTATGTTGGTGCCAAAACCAAAAACTTCACTTATCGCAGAACAGTTACTGGAGAAGGGACGTGAAAACAGAACTCTACCACCAGCCAACTTTCTAGGCGTTGTATCAGCATACTTAAGAAGGCTGTCACAATAGCATACTACATAGGCTGAAGAACGAGAAACGACCAGACGAAGTTTCTTATCAACTTCCTACCAGCGGCCAGAATACCCCTGTTGTCACCTCTTCTACACGAACTGTAATTAAACTCACTGATAAGGCCTGTAGCAAATACTATTAAAATTTGCAACAAGTTCTTGTATTATTTGTCAATACATGTATTTAAATTTCCATTGTGTGTTTGTCTTCTTTGTCCGACAATTTGCCTACAACTGGGAAATTTAAGAGCCCCCCCCCCTTTTAAACCCGTAATTCCTCTTATCATTTAAACTTTTTACCAGTATATTTTAAAGAATTTATATATATAGCAAATATATGCACCCTCCGGGTGCAAGTATTTAAGTTTTAATGTAATAAAAATATTATGTTAACTTAGAAAGGGTAATGAAACTAATAAGATGCCATTAAAAGATTTGAAACAGGGGGAACAACTAAAACTTGCTTTTTCTTCACTCCCGTCTTTCATTGCTAAATTTCATAATTTAACTATTTAGTTAACTTAGGAAGTAAAGAATACAATTACTGTTAATATTGTTAATGGATTTATTATTTTTGCTCATATTCATTAAGATAAAACCAAACAATTAGAAATCATAATACTGAGCACATATTTATTAAAATCAAATTTTTAATATCAATATGCAAATTAGCCTTCCCCTTCACACTGCAAACCACTATATTTTGTATATATAAATACAATTGCATGTTAATAATATGTAGATATGGTCAACAGTATTAATAATGTAAAACAATTTTATTAATAATTGAGGTTTGAATAAAAATAAAATCATGGAGAATGTGATGTAAATAACTATGTGAATTGTGACTCGATTAGTAATATAGTTTCGGTTACAGACAGAAAAACACACAATCTCCATTATAATAAGATATATATTTATCCGCGTAGCCAACTGGCAAATTAGGATTTTCAAGTTGTAGTTGGTGATTAAAATCTTTAGATAGATCATCTATGTATTTAAGCCACAGTAAATTTGGGTCATCAATTTCACACGTTTTCCAGTTACTAATAAATAAATTTCGGAGACTTTTAGCTAATTAGGATATTACAGCTTCTGAAATTATATATATGTCATTGTAAATAATCAGTTAGCAAACCTCGTTGCGAGTATGCTACTCTGAATGTAGTGTAGATGTGGCTTTTATAAGTTCCCAAATCTTGTTATATGTTTGTCTACTATTCTCATGAAACAAAAGACGCGAGAAGAAGCATTCTTGCTTACTTGGAGGAATTGTATACACCCTTTCGAAAGTAGTGCTAAATTTTGTGACTGAATTATCTTGAAATTCTTCACCCCTCTTGTTGTTGTTGGCATCCTTCCCTCCACACGATGACGTAGTGTCCACTTTTATTATTATTACTAGCAAAATAAAAAGACACCCTCCGGGCGATGTAAAAATAATTTTTGAAAAGATATTGCCTGAGGGCATGAGAGCTGAAAATTCAATGTTATAGAGTGTGTACCATAATTATGTAAAACCGTCAAATTTATTAGTAAAATAAGGAGTAAAGAAAGAAAGAAAGAAAGAAAGAAAGAAAGAAAGAAAGAAAGAAATTTGAAATGGAAACAGTTCCGATAACTTTAAATATTATATTAGAATAAAACAATCTATATATAAATATATAACGCCGGGCATCTATTTATTGAAACAATGAGGATTGTCTAACGTTGCATGCTCACATTTTGAGTATATTTATTCTATGTTATAATGTTGGATTATGTGTTGGGTAATGTGATGTAAGCAGTGACGTAATTTTTGCTACAGACAAAAACCGGAAGCGAATCTCCATTATTAATAGATTTATCTGCAACTGCGTCAGTGGCTAAACAGACCAATTGTTGAATGGCAATCTCTGGTGCAGTGACTGAAACAAACAGTGATGCTTGCTGGAGTTGCTGTTGTCTCTCCTTCCTTTTGGCTCTCTTTTCCGTGGTGGCTTCTTTCCTCTCTTTTTCACTCCTTTTCG
>CM042157.1:3378142-3380642 GCA_023376005.1 Doryteuthis pealeii
TATATGCCCGTCTAAAACATTAATTATTAACTAATTAATTTTCAAAATTAGGTATGACTTCAATTAAGCACATATCCTCCAAAAATTGTCGGCTTAAAACCATATAAAAATAAACACATTTGTTTGTTTACTTACCCTCATAGATACATATATACGACCTCATGTATAGATAGATACATTCGACCACATGTATAGATAGATAGATACATACATACATACATACATACGATGAGCAATATAGAGAATGTTAATTATAGACTTGGATTTTTTAACATATCTTCAATCTAAGTAAATCAATCATTGATAGTTACAAAGTACAAACCCCAGCCATAGTAACAACAAATAGTTAACCAATTAATACTTCCCTCGTTTTTTAAACATTGGTATCTATATGGAATACGTCACAACTTTTCAACATCTCCTCATGGACTAATCACGTCTTGGATTTTCGACTTCACGTGTTCCAATCACATTTTAATTTCCAATCACGTCATTAACATTCAATTATGAAAACTGATCAACGAACGTTTACGAACCTTTTCTATACATCTTCCAAACTCAATGCATTCTAAATATTCACCATGTTTTCAACTGCATAACTCTTTTTTTCTCCTTGACTCGTTAATAAATGGTCTGGGGAAGGTTTCTTTATAAACCGAAATGTTCGAACACGGACACTACGAGTAACACATTTCCATCTATTGTAAGATCCTGTGTTTGTTCTACATTTCTCCACATATATACTTACATACACAAGACGACAGGTTTAACAGACAGACAGACACACACACACACACACACACACACACACATATATATATATATATTGATGATATGTTTTAATTGAATCATACCTAATTTTAAAATTAATTTAGTTAATAATTAATAAATTTAGGAAGATTATAATAATTAATTTTCAAAATTTATGACTTCAATTAAGCAATATTCCAAAATAAAAATATAAAAAATAAACACACACAACCACATATATATATTATATATATATATATATATAATATATATATATATATAATAATAATAGATAGATAGATAATAGATAGATAGAATTGTAAAAGTGACAACACAGAAATAGATTGAAATCACCTGAGAATGAGGGTTATGAAGATATTGCGAAGGTACATAGACAAGAGAACGGATGTAGATATGCGGATGAAAATAGAGACAGAAATGTATAAACCAACTCATAAATATTCTCATGGTTATTTTAGAGATGTCAGCTAAAAATAACGTTTCTTCTTTCCATAATATGCCAGTGCTAAACCAACATAAAATATTTCTCTCAAGTAAATCAGTCAAAAATCCTTCTTCACCTGCATACCGACAAGCTGCAAATTTCCAAGGTGAAATGGTCTGGTATTGCCTGGTGAAGCCTCCATACATGTTAAATTCATACGTTTGCTTTGCGAATATGTACAAAATTTCAACCGAAACATTTTGTAAAATCTATTTATTATCTTATAGAAATACCGATACTACTTAACTAGATATGATGATAGGTACGCGTCCTGCGTCCCTGACGCACATAAAATCTATAAGGACGCAGTAAAATCATATCCATGCGTCACAGTGTTTTTCATCGTTCTCATCTCACCATTTCAAACTAACTGTAAATACATTTCAATAGTTTCTCAGAAATGAATTACACAGGATAGGTTAAAACGTAGGAGGTAGACGGCTTTAGTTGGGACCAATAAATTTTCCTGGGGATTTATTCAAAGTAAATACGTGCGTCCTAGGACGTATTAAATCAAAAACACTATCAGTATCACTGTTTAACAATAATATTTTCTATCCTTTAAAAAAGAATCGACAAAACAAAAGAACATTCAATTTTTTTAATTGTGATTCATTTTATGAAAAAGTATTTTCTTTTCTTTTTTAGGTCATAGATTAAGACATTATATTCTTAATCTAACAGCAAAATTAAAAACTTGCTGAGCAAAGAAATGTATTATATCAAGCTTAAGGAATTAATCCAAATATTCTCCCTTCAGCTAAGGGTAAATGGCAGAGCAGACTGGACACTTTAACCTTTTTGGTCAAGAACGAAAGCTCTGAATTCAAAAGGCCTTATGTCATATCCTATTCGTGCAGAGGGAATAATAAATATGTGTATTATAAAGTGGTGGAATCTAGACTGCCACACAGATGGATCAGTGCTAATTTTTAATGCTTTAATTAGTAAATTCTAGCAAAACCCTAGATTCTACACGTGTAGTTGTTATATAATTCATAAGCAGCTTATAAATTGTGTGCGTACCTGTAAGTTAGAATATTTTATTTAGCGTCAATTAGATTTAAAATCAAATGGTAGACATTTTTCATAGCCGTTGGGGTTAAGATGGGCATGACGATGATCTCAACTGACCTTCCGGTACAGACGTGAGAATAAGTTTTAGTTTAGAGTTGGAGTTTTAGTTTATTGTCAGAATTGATAGTAACAATGAGAAAGAGTAGTACTGTAATCATGGTATCACGC
>CM042157.1:3385642-3398142 GCA_023376005.1 Doryteuthis pealeii
TTATTCATAGTAAATTGTAATATCAAAGTTTTTAAAGATTTTATTCATTTTAATAGAAAAAATTTGGCTAAAAAAGTTTGTCCGTTACACCCATCCGTACTTAGATGCATAACTGTAAGAGGGTAATAATATGTATTTCTTTCTCTCTAAATCGCGGCCTGAAAAATTACCCTTTCGCACGTAATATGGATAGGTTTGTTTATTTTTTAAGATAACGATGTAATTTTTCCCAATCGGATAATTGATCTTTGAATTAACTATTTTTCTTTGTAACAACCCTGTACGATCTTTTTTTAACGAGATTTTGATAAACAAAGTTCGGAAATATCTATTTCCGTTTTATTCAAGATGACCTAAAGGTCTGGTGGTACCTAATAAATAAATAGGCAGATTTTTTTTTAAATTAAGGGCGGACCTGAACTTTTGGAACACCCCTCTAAAATTTTTGTTTTTAATTTTTTCTCTTCTTTCAATGGATTATTATCGATTGCACACCAATCTATCAGACTGTAAAAAAAAATTCAAAAAAGTTATTTATTTTCGAGTTTTCAGGGGTGCTCAGTTTCCCGTATAAGTTTATCGTAAATTGAACCCCCTTATCGGAACCGCTAAAAAGAAAATTTTATTTAAATATTTATTTTTCCTTTCAATGGATTATTATCGATTACACACCAATCAATCAGATTTTAAAAAAATTCTTGAAAGTTCTTTATTTTTGAGTTTTCAGGGGTGCTCATTTCCCCGTATAAGTTTATAGTAAATCGAACCCCCATATCGGAACTGCTCGAAAGGAAACTGGCGCAAATGTGTCAAAGTTAGGTGGCCCAGAAAAAAACAGAACCCAAATTATTTATTTATTTCCCATTAAACTTACCTTAAACACCAACCCCAACACCAACCCCAACACCAACCCCTAACCCTAACCCCTAACCCCAAATCCTAACCCCCCTACTTGAATTTAACAGTTTTATTAAAAAATTTGTGGGTTCTGTTTTTTCTGTGTCACCTTAATTTTGATACCTTAGTGCAAATTCAGCCCAACTGTTAAGATAGAGCGGTTTCGATATGGGGGTTCAATTTACTATAAACTTATACGGGGAAATGAGCACCCCTGAAAACTCGAAAAATAAATAACTTTTTTTTAGTTTTTTTTTTTACAATCGGATAGATTGGTTTGCATCGATAATAATCCGTTGAAAAAAAAAAATATTAAAAACGAAAATTTTAGAGGCGTGGGGTTCCAAAAGTTCAGGTCCGCCAAATTAAGTCACCACTTTTTTCTCTTTTTTTTTTTTTTTAGTCCGGTCATGGACCGGTACTTTAGCTAGTATATATATATTATATATATATATGCGTGTGTGTTGTGTGTGTGTGTGTAATATATACAGAACAAAGTGATCTTGACTTGGCTTGATCCATCTGTATATCAATAGGACGTCTATCATGATTTAATTATACCCTTAAAAAGATACCACGACTTACCACATGTCGTAACTGACTATCAATTCTTCATAAGTCACCTATTTTAACGAGTATGAAGCAAAAGTGCTTGCTTGACTCATCTCCGCCATCAGAAGTAACTAGAATGTTAGCTAGATGACCACCTTCTGACATCAATCAATCAATAATCAACATATACATACATATACATACATATATACATATATATATATATGTATGTATATATATATATATATATATATATATATATATATATATATATATGTATGCAGTTACACACCACATATATACATACATATATTCAAATCATATTAATAACATACATTCAAATCTATAGAAATATATATAAATGATGTGCATCTATGTAAAAATCTTCAATACATTTAATACTGAACTCAATAATAAAGATGTACCTTCGTGTACACGCCTACGTAAGTATAATTCTTTCTTCTTTTTCTTTCATTCACTCATTCATCTACTTGAATAATATACTTTTTTTTTTAGTATATTTCCATCCTCATCTCTCTTCGCCGTATCTTTCTCTGATGACAATGCAATTTGAGAATCGCGAAACATGTTCGCTCGGGGCGGTCGGCATCAGATATATGATAAAGAAACTTTCAATAGACTAATACACTTCTCATGCCTTTTTCCAATTCCCGCCTTTCCTCTCTTATCTCTTCTTTTTTTCTTCTTCTTCTTCTTCTTCTTCTTCTTCTTCTTCTTCTTCTTCTTCTTCTCTTCTCTCTCTCTCTCTCTCTCTCTCTCTCTCTCTCGTCTCCAACATCAATTCCGTTGTTAATGATGGTGCCATTGGCACAATGATGGAAAGAGGTAGTCTGAGTTCAGAGTTTAGTTGAGGGGTTGGAGGTCTGAGCGGATTTGGGGTTGGGAGAGGCGCAGAGCAATAGGATTGTAGTTGTCAGTTAAAAGTCTTCATCCAATGGAAAAGTCGTGACAAAATCTGAATGTACATTTTAACATTCTCTGTGTACCTCGTCTTCGACTTTTTATATTAGATGCCGTTATTTCAGTGTTCTTGTTGCAAAAGGAAGCATATTTTTCTTCTTCGTTTACTTATTAGTAGCAATCTAGTATTTATACTCAATAAGCTCTAATTATAATAACGACCTAAATCGGCCCCTTAAAATGTTTTTATTTTCTCTATATTTGTTTTATAATATTTTATTCTTTATATATTCTTGTTTTAAAGTGGTTTATTTTTTATTATCATTCTTGTTTGTATTTTTTTATTTTATTTGCTTTTTATTGTGTTTTATCCTTTATTAATGTGCTTTATTTTTTATTGTTTTAAAATATTTTTAAATATATCATTGATTTAAACCCAAATAGTTTTAGTTATCTCTTCTTATGGAAAATGAGGGGTAACAAAAAAATACGTGTGGATTTTATTGAACGCTGGTCTTTACTGGTCTCCACTAATTTAAAAAAGGACCAAGTAATCTAAAAGGTGTGTCAAAAAAGTATCGAGATTTTTTTATAATTTTTGACACACTTTGTATTCCGAAACAAATAACGTTCCATTCATTAGTTTCTGTCAGAATACAAGGTGTGTCAAAAAAGTATCAAGTTACCAAGATAGAAATGAAGAATGAATGGAAGGTTGTTTTTTTTCAGAATACAAGGTGTGACAATTCTGTGTTTTTTTAAATTTTGCTAGTCATTTTAATATATCATTTGAATTATAATTTGAATTATCATTTTATCATATCATTTTCACTAGCTAAAAGATCAAGTGACAGCACGTCTTCTCAGTACACCGGGACTTTCCCTGTTATTATAACCAATCCAAATTCCGGCGTCTAAATGACCTAAATAAAATTTTTTTAATACTAGCATAATTATTATGGTCTACTGAGAATTTGGGGATTGAAGAGACAACGCTAATTGGGTTTCTGGAGAGAGAGAAGAAAAAGAATAAGAGCAAAAAGAGGTTAAAGTTTGGAAGGGTAAACAATCAATGGGGGGCCAGCCATTGACTGACCAATGCCCCCTGAATTAGATTTAAAAATAACAACGGAAGTTTCCAGGTTTTGAGCGGACGCGGATGGATCTTTCCCCACCCCGGGACCACAAAAGGAAGTAAAGAAAAATCGGCCTCTTTTTCGCCGGACCCGTTTGTTTGTTGGGGCTCTGTCGTGACATTTCTAGGGTAGTAATGAACAGCGCACATGAACGTGATTTACGATAGAACAGCTCGACCCTACACTCTTCATACCCCATCTCTCTCTCCCTCTCTCCCTCCCTTCTCTCTGTCTCTCTCTGTCTCTCTCTGTCTCTGTCTCTCTCTCTCTCTCGCTCGCTCGCTCTGAAAAAAGAACCCACGTGCCTAGGAAGAAATAAACAACCCCTTTTTGACTATACGACTTTCGTTTGTTGTTATTTGGAACTAACGACGGCAACTACTACTAACGACTACTACTACAACTCGACTGGTCCTTACGCAACATAATTCGCAATTATACCGCACCATAGCTATAGTAGAGTAGACAGGCTCTTTAACATTGTCATTTAAAATCTACATAATAAAATTGGGAGTAAAATGAGGAAATTAATCCGACATATTGTGGAGAAATGTACAACACATACGGTATGTTAAAATGGATGGGAATTGATTAGTCATAGTTTTTATGTTCAAACATTTCGGTTTATAAAGAAACCTTCTTCGGGACAATATGAAACTAGTTAAGAGGAAAAAAAGATTTATGTAGTTATAATGATGATGGACGTTTTGAGTTTCGAGAATATGTAGGAAAGGTTCATTACGGTACGTTGATTAACTTTCGTAATTGAATGTTAATGACGTGATTGGTACATGCGAAAGCGAAAATTAAAATGTGATAGGAACACGTGAAGTTGAAATGACAAGCCGTGATCGGTCTACCAGGAGATGTTGAAAAGATGTGATGCATTCCATATAGATACACACTTTTAAAAACGAGAGAAGTGTTAATTGTTTAACTATTTAATATATATATATATATATATATAATATATATATATATATATATATACATTATTCCAAATATTTTATAGACACTGCCGCTGTCAATAACAACAACGACACGGATCCGTTGAACAGGAGCGGCATTCATTTGAAAAAGGGAATCTAACGATCCCGAAAATTTATGATAACAAACAATAAAAAATAAGTGACTCCAGTACTCCATAACATCAAGTTCCTTCATTTATTTTTAAATGCTTCATAATAACGCCCAACTTCAACATAAAAAAAACATATATATATATAAGAGAGGTTCATAATTTGCTTGAAGCATTGTGTATGTATTGGTTAGGAGGTAGATTTAGAAGGCCATCACAATGCAGTTTGGAATAAATAAAAAATAATAATACGGTAACAATGGTGGTGTGTGTTGACCTGTATTTTTTTTATTATTTCTTGAATTTTCGAGGTAATACCTCTTTATCAAAAGAATTGAACTGAAGCAGTACAGCTATGGCATTTCTTGATGGAAGAAATGCCATAGCTGTACTGCTTCAGTTCAATTCTTTTGATAAAGAGGTATTACCTCGAAAATTCAAGAAATAATAAAAAAAATACAGGTCAACACACACCACCATTGTTACCGTATTATTATTTTTTATTTATTCCAAACTGCATTGTGATGGCCTTCTAAATCTACCTCCTAACCAATATATATATATATATATATATATATATATATATATATATATATATATATATGGTATGTTTTTTGTGTGTTGTTATTATTATTAGTAGTAGTAGTATTTGTACTCAAAAAAGCTCTCATTGTGTTATTGGCCGATAGTTTTCCTTATAGATCAAGTGACAGCACCTATACTCAGTACACCAGGACTCTCCCTATTATTATAACAATCTATATGCTGTCATCTGAATGAATAATATAAGTTTCTAATTGCTAATTAAAACGAACCACAGCTATAGTAGTGTAAGCAACGGGTCTAGGAGAAGGAAAATACTGAATTCAAATGCATTAAACTAGAATTAAAAATTGACCTTGTGTCGCATGCTGATCATGTGGTAGGGATAGGTAAATAAATATGCCGATTTCTTGGCTTATATTTATATAAGTATTCCCAGTGCTCTGCTGACAACTGACACTATTTTATGTTTAAAAAATTCAGTTTGGCATATTTATTCTAACTCGTTGATTTCTTTCTTTTTTTTTTTTAGTCGAAGTTCTTCTGGGACACACATATCTGGTGCGTTCTTTTCTTGTTCACGGCGACTACATTTGATTTCTACTCCGTATTGTGTGTTCTGGTTGATATTCAAAGTCTCAGAGGGTTTATATTGTATTTCTTTCCCTTGAACAAATAATGCCATTACTCGGTCACATACTATTTGCGTTGGTCATGAACTCAATGTTCAATGTCTATTCTACAATAATTCATTGCAAGAACACGAGGTGAGTGGCGAGCGTCAGGGCCTGCCGTATTCTCGAAGGAAGCGGACTAGGCTTTGCCTAACATGTCGGACTGTAGAATCGAACCCGCTTCCTTCAGAATGCAAACATTGTCACCGAAGTCTAGAAGCTACAGCCCCGTATGTAAGCGCCAGGTGCCCGGATGATGGCTATGATGATTCCAGCGGTCGGGTTTGGCTCGAGAATCTCGTGCGTGAGGTGCAGACACCCGGATGTTGAAAGAAAATTAGTATAAGTAGAAGTGGGGTGACGACAGCAGCAGTTGCGATTTTCAGCTGCTGGAGATGTTAGAGTTGGTGGTTTTGTTACGGCGACAGATTTTGTTACGGCGACAGATTTTGTTACGACGACATTGTTGACCCCCCCCCCTCTCTTCAACATGTCGAATTTATTTTTCCTCTCTATTTTCTTTTCTTTTTCATACTTGAGATACATAACCTCTATTTATTATTTAGTAATCAACTCATTTAAGAAATTAATAAGATATGTGTAGTGAGAGAGGAGACCTACCTCGTGCAACACGGTGTGACAGAGAGAGAGAGTGGCGGGCGTGAAGACTTGCCGTATTCTCGAAGGAAGCGGGCTAGGCTTTGCCTGGCGTGTAGGACTGACCTAGAGTCGAATCCGCATCCTTCAGAATGTGAGAGCTATGGACGATCAGTGAAATAAGTAATAGCATAGTGGCCCGGATGTAGGTGGTCGCGCCGTGCTGACGAGTGTCGCACGTGCTGCACGGACAATTGTGAGTGAGGAGCCCGGATGTGGTGAAATTGAGGTGTATTTAAAGGACGTATTCTCACAGACCAGGGAGAACGACTGCAGTAGTATTTTGTTGTCGAGACGAGCGGGACAAAGAAATAATTTTGGATATTAGATTTTGGAGCGTGATACAGTTGGGAGTGTTTAGACTGTCGATTGGAACCTTGCGTCAGACTTAACTGTGACCGCCCCCCACACGCACTGATTAGAATATGATTGAGCTTGATTAAGATTCCCACTTAATACGTTCACTCCTGTTTATTTTTCACACCAACGTTAGCTGATAGCCTTTCGCTGGGCAACAACAAGTCTCCTCAGGTCTCCAGGACTCTTCTGGATATTCTAGCTGATTTCAACAATGCTATTTTCTGGATGGTCTCAATTCCTCCTCTGATTCCAGATCCTCCAGTCTTTTTTTCCAAACTGTTTGGGGCAGTTCCTAGTGCACTAACTACAGTTGGTATCACTTTCATCCTCATATTCTACAGGTTTTTCAATTCTCTGGCAAGGTTCAGGTATGTGTCTATCTTTTCGTTTTCCTTTCTCTTTACCCTGTGATCTGCTGGATCTCCAAGATCTACCAGATGATAATACTAGATCTGGTCATCTAACTGGAATAGGAGACTTCTTCTTCTTCTTCTTCTTCTCATTATTATTATTATTATTATTATTATATATATATATATATATATATATATATATATATATATATAATATATATACTTTGGTGCGGTACCAAGTTTCTTGGTACAAGGTGATTCTAGGCTGGTCCTATACTCTACCAATAGTTTGTGGTAGAGTTCAGATTCCGTATGATAGCTCAATGTTTAATTATTGTAAACAGAGCAAAGTTATTTGTGAATAGAAAGGCCTTAAATACCATGGGTATCGTGGTTATGGACCATTTCCACTCGTGGAAATAGATACCCACAAATTATTCCTTTAATGTTCATCAGGTTTTCTTTCCAGGTTATTGAGGGATGTTCCAAGGGCTCCAGCTGCAATTAGTGTCATTGTCACCTTCAAGCGCCACAGTTTATCATTATTATTATTATTACTATTATTATTATTAGTAGTAGTAGTACAAATTTTAAAAAAACACGCTCCGGGCGATGTAAAAATAATTTTTTTAAACATTTTGCCTGAGGGGTGGGAGTAAAAAATTCAATGTCAGCGAGTTTGTACCCTAAGTAAATAAAATCATCAAATTCATTAAAGGATTAAAAAATAAAACAATTTGAAATGTAAACTTTAAATATGTATTAAAATAAAACAAACTATATATAGATATATAATACCAGTCATGTATTTATCAAAACTTGTTAAAAAAAACCCAATGAGGACTGTCTAATGTTGCGTGATCAAATTTTGAGTATTTATTCTCTGCTATGACGTTTGGGTAATGTGACGTATGCAGTGACGTAATTTTTGTTACAGACAAAAACCGGAAGCGAATCTCCATTATTAATAGATTATTATAATTATAAGTATTATTATTATTATGGAGTTTTTTTACAACTGCCGTAATTGGTGATTCACTGGAGGCTCAGTGACAGCAAGTTTCCTCAGGTCTCCAGGATTCTTCTGAGTATTCTAGCCGATCCCAACAGTGCAATACTTTGGATGGTCTCGATTCTTGTGATTTCCAATTTCACACAAATTCTTTTCCAGAGTTCTGGGGATCGTTCCAAGAGTACCAGTCACCATTGGTACGACCTTCACCTTCATGTTCCAATTTTTCCTCAGTTCTCTGGCAAGGACTAGGTATTTTTCTATCTTTTCGCTTTCTTTCCTTTTCAATCGGTAGTCGGCAGGGACGGCAAAATCCAAAGATTAGTTTCTCTTTTTCTTGTCAATCAATTCTAGGTCCGATCTCCTGGCCGGATTAGGTGATCCGTCTTTACCTTGAAGTCCCAGAGAATTATTATTATTATTATTATTATTATTATATTATTATTTACTACTTTTGAGTTTTCACATCAGTGTTAGCTGATGGTCTTTCACTGGAGTCTGAGTGACAGCAAGTCTCCTCAGGTCTCCAGGACTCTTCTGAGTAATCTGGCAGATTGCAGCAGTGTAGTGTTATGAATGGTTTCAATCCTTCCTCTGATTTCCAAACTTTCCAAACCCTTTTCTAATCCTTTTGGGACTGTTCCAAGTGCACCAACTACAATTGGTATCACTTTCACTTTCATATTCCATAACTTTTTCAGTTCTCTGGCAAGGTCCAGATATTTGTCCATTTTTTCATTTTCCTTTAACTTTACCCTGTGATCTGCTGGCACTGCAAAATCCACCAGTTGACAAGTTCTTTCTTTTTTGTTAATCAACACTAGGTCTGGTCTTCCTGCTGGGATATTATTATTATTATTATTATTATTTATTATTATTATTATTATTATTATTATTATTCGCACTTCCTTGCAGCGGTGCTCTCCATGAATTTCAAATATTTGTTCATTTCTTTCAAATTATCAAATTATGATTGTATAGACTGGGACATGATTCTAAGTATAAATTAAGAAATAAATTAAGAAATAAGGAAGGTAAAAATAAGTTAATACATCGATGGACAAATCAATTGACAGATAAGCAAGCAGATACTAAAATGTCATTTTAGAGAAAGTCTTTTTTCCAGAAATGAACTTTTCAACAGTTTGTTTAGAAAGTCAATATCATTGTTTATAAAAAAACAATACCGGTGAATAAAATATTCAGAGTTTTATATTGGAATGTCACAATATTATTTTTTGAAGAAAAAATGTCACGTTTTTAAAATAGTTCTTGTTGGAAAGCTATCATTTCGTTTTGACAACTGTCAAATACAATTTCGATTGTATTTTTACAACAATAATTGAATGTTATCTGTCTATAACATTATTACTCCGAACCGGTAAATACAATTATAGTATCCAAATAGTCACCAATTATAGTCATGAAATATTCGAGGCAGAAGGGTAGCAGCCGGTTAAAATCTCTATTGTAGTCTTTGCTGATCAAAATCTATAATGGGTTTTTATGAAAAAGATAAAGGGGCCGGTTAAAAAGATGATCAAAGGAGGCTACAAATGAAAAAGCCCCAAATGCGAAACAGGATTATAGAAAGGCATTAGAAATGATTTTTACTATAAAAATGAAATGGAAATGATTTTTACTATAGAAATTAATTAGACGTGATTTTTACTATAGAATACATTAGAAATTATTTTATTGTAGAAATGTGTCGGAAAATGAATTTTACTATAGGAATGCATTAAAAATGATTTTTAATATAAAAATGGATTTAAAATTATTATAGAAATGCATTAGAAAAGGATTTTTACTATAGGAATGTATTAGAAATGGTTTTTACTCTAAAAATGAAATGGAAATGATTTTTATTATAGAAATTAATTAGACATGATTTTTTATACATTAGAAATTATTTTATTGTAGAAATGTGTCGGAAAATGAATTTTACTATAGGAATGCATTAAAAAATTTTTTCTATACAAATGCATTAGAAATGATTTTTACTATATAAATTATTAATAAGTGACAGGAAAATCCACGCTTCTCAAGAATATTTTTCCTATACAAAAAGAATAAGAATTATATATGTAATATGTTTCAAGAAACTGTGATTGTGTCATTGATCTGTTGTTCATCAGTAGACGATCATAAGTGCAATTGTGTGTCTTCTTATGTTTTCAAGAAATGTTCACTTGGTTTAACTGAAAGGTTTTGTAATCCCTTCTTATGAGTATTTCATTAAATGCTACAAGGTACAAGGCGTGTCTGAAAAGTAATGAGACTCTTGTCACAAATAATTTATTTCAAATCCAAACTACAGAATGTTTTCTCATCGAAAGTAGTCCCCACTCCTTAATCTAATGCATTTTCCCATCCTTCTCTGCCACGCTTCTTTCTCCCGCTGGAAAGATTCTTCTGGTATTGTTGTATAGTGTTATCAAATTGATATCGCTGGTGTATATTATCTACTTAGCTTAAATGTAGTAGTCGGACTTAATGAAATCACAACACATGTGTCTAGTAGAAACTGCTGGATTTATTTCTTCTTCCTCGGCTGTGCGTGGGTGGCGAGTATTGAAAATGACTGTTGAAATGGTTAGGCGGAAGAGCTGGCTACGTGGGTCTCACAGCCTGTCGACTGTGACGGACTGTCGGCGGCTGTCAGCTCACTTGTTCTCTGTTCCGAGTCTTCTGTCTAACTCCCGTCTCTGCTATCGACTTTCTTTTATGTCTATAAACCGCCCACGCATATTCTTTTGTTATACTTATCAGCGGAAAAATCTACTTCCGATTTTATTGTTCTACTTTTTTTCTTTCTTTGCGTTAACCGGAAAAAAATTCTTTGTTATTTTTGTCGTCTTTTCTTTGTTTCGGTTTAAACGGAAAATCCTACTTCTACCCGCACGATATGGAACAGTATGTCTCTCAGCTCTGTCGTGACGGACCTCTTGATTGCCTCAACGCATTCAAAACGGGTCACGTTGATGAACCCCTTTAAGCTTAGGAAGTGCGCGGGAAGGGACGATAGTTATGGCAGACAAATCCCGACTTTTTTATTAGATTCAACTACTTTGGGGAGAAATCATTTAGTTTGTTTTTTAGATTTTAACTGAATTGTTTGTGATAACAGTCTCATTACTTTTCAAGCACACCTCGTATAACCAGATTCTAAGGCAACACCTCACGGAGATGCGAAATAATTCTATATATCTTGAAATATTGTTAACAAACCGTGGTAGAACATGTTATTTATGCATATATTCTAAAACAAGGATTTAGATGCTTTATCTTGAAAGTAATTTCTTTAACTTCTGCCTCGACTGTTTGGGAAAACATCCATAATAAAAGGTTTTCATTAAATTTTGTCACGAATGTTGAGTTTTTGTATAAAGAACAGTGACATGATATGTATAACCCTATTGTTAGAAAAAACAAAAACTCCAAGTCAAACTATGTATATTCATTTCATTTATATTAATTAATTAGTACTGTTAATACACCTCCAAGGTATGGTTCTATTTTTTAAAAATCTATTATCATATGCCTTTTTTGCTGTGATTTTACGTGTATCAAAAGTTTAATGAATATTAAATCATTTCCAACATAGAATTATATGACGGAGAACGATAAAGGAAAAAGAGCAAGACATTGTCTTGCCTGCCGGGATCGTACCCGCGTCCTCCCGCATGCAAAAACAAATGCGATTTAGGCACTGGACGGACGCGAGGTTCGACTGGTGTGCCCGGATGTTTGGGTAATATGCCCATAAAATAACCAAAGCGAGTGGAGCGTGCTGTGACATGGAGAGAAGCTTTCGACTTACGTGGGACGGCAGTCAGAAAATATTATTTTGACGACGGCGACGGATTTTTAGCTGCTGGTCGAAGACTGTGTTGACCAAAAGAAAGTTTGGCCTACGATAAGACAGTGAACTCGCTTCTTTTTGTCTCACCCCCCTCAGCGGGAACTTGTTGAAGCAAATACCTATTTCCCCTTCTATAAATTATTTAGTAGTTATAAATTTCTGGTAAAAGTGATGCTATGGTCCATAAATGCATCCCCATTGTATGGTTTAACTTAATACTTGACAATATTCAATCCAAATGTCAACGAACACCCAATTTAACCCACTGTTGATTAGGTAGTCAGTCATGACATTCCAAAAGTGATTTCCTTTTTCAAGGATAGGCACTTGGTTTATATATAGTAAAAGTAAAGTCGACGGGGCGGTCTAAAGTCGGTATCAGCCAGTCAGCGAGGGAGTCTATCCCCTTTTCAATAGCGCTAAACCAAGGAGATTGTTTTAGTATCTGAGGT
>CM042157.1:3403142-3448638 GCA_023376005.1 Doryteuthis pealeii
CCCCAAAGAACTGAATACATATGAATTCAAACAAAAACAAAAAATAATAAAAACATATATATTTTTTTAACAGTATAGGATTGTAACCATAGAAACAGGAAGTGAATGAAAAAAAGAGATACATTTCAAGGTTGGTTTCTAGGGTGTCCACACAGATCACATATAGAATCATCCCTTACTACCAAGTTTTGGATAAATCTCATATATATATATATATATATATATATATTTGAAACATATTCACCTGATGATTGCATCGCATGAAACCAATATGGTTGTGAATGTTCCATTGTCACCTAATAAATAGATATGTAAACTTTTATATATTTATCTTATATTATATAACAGCTCTATTTTATATTGAGCACTCTACCAATAATACTGCCTTTGGTACGCCATTCCAGCAAATGCTGAAATAGTGACCATCCCGCACTATAGTATATATATATATATATATATATATATATATATATATATATATAGATAGATAGATAGATAGATAGATAGATAAGAACTTGTTAGAAAAAGGTGATCTAATACAGAAAATCCGAAATTGATTTAAAGATATAATACTATTAAAAAAGTATCAATTTTAGATTCCTTATTTACAATCAGTCATTTAATGTAAACCAAAGCAATATACATAAAGAGAGTGAAAGTGTAACATGACAGAGCTAGAAGGATAAATAGACAGATACATCTTACTAAAGATAGAAGGTGAAGTGACTGCAGGATGAAAGAGAGGATGAGGGGGGTCCTATATAAAGTAGCAAAGATGTAAACGACTCAGTAGAAAGGCTAATTCCTAAAGCAAGGTCCATTAAAATCAAACCGCCAAGCGAGCTGCACTGTAGTGACCTGAGTCAAATGCTTCACCTCGCAAATCTTGGCGGGACCGAAAGAGCAGAGTTCAAGAGTCAATCTTAAAATGCAATGAATATTTATTAAGTGATTGTCGGCTACACGCTACCTTCGAATGGGCAGCGGGAATTCTGCTTTTAGACCGTCGACCCCAGGGTGAACCTCGGCAAACAAGACTGCTTCACCTTATTACCAGAAAACGGCGACATTAGCCAGTGGTTCATCGTACGCAGGACAGGGTTACCATCTCTCCCCGTCTTGCTGTTCATGCTAAAGCTGCTGATTTACATTCAAGATCTCCATCATACACAACCAGAATCTACATGCTTATTAGCATTAAAATTATCCCTGTCCATTCAACAACGTTTCTTTCTGGTTAAACTAGTGAACTGGTGTAGTGAGGTTCAGGGTCCGATATGTTTTTAAAATGATGGTTTAATACGATTTGTAGCGAATTGACCTAACGAATTTATCATATACACGGACACGCAAAAGATATAATTTATTGTGGGAGGCAAAGATGAAGGTAAATTGATATCAACTAGTTACATGTATGTCTAGCACATGGGATTGTGGTATGGATAAAAGGTCTGAAGGATTACATGATTACCGTTGCACATACAAATACGCTCACACACACACACACACACACACACACACACACACACACACACATATATATATATTTGGAGGATATGTGCTTAATTGAAGTCATACCTAATTTTGAAAATTAATTAGATAATAATTAATGAATTTAGCTGGGCATATATGTTCTAATGTAAGTCTAAACAAATCGAGAAAATGTCAATCCCCGAATGTACATTTCGACCTATTAGGTCTCATCAGCAAGGTTATAGACATGGGAGACTGCTCCGTGTGTGACTCGAAACCTCGACTGTCAAGCTGACAGGCGAGGTCTCTAACCGTTACACTAGCTTGCCATTCCTACATTCGTTGGTTTTGAGTCACACACGGAGCAGTCTCCCATGTCTTCCGGCTCCGGTCAACACCCGACTTCCGGCTGACACTCAATTCTCCGTTCGGTGTCATGCTACGGTCAAATCATCATTCATCCTGTTTTGGGTCATCACTATTTTTTAAACCTTTTATCATCTCTTATTTATTTATTTCTTCCTCCTCCTTCTATTAGTAGTCCTTGCAAATGAATCTTGCTACACACACACACACACAACACACCACACACACACACACATATATATATATATATATATATATATATATATATTTATATATATTTATATATATATATATATATATATATATTGTTATATACTCTTATCGTTAATATCAGATATATCAAGTTGTCATTGTCGTAAGAAAGAAAGTGTTCTGAATTAATTCTAATCTATTATTGAGAAAGTCTCCTGTCCTTGTTAAGATGTCCTGCTTAACTGGAACTCACTGCATACGCACGCTATGTTAGTCAGATGTTTAGTTACATGAAATGTTAGTTAAGTAAATAAAAGCTTAAGAAAATACACGGTTTTGTGATTAATGAATGTCTTGGTAACAAGACTGATCTAGAAGAAGAAATGAGTTAAGTGCGACGACCACCAAGACGAAATCCAGACGCTAGAAGAGATGCTACAAGAAGAACCTAAGATAGAAAAGATGAACTGATATAGAAGAATAAAAGTAATGAAAAGGGTATATAACAGATCAATATCTTGGTTATTTCAGTGGAAATTAACCCTGAAGATCCTTATGGTGTAAAATTATATATATATATATAATATATATATATATATATATATATATATATATATATATATATATATATATTTATCGTTAATATCAGATATATCAAGTTTGTCATTGTTCGTAAGAAAGAAAGTGTTCTGAATTATTTCTAATCTATTATTATTGAGAAAAGTCTCCTGTCCTTGTTAATAATATCCAATAATTAGCTAATTAGCAACGATGCCTTATTGCTAGAAATCAATTCCTATTATTTCTTATTGCGTAGATCGTAGAGATAATATACATGTACAAATGAAACAGAAGGAAGGTGTCTTCAATTTAAAAAAAAGTCATACTCATCAATAAATCATGAAAAATCCTTTAGGAAAAATATGTATAATGAGACCATATTCAAAAGTTTTGTTCCATAATTTTAAGATCATGTTCATAGTTTTAAATTTCACATAGATTTGTTTTTGTTTCACGGAATATAAATTTTAAATTTTACATAGACTTCAATTATAAATTTTAAAGTTCACATAGATTTTCATATCAATTATAAATTTTAAATTTCAAATAGATTTTCATATCAATTATAAATTTTAAAGTTCACATAGATTTTCATATCAATTATAAATTTTAAATTTCACATAGATTTTCATATCAATTATAAATTTTAAATTTCACATAGATTTTCATATAAATTATAAATTTTAAATTTCACATAGATTTTCAATATAAATTATAAATTTTTAAATTTCACATAGATTTTCATATAAATTATAAATTTTAAAGTTCACATAGATTTTCATATCAATTATAAATTTTAAATTTCACATAGATTTTCATATCAATTATAAACTTTAAATTTCAAATAGATTTTCATATCAATTATAATTTTAAAGTTCACATAGATTTTCATATCAATTATAATTTTAAATTTCACATAGATTTCATATCAATTATAAACTTTAAATTTCAAATAGATTTCATATCAATTATAAATTTTAAAGTTCACATAGATTTTCATATCAATTATTAAATTTTAAAGTTTCACATAGATTTTCATATCAATTATAATTTTAGATTCTCATAGATTTTCATATCATTATAAATTTAAATTTCACATAGATTTTCATATAAATTTTAAATTTTAAATTTCACAGAGATTTTCATATAAATTATAAATTTTAAATTTCACAGAGATTTTAAAATAAATTATAAATTTTAAATATCACATAGATTTTTTATACAAATTTTAATATTTTCGTATAAATTTTCATATAATCATTTTAAATTTCACATACATTTGCCTTTGTTTCACGAAATATAAAGAAAATGTTTATCGTACTAACTTAGTGGTGAATCTTTCGTTGTTGTAGGAGATTCAAACAAACTATAATTCTTGAATAATGGAATTGGCAATATAATTCCATGCACTCCTTTTATATTGAAATGAAACATTTATAAACTAACAAAGACATTTGATAAAGAATCACAGCAACCCTTGAATTTTCCATCATTATAAACAATAAAAAGGAAGATAAAAACACCACTAAAATGTGGTATCCATTGAAATTTTCTAAATGATCTCTCTCTCTCTCTCTCTCTCTCTCTCTCTCATCTCCTCTCCTCTATCTCTATCTCTCTCTCTTCTCCCTCTCTCGTTGATACTGATTCTCTCTTTCTCTCTTTCTCTCTCTCTCTCTCTTTGACACTCATTCTCTCTTCTCTTCTCTGACACCCATTCTCTCTCTCTCTCTCTTTGACACTCATTCTCTCTCTCTCTCTCTCTCTCTCTCTGACACTCATTCTCTCTCTCTCTCTCTTCTCTCTCTCTCTCTCTCTCTCTCTCTCTCTTCTCTCTCTCTCTCTCCTCTCTCTCTTGGCTTGGCTTGGCTTGATAATTTGTATTATTTGTATTCTTCGGATTATTGTCCTCATCTTTCTTGTTATTTTCACAAACGTTTCGATCGATAGGCCATCCGGCTTTCTTCAGATACTCGGACTGGGAACCTACAATATCTATTTAGTCCTCGACAATAAAAATCATGAAATAGTTCTTTTCTCTTGAGACCATACATTAGAGTAACATAGCCTGCGAAATGTTTAGCTCAGTCGTACAGCATCAGCCTGTAAACCCGATCTATTTCTCACTTGACAAGACAAATAACACTCATTAATATTCCTTATGTTCAAGTAG
Source organism: Doryteuthis pealeii (assembly GCA_023376005.1). Taxonomy (NCBI): domain Eukaryota; kingdom Metazoa; phylum Mollusca; class Cephalopoda; order Myopsida; family Loliginidae; genus Doryteuthis; species Doryteuthis pealeii. The sequence continues at coordinate 3,407,908 of CM042157.1, forward strand.
CATAGACTTCAACATATTTAGCTCAGTCCGTAGAGCTAACAACACTAAGAACCACGAGTCTCCGGGTTTGATATCAGTTCTCACCAACCCAGCGCATGAGAGGAACGGCTTGAATCTGTGTGGAGGTGATAATAGGTGTTTCGCTCTACATCAGATGTCAAAACAACATCCATGGTCTAACGCTAATGAAAAAGTGATAGACTCTTTCATTGTCTGATAATAGGGCCTCTCCACTGACTTTACTTTTTTACCACTATCTCCAGGGATCCTAGTTTCTTGGTATGGTAAGTAATCAAAAGATCATACAAACATATATTTACATTTCAAGAAATAATATCATAAATTTCCATGTTCTCGGGAGGTCATCCGTATAATCCAGTACCGTGCAGAACTGGTTAATGTACGTCTTTGCTGGATGGCCCACACTGACGTGTGCATGTGTTGGCTTCCACATCAGTTCGTCCTTGCTTCTCCAACAGTGTCCTACGTGTCATATTCGTCTTACTCGGATGGTTTGGGGGATATGAGACAGGTGACCGTACAGCTGTTTTCTCGTGTGGTGTTGTTTCCACGTTTTCTTTAGGATCGCGCGCAACATTCCTGTGCAGCTCCCATCTAGCTTATTCTCTAGGCGCTTCGTTAGGTTCCAAAGGGATAGTTGGAGAGAGATTGTCATGGATATCCGTGCTAATAGTATGACATGATGATGATGATGATGATGATGACTGTGTCCGGAATCAAATTTATATTCTTTTGCATCAACTTTCAGAGGATGAACTTAAAAAAAATAATAATTTACTGCTAGTCTAATTCCTCATTAGATAATTTCTGGATATAACTGACAATTCCATTTTTAAAGACCGACTCAATAATTGTAACTCTGATCTTTGTGATCAGATAAAACAAGACTTTTCCGAAGCTGTAGCCGTTTAGTCCTTTTGTATGGCTATACAACTAGAAAACTAGATCGGAATTACACCAGGATGTTGCATGTTGTCTTGTGCAAGTTTTTGGAAACAATACTCTACAACAAAGCAGTTGTATGGCCACTTGCCTTCTATCACACAAACCATCCCAAGTATGACAAGCAAGACTTAAGGAACACTGCCGGAGAAGCAAGGGCGAACTCATAAGTGATGTTCTATTATGGAATTACCTATGCATGAACCAACTAAGTGTATGCCGGCTGGGCTAAAAACTTAAAATCAATCAGCTCTGTGCAAATTCCAGATGCCGTGCGCAAAAACCCCAGAGGCGAGAACCGATAAGGACTGGTGGGGTGGGGGTGGTGGGGGTGGTGGTGTGTTGTGTTGTGTGTGTGTGTGTGTGTTGAGAGAGAGAGAGAGAGAGAGGAGAGAGAGGGGGGAGATGAAATGCGTGCTCTCAGCGCGATCTGATGATTTTGATGAGTGATGATTTTAAACAACTACCGTAGATTAGTAGTAAGCTAAAAAAAAATATAACCCACCTCAAGTCAAATACTCTAGTTGCATAGCTACCAGGCTGCGACTTGGTATAGCCTTGAATTGAAAGCCTTGAAAATATAAGAACAATACAAGTGCCTTAAGAATGCCATTAAAAGATTGGCCAGAAGAATTAAAGGATAATAAGCAAGTCCAGCAAGAAAATACGAAGCGGGTGTGAATTTAAACAGGGAAATAATGTCAAATATTAAGAACATTGGTTAACCAAATGTGAACAAGCTAATTAGCACTTGTAAATTAACATCCGAACGAGAAACATGTAAGCTCGGCAAATAGGTACACGAAAACTCGTTACTTAACAGTGACTTTTAGTGATGAATGTAAAGCTGCATTCGATGAACTTGATAGCTGGATTGCATGTAATCAACTGGACCTGATTGCTCGACTGATTAAGTTCTGCATGTAATCAATATTGTTCAGAGAACAGAGTAGAAGTTTTGCATAGTATAGCATGCAGCAAAATTAGAGGCCTCATTAAAATTGGTGATTGTGTAGAGATTAATACACAAGATTATTGTAAGTTATTGGAAATGACGTCTTATTGTACCGTACAGGATACGACCAAAATGTTTTAACATTTTATGGTCATACAAGAAAATGTTCCTTTACATTCTTTTAAGCTATTTTCAGGCTGTCCTCCCAAAAAGGTTTAAAAGACACGAATCAAATAGAATGGATCTAGTAGTCTCTAGAGCTTAATATATGGTTCAACATAAAAAAATTATAAAAAGAGATAACATGTCACCTTTTTGTCTGTCTGGACACCCTAGAAATCAACTTTGAGATGTATCTCTTTTTTTCATTCACTTCCTGTTTCTATGGTTACACTCCCACACTGTTAAAAAATATATTAGAATTATATATATTCAGCTCTTTGGGTTTTTGTGATATGCTTGTTCATAAGTGAATTGAGACCCATCTGATGAGGCAAATATTTGGGGACCGGTTTAAAATCAACTTAGATTTATATGGGCCCAATTTTTGTCGAAATAAATTTATTATGGGATTTACTGTATTGAGTTCTTCTTTATTGATAAATTGCTCTGTATATAATCTAAAAGGTTATTTTACATTGAGCTCTCTTTAGTGATTTAATGATTCACTGTATTATACATACTGGATCATCAAATATTAGTACAGTGGATCTTGAAATCACATATAGAATCATCCCTTACTACCAAGTTTTGGATAAATCTCATATATATATATATATATATATATTTACCCCCCCCTTCACGAGCAGGATGCGACACAAGGTCAATTTCTTAAGCGGAGTTTAACAGGTTTGAATTCAGAGTTTTCCTTCTCCTAGACCGGTTGCCGAACCAAGGTTAAAGAGCCCAGTCTGCCCTACTATTTACCCATAGCTGGAGGGAGAGTAGGATTCATACCTGTCCCAAGGGTATTAGTGCTAAATGAAATGCAATTACCACGTCCAGGATTTGAACCCGGGGCGACGAGTCCATATATATATATATATATATATATATATATATATATATTATATATATATATTGAGTGAGTGTGTGTGTGTGTGGATGTGTGTGGATGTTTGTGTGTATATGTTTATGTGTGCTCCCCCATGCGTGAATGAATTTATATAAAACTTTATCGATTAATACTAAGATATTTTGATCTGAAGCCAAAAATACATAAACTCAACGAATTTTCAACTCACGTAAATTAAGATTTAAATGATTTTCTAACAGTGAGAAAAACAACGAGACATTTTGAAACAAAAAACATTCTACAATATAATATATAATATAATATATACAATATAAGATCAAATTATATATCCGTGATATACTTTCAGTATTGCAATAACTCCAGAAAGTCTGTCCAATATCTTTAGATTGTATGTGTGCATTTGGGTGTACGTATCTTAAATAATAGATTATATGCATCTATTATTTGAGAAGTAATTTAGACAATCTGGAATATTTAAATGGATGCCCTAAAAAGCGGAAACTGTTTACGTCAAATGCGTAATTGACAGGTGATGGCCACAGGACACATTTGGGACTGGTTGTGATTTGATATTTAGCCCGAGCAGTTGTAGGCTCCCTATTATTTCCATCTGTTTTCTGAGAAACATTCCCGTCTTTTGTACTGAAATTATTTATGTGTAGGCATCTGCGGTTGGTATTTAAAGATAGACACGAGACTTTATTTTCTCGATGGAAAGATATTAATCAGAATTATATAAACTCAACATGTTTACAGACTAATGAGAAAACTTCATTCATCATCATCATCATCTTCTTCTTCTTTCTTCTTCTTCTTCTTCTTCTTCTTCTTCTTCTTCTTATTATTATTATTATTATTATTATTATTATTATTATTATTATTATTATTATCATCAGAAATGTAAACAGATCAATTCAAATTAATCAAAATATTTAATTTCATTGCAAAATATTAGATTTAATTATAGAACACCTTTTTATTTTTAAAATCCCGTGTCTTTGAATCTGAAAAAAAAGCAGAGTGGGTAAGCAAGATTAATGAAACTTTCGTTTGAGAGATTAAGTATATTTTGGTGTTACCGAGTTTATTTTTAAGCAGAGTGAGTAGATATGATAGATGAAAACTGTCGTTTAAATTTAAACTCGTAATGAAAAGCGGATATGCGGAAACCTAAACGGATACAGTTAAACATACAACATCTTTGAATTTAATGTAGAAGATTATGTGACTATTTCTTGTTTTGTAAATAATTTCTCGTAAAAATCTTTATAACTAACTGGACACATATGAAGCATGAACTAAGTATATATTTAGTTTATGCTTCATATAAGTCTAGTTAACAAAAATGTGTCCATGAAAAATGTATATACATATGTACGTACCTGTAGTTAGAATATTTGAGTTCGTTAGAGTCGTTGAATGTTACTATGGTCGATGATGACAACTGTGACATTTCCACTGACACTTTTGCTAGGTTTTTATATATTATATATATATATATATATATATATATATATATATATATGTATGTATATATATATATATATATATATATATATATATATATTATATATATATAGTAGCTGTTACGGTATTAGCCACACAGGTAGCTGTTACGGTATAGCCACCCTTATGAAAGGTGAAACTCGAAACACGTGTCTGTGGATTACTTATTATATATATATATATTATATATATATATATATATATATATATATATATATATATATATATTCATGTCTTACAAGTTCTTTTCAATCTTTTCAAGTTTTCTGCTCAATTTCCAAATATCAAAGTGGAAACTATTGACTAGTCCAATAAAGTTCTCACCTCTAGTACTTTCAGTATTCTAAAGTGCCATCATCAGGAGTAGATGCAGTTGAGCACGTTCCTGGTTCCAACCAAACCCAGAATGCGGTTAAATGACCAAGCAGTAGTGGGAGTGCTGAAAGTACTAGGGATCAGAAATTTGGTAGACTAATTAACAGACTCGACAGTGATATTAAGAAATTGGCCAGGAAACTTGAAAAGATCGAAGAGAAACTAGTGAGACAGGATTAGGCGTCAGATCAGAATCGAGTCGGCACCCTATGAGAGAGCATGTCTCTCAGGGCTCGCATCTCAACCGCAGTGGTTGAATATGGGCTGGGCTGTGAAATAAAAACTTTATCAGAAAACAACAAATTCTTGTTAATTGATTATCAAAAACAAGAAATGACCAGTCCAACATGAACGAAGAACCACCAAGAAGTAATACCAACCCTTAACAAAAAGCCTTGAAGAGAAGTCGGTAATTTATGAAGAAGTGCGTCCAGGTCTCCTGCCTCAAAAATTGCTACCCGGTGACTATTAAAATAACGACCCATCTCAGTCTATTCAAAACTATCCATCTTCATATCTATCTATCTACCTCAATTTGTTCATATTTATCTATATTACTTTAAACTAGCATATATATGCACCCTCCGGGTGCATGTGTTTACGTTTTAATATAATATATTATATTATATTAGAAAAGCTAATGAAACTAAATAAGAATGAAGATAAAAAGATTTGAAACAGAGGGGAGTATAATTGAAAAATAGAATAACTGAAACTTACTCTTCCATCACTTCCATCTTTCATTGCTAAATTTTCCTAATTTAACTATTTAGTTTAAATAGGAAGTAAGAATATAATTACAGTTCTTTGTTCTTATTAATCGATTTCTTTATGATTTATCCTCGAAAACTTTTGCTCATATTTATTAAATAAAACCAAACAATCACCAATCAATAATACTAAGCACATATTTATTAAAATCAAATTTTCAATATCAATATGCAAATTAGTATTTTCCGTTCACACAATAAACCGCCATTTTGTATATATAAATACAATTGTATATTATTATGATGTAGATAAGGCCAACAGTAATAATCATATAAAACAATTTTATTAATAATTGAAGTTTAAATAAAAACAATATCATGGAGAATGTGACGTAAATACCTAAGGGAATTATGACTTGAATAGTAATATAGTTTCTGTTACAGACAGAAAAGCACACAATCTCCATTATAATAAGATATTAAGATATTTTTTATTCATGTTTGTTTAATGTCTTGTTTTTAGTTTAAATAAACAAGAATTACGACAAAAAAAGAAGCCCCCCCCCCAATAAATTTACTTGTCGAAAATATCTATCTATCTACATTTGTTCATATCTATCTATATTATTTTGTTTGTTTATCTATCTATCTATCTCATTCTATTCCAAACTATATATCCATCTTCATATCTAAACAAGAATTACGCCAAATTACGATAAATAAACAAGAATTACGATGAGCTGGGGTTGTTATTTTGATAATCACCGGGTAGCAATTTTTGAGGTAGGAGACCGGGACGCACTTCCTCATAAATTACCGAGAAGTCAGCCTGAAGAATATGGTTAGAACTAGTAGCAACGAGAAACAAGTAAGAACCATCATCTCATGTCCTCTCTCTCTCTCTCTCTCTCTCTCTCTCTCTCTCTCTCTCTTCACTCTCTGTATCTCTGTCTGTCTGTCTGTCTCTCTCTGTCTCTGTCTCTGTCTCTGTCTCTCCCTTCGTGTATATACCCGATGTATTATGTGGGTATACAACAAACCAAGAGTGTCCCATCTGAGGTAACTGACAATAGCAGAACATTCTGAAATATATTTTAGCAATGACATTCTTTGACTGGGTAAAGCTATGTAAGAAACGAAAAGTCAGCTATTGTTCTTCCACACAACTATCCTGTCAACGAAAAATTATGATGTAAGCAAAGCCTATATCTGCTTCGTTGTTTCTTTTTTCCTTAGAGGACAAATTGGCAAGCACATTTCGGGACTGAACTAACCGACGAAATAAGCCACTGCCAACAACGAAACGCTGGCCAAAAAGTAAAAATAAATTTAAGCCCAGCGTCTAACGACAAATTAAACAAAGCTATATTACACACCAATCGTATTTCATTGTAACTAATATATATAATATATATTATATATATATATATATATATATATATATATATATATCAAGGGCAGTTGTGTGTATGTATGTATGTATGTATGTATATCCGGAGGAAATTACGATAAGAAAAACAGTTACACACAAAGTAAATACATATACACATTCACTGTTACTGAGTCGATATTCAACAATTTGCATAACTAGGACACATCTGGCACACATAACGATCGGTGTTGATTGAGTCGATAGGCGTTGTATACGCATTACTGTGAACTCTCATGTGACGCTTGGTACCACCAGCTGTTCGGCACACTTTTGTGCAGCGGGAACATAAAATGTCCTCATGTTGGGAATCATGTTGGGAATCAGCGTGTGGCATGGAAGACACAACAATTGCATTCGGGTTTCTCTCATGTGATTTCACGTGGAGGGCCAAGCCTGCTTTTGACAACAGGGCCCTGTCACACTCCTCACAGATACACACATCACCAGAATTGACCGGCAGAGTATCACGTTTTCAGCATGCTCTCCTGAGTTTTGCTCGGTCCAATCATGTAGCTTAAACCAGTTCTGCACCCCTGTATATCGCACCCCTCCACTGACCACGATACACACACACACACACACACACACACACACATATATATATATATATATATATATATTATATATATATATATATATAGAGAGAGAGAGAGAGAGAGAGAGAAACAAGAAAACAGAAAAGAACTGGTGAAGCCTTATCACCCTTATAAGTAAAATAATCTCACACTAAGACAGTCTCATAAGATATTCATAGCCTGATATATATATATATATATATATATATATATATATATATATATATATGAGAGACAGGCAGACAGACAGAGAGACAGACAGAAAGAGATTGAGAAAGATGTACAGAATAGGAAAGAAAGAAAGTAAGGAAAATAACTAGCGGCATTGAAATCAATAATAAGAATGTTATGAACGAGGAAAGAAACATTGAGAAAGAAGATTGAAAAGTAAAGCAAGGACTCTGACAGTTTATGGTCGAATTTTGTAGCCAATTTGAAAAGTTTTCCCTTTTCTTATGTCCAGAAAGACGACGACGACGACGACGACAACGAAAAGGAGGCTATTGTTTTCTGTTGGCTTAACGGCCCATCAATCGACAGAGAAAGTTTTGCAATAGGGAAGCTGTAGAAATTCAGGGACAAGACAGGTTGGAAACAATCATTCTTCACCGATTGTTCCACGTAATTGTACTACAGGGTGATTATTTCTGACTCGGAATTCTATTTGCTACAGTTCCCAGACTTATAAATAGTGGCTGGCCTCAACAATCGATCCCCGAAGCCCTATTTAAGTGCGAACGGAGGCGCCAGGAGCCAGCCAGCTAATCTCTCTTTCTTTTTTTACCCGCCTTTTCCCGCCATTTTATTTTCTGGTTTATTCGTTTTCTTTCTTCCGATTCGTTTTCTTTCTATTCTCCTCAATTATTCATTCTTGTTGTCTTTCTTTCTCGATTTTTCTTGTTATTTATTTATTTTTTCATCATTCTTTTCCTCGTTTTTTTTCTGTTCCCTTTATTTCTGAATTTCCATCTTTTCCATTTACTTCATTTCTTTCGTTTTTACTTTTTCCTTCCTTTCTTATTCTCTCTTTCATTCATATCTTATATTCTTCTATTATATTACTGTTTCTTAATTCCCGTTTACGTTTCATTGTTGATTATTATTCCCTATTTTATTCATTCTTTCAAATTTTCTTTCATTAAACATTTATTTCAATTTTTTTCTATACCCTTTACGCCTTTCGTTTTTACTTATTCATTCTTTCTTTCATTCATTAGTCCTTTTCTATAATTCTGCTAATCTTTCTTCATTCTCGCCTACATTTTCTTATTCCATTCTTTCTATTCTTCTTTCATTTAACCATTATTTCAATTTCCTTCCACTATTTATCGAATACTTTCTTCCTTGGCTATATAAAATCATAATTTCTTTCTTTCTTTTTTCATTTCTTCTTTTCCTCATATTGCTATCCCCTTTCCTTCATTTTTTAATATTTTTCCTTCGCTCATTCTTTTCGTATTGTTCTTCATTACCCCCCCCTCTCTCTCTCTCTCTCTCTCTCTCTCTCTCTCTCTCTCTCTCTCTCTCTCTTTCTGAAAAAGAACCCATGAGCCTAGAAAGAAATAAACAATCCCTTTTTGACTATACGACTTTTGTATGTTGTTACTCTGAACTAACGACGGCTACTACTACTAACAACTACTACTACAATCCGACGTTGGCTCCTACACAACACTTTCTGGCGGCTGTATCGGGACAACACTCCAAAGTCCCAAGCAGTAAAAAAAATGTAGATTGTTAATATATAAAGATACTAAATATAATACTATAATGAAGTAAAATTATTTAGATATACGCATAAAAAGCGTTAAGACCAGCAGAAAGCGAACGAAGTTTATCTACATTCTAATATACAAACAATAATGTTAAGATTGCGACTGTCATCTATAGTTTCTCGACATGTACATGATGTAAGCTTTGGAGTAAAGGTCTTTAAAAACGATAATAATACTGATGAACGACAACAACAACAACAACAACAACAACAGTACTCATACTATTAATGATAAAAATCGGACAGTGATGTAAATTTTGATGGAGTCCTTAGTACGGCATCCAAATGCTTGTAAAGACACCACAGAAACTGAATATCACAGAAAGAATCAAAACTATCCGTAGCATAGCACGGTTAAAAATCAGCTAGAAACCTTAGATGAGTCATATAAGAGAATAAAAACAAAGAAAACGATACTATAGTTGACTCATGGGTCGTCTTTCGATGCGTATATGAATTAAAATATTGGAGTAAATATATACATAAATCAATATATGATATACTCTAATTCATATATATATATATATATATATATATATATATATATATATATTATCATAAAGGTACACGGTAATAACCTACTTGATTTTCACCATAAGGATCTTCAGGGTTAAATCCACTGGATTAATCAAGATATTGATTAATTGTAGTCGATTTCACGTGTGTGTATTTTTTCGCGATAAACGGTTGATTATAGGTCCGCGGTCGAAGAACGCTGATTTTAAATTCAAAAATTCAAAAATTCAAAAAGAGCGGATTTTTTCTAAGGATCAAAATATAATCATTGTTAGAAATCTGCTTTGTGCTATTGTTTTAATGGTTTATGACAATTATGAGGATTGTCTATATTATTATAGAGTCTGTAGTGATTAAACCTGGTGTCATTAATATATGTCTAAAGTTAATTATTTTGATTAAAGCCGCTAGAATGTGTATATATGTATTCACACATGGAGGTGTATTTTACCATTTCAATGGTCTTATTATTATTAAAAGTAATAATAACTTGCATCAACTAACCATTGTGACCATTTTCCCCGGTAAGTCACTTTTTCCACAAATACCACACATATATATATATATATATATATATATATATATCTTGTTGAGGATAATTCTATGCGGAATTCTTCTGTAGTGATAGACAGAAACTTTGGTGTGTACGTGTCGACGTATAACTCAGAAAAGAGATGTCACTCAGATTCGAAATTTTGCATATACCTTAATATCCCTATAACTCAGTAACACACCAAATTTGGTTATTGATTTTTACTGATTAGATGGTAATTAAACAAAAGTCATCCGATTTGCCGAACTGTTCGCATGGTGCTGCTCCTGATAATTTTTGGTCTGCTTATAATGTTTTGCCTACGAGCTGATTAAGTAGCATTACTAGCTAATTTTAGTAGACAAATTCGCACACTAATCGCTTCAGTTCAGAATTTCTTGCGTATTCCTGGTCCAATCTTAAAAAAGATTCATTTGGTTAGAAAGAAAATAAAATAATCTTTCTAAATATGTAATTTTTATGTTTTCGTCTATTGAATTATTTTTTACAGCGAATTAACTAACAATTCAAACGAAAGCATTTAACGATAACTGTTGTAGGTGACTCACCTATGACACGAACACAGACTTACCCACAGGGTATATATCAACAGAGAAAAGTTACTCAAACGAGAAGTAGCAGATACATATTCTTCGTGTACGCTGTAACAAGGAAACCCTTTCATTATACGTTGATATATATTGCTGAATACTCTATGTTCCCTACATTTTATACCCGTGTTGAGTTATTACTTATTGACCCTTCAACAGGTCATAACAATAACTCAACTTTTTTAAATTAATACTGTAATTTTAGAATAATCAGTATAACTCAAATATTTTTGAAAGAAACTATTTAGTAATGAGACACATTTGTATATAAGATTTTTTGCTGGTAAATATTCTCTAACGAAAAATATAATTTCTTATAAAGATATTAAATGTATGTTACCTTTTATTTTTGAATTTGATAAAACTTTACAACTAAAAGATTCTATACAGGAGTTTTTTACGGTGATAAACATTTCGCTTACTTACAGTTAAGCTGTGGCATTGTATTTAGTTATGAAAAACATCAAAGGATGAAAGAATAGATAATGACATAAGATATCGTAGAAGCGAGTATATAGACAAGTTTTATTAGATGAAGATAATACACCTAAGATAAAATGCACAAATAAAACAAATGTACAAATAAGACAAAGTGTTTTATGTCACCTGAAAGAGTTGGAATAACCATAGATAAATTGCATGAGTCAGTTTAAAATGCTTCACTTTGCTCAAAATAATTTTGTGAATGCTAAGAAATACCAGCTGAAAATATGCAAATAGCTTTGTATGTTAAAGTGATTAAAGTTTTTTTCGTGTGTGTGAAAACGATGCTTCCTAAAAGAAGGAATACTTTTATGCTAACTTGTTTATATAAAAATGTCTTTAATTCTTTTTCTGGCTTCGAATTATGAGTTTTTGATAAAACGTTGGACTATTTCTTTGAATTGTTGAGATGAGGCTTGATTATTAGAATTATTTGGATTTTTCGGAATATTGTCATAATCTTTATTTTCATCTGTACTACGTTTCGATCGATGTGCCCTCCTGCTTTCTTCAGGTATTTATTGGCAGAATCGGAAGCCTTCTCTAACTCGGGAACCTTCTTTCCGAACTCGGGTACCTTCTTTCCGAACTTGGGTACCTTCTTTCCGAACCCGGGTACCTTCTTTCCGAACTCGGGTACCTTCTTTCCGAACCGGGTACCTTCTTTCCGAACTCGGGTACCTTCTTTCCGAACTCGGGTACCTTCTTTCCGAACCCGGATACCTTCTTTCCGAACTCGGGAACCTTCTTTCCGAACCCGGGTACCTTCTTTCCGAACTCGGGTACCTTATTTCCGAACTCGGGTACCTTCTTTCCGAACCCGGGTACCTTCTTTCCGAACTCGGTAACTTTTGTCGTAATCGGGTGCCATCACGGAACATTGAACCCAAACCTCTTCGCATTTTAGTAGTATGTATCATCAACACGTACTTAGGACGGGTTGATGATACATGCTACTGACATGTTTACAGAGTTGAGTTCAAAGTTCCATGATGGCTCCCGATTACGACAAGAAGGTTCCCGAATTCGTAAAGAAGGTTGCCGAGTTTGGAGGGAACCTCGGCTTAAAACAGTACAGAAATAAGAATAAAGATAAGGACAATAGTCCGAATAATCCAAATGTATACTTTTATGCCCACTTGTTTATGTAAATTTGTTTTTAATTCTTTTCCTTGCATCGAATTTTGAGTTTTTGATAAAACGCTCGACTTAAACATTTTTCTTTATAGTGAAAAGTTGCAGTCATTAAGCCCGCCGTTCGTTTTTTTTTATTATTATTATGCCGTGTTTTTTTTTTTTTTTTTTTTACTCATTGTTGTTTGATTTGCGTGATCTAGTTGGAACTGGGGATTTCATTTTGAAAATAAACTTTAGAAATAAACTTACAGTGGAGGCCCGTGGTGTAATGGTTACAATCGGAAGAAATGGCCTAGTCGTCGCGAGTTCAAATCCTGAACGAAGCTACAGTTCACATAGCGCTAATACTCTTTGGAAATGTATGAATCCAACTACTCCATCTCCAGTTATGGGTAAGTAGTAGGGCGGACTCGATTATTTAACCATGGTTAGGTAACTAGTCTAGGAGAAGGAAAATTCTGAATTCAAACCTGTTAAATCCGCTAGGGGGCGGTCACTACTAGAATAGGCTCGGTCCTAATTATTGATCTATTTCTTTAAAAAAATGACTGTTCTTTCTTACTGTATGAGAGTTGCCACAAGCTCCCAAGTGACGAGAACTCATTCTTCTGTAAAAAATCGTAACTGACTAATATTGGCGGGATTTTGCGGAAATTAAATTAAAAAAAACTGTCTGATGCTGGAGGATTTTCGTGCATATACTCGTGACAAAAATCATTCAGAAAAATGACTCAAGGGTGAGTGTGTTTTTGACTTGTATTGTATGATCAACTTCAAAAGTTATGTTTGTTGAAACTTGATTATTAAAAAAATAATTCTAGTGTTTGTATAAATAATATCCTTGTAAAGTTGAAATCTCTAGTATATACTCTACGTGATATTTTGGTACTTGTTGGAGGCGCGTGGTCTTATAAACATTAGACCACGCCCCTCCAAGAGTCGTGGGAAATGGACTCATCGACCCATGTTCAAATTCTGAACAAAGCTACAGTTCATAGACCGCTAATACCCTCGGGAAATGTATGAATCCAACTACTCTTACTCCAGCTATGAGTAAATAATAGGGAAGACTGGGCTCTTTAAACTTGGTTAGGAAACCAGTCTAGGAGAAGGAAAACTTTGAATTCAAACCAGTTAAACTCCGCTTGGAGTGGTCACCACTAGAATAGGCTCAGTCATAATTAATGATCTATTTCACTAATATAATATATATAAAAAAAAGTAGTCAACGGAGCGGCCTAAAGTCGGTATCAGCCAGTCAGCGAGGGAGACTATCCCCTTTTCAATAGGGCTAGACCAAGGAGATTGTTTTGGCGTCTTAGGTGGAGCGCCACCTACCATCAGCTCCTTACTTTACTGCACAGATCCCTGTGCTACTCATACGCTGAGTTGGCGAGGACTGGTATCGAACTAGGAACCTTGTGGTTTCTAGCCGAACGCTCTACCGACTGAGCTAACCCGGCCCCTTTTAAGATATATAAATTCATATTTCTGTTCAAATCAGACAAACAAATAGAAATTTATTGCCAAAGAAAAGCATGGCTTCTGGTCTTAGTAATTTTGAACACTAAAACAACAACTTCCTGCTGTTTCTTCAAAGCGGACAGTTTTCGACATTCACAACCTTTTACCTCCCCCTCACCTTACCGCTAATCCTATGTTGATTACATTATAATTTTGCTGTATATCTTATTATAATGGAGATTGTGTGTTTGTCTGTCTGTAACCGAAACTACATTACTACTCAATTCACAGTCCCCTTGCTTATTTACATCATATTCTCCATGATTTTATTTTTATTTAAACCTCAATGAATAATAAAATTGTTTACATTATTAAGACTGTTGACCATATCTACATACTAATAATACGCAATTGTATTTATATATACAACAAAATAGTGGTTTACAGTGTGAATGGGAAGGCTAATTTGCATATTGATCTTAAAAAATTGATTTTAATAAATATATGCTAAGTATTATTGATTTCTAATTGTTTGGTTTTATCTTATTGAATATGAGCAAAAATCTCTGGGATAAATCTTAAAAGAAATTCATTAAGAAGAAATAACTGTAATATTATCCTTTACTTCCTATTTTAAGTAAAGAGTTAAATTAGGAAAATTTACCAATGAAAGACGGGAGTAATGGAAAATGATGGAAGAGTTAGTTTCAAAGCTGTTCTATTTTTCGATAATAACCCCTCTGTTCCAAATCTTTTTATCTGCATTCTTATTTAGTTTTATTAGCCTTTCTAATTTAACATGATATTTTATTATATTAAAACTTAAAAACTTGCACTTGGAGGGTGCATAAATTTGCTAGTTATAAGAATTAATGTAACTTACAATGCTTACAAAATCAAAACATTAGTCCGTATAGATGTAATAATACGATGGCCACTTACCGTCCTTGGCGTTTTTGTGTTACATGGGGTGCATGTACGGTTCCTACCACGACACTTAGATACAAACAAACCATTGGATTTTTAACTTTGGCACCATACCAAAGAATGAAATAAAATTACGCTTTCAACATTTTGTTTGAATTATTACAAAGCACAAAAATATGATGTAAATTTAGTTGGATTTTACGGCATGTCAACACTTAGGTTATGTTATGCTGAAGATGTTTTTTTTATTCATTATTGATGGGTATTCAATTTTTTACCTCATTTTTAACACAGTTTTTAACTTATTTTTTTATCTAACGCATAGTTCGGAGACTAACAGGTACGAAAACTCCAGGTCAGAGTTTCCCTCGAAGTAATAGCAATGAAGGAGTGCTCTACAGTCCTAAGAGATCTAGAATTGGTACATATCAAGAAGATGTATTACAAGTCATGCCTTAAATACTAAGACCCCCAGCCACTACATTCTACCGCAAAATGATAAGAATATCGGGGTGTTGCCATAGGGGCAATGCAATGGTGACAATCATTTAGAGGTTAATGTGACCAGCTGATTGATCGGAGAGGGCCTCTCCGACCGACCGACACAAGGTCATTCTCAGCGTAATTTAACAAGTTTTTCTTCTCGAAGGTTATACAGTCCAGTTTTCCCTACTGTTTTATCTATGGTTAGCGGAATGAGAACAGGATACCCCCGTGGAATAAATAAAGGGTCAGGTTCAAAGTTCCGTGATGGCTCCCGATTACGACAAGAAAGTTCCCGAGTTCGAAAAGAAGGTTCCCGAGTCCGAGAATGTTCCCGAGTCCGACAAGAAATACTTGAAGAAGGCCGGAGGGCATATCAGCCGAAACGTTGTACAAATAACAATGAAGATGGGGACAATAGTCCGAATAATGCAGATAATACTAACTATACTTTTATTCTTTACTTCCTATTTTAACTGATTGGTTAAATTTGGAAAATTTAGCAATGAAAGTCGGGAGTGATTGAAGGGTAAGTTTCAGTTGTTCTATTTTTCGATTATACCGCCCCTTTGTTTCAAATCTTTTTATGTGCATTCTTATTTAGTTTCATTAGCCTTTCTGATTTAATATAATATTTATCACATTGAAACTTAAATACTTATACCCGGAGGGTGCATATATTTGCTCGTAATGTTAGTAATGGCTCTCAATATTGGCAATTGTCCTACAATAGCCAGTGAGACATGTTGTCATTTAAAGATCAATCTTTTACATAACGACATTGATTTTATGGATCTTCCATTAATTGCAGTGAATCAATCTTTCGGCTCCCATGTGACTTGTGGATAGAGATACACTTCTCTTCAGAAGACTTGATCGCCTAATCGTCTGTGCTTAGATGATTTGAAATAATTGTTTGCTCGCCTGACGAACAAGAATTCTTTACACAAGTTTCGATTCACTTATCTATTCCCGCCATTTCTATGACTATTCCACTCGTCTTCCTTTATTTTCATTAAAGATCCCAGCAGGAAGTCTCATCATGATTTAATAGTTTACAAGCTAATCTCAGAGATCAATTACTATTGATTAGTGAGTAGGATCATCGCTAGGTGTCCTTTAATTGTGGTCTAGTGTAGAATTTTAGCTACGCTTCCAGCATAACTATACAAGATGTGTCAGAAAAAGTATCATCATTTTTTTGTACGTTTTGACACGCCTTTTATTCTGAAAATAATTAACGTTCCATTCGTTGTTCATTTCTATCTTGGTAAATACAGCTTCAAACCTGGCACTTTTATGACACATCTTGTATTCTGAAAAGGAATAACGTTCCATTCATTGTTCATTTCTATCTTGGTAAATACAGCTTCAAACTCGGCACTTTTATGACACACCTTGTATTCTGAAAAAAAAAAGTTCCATTTTTTGTTCATTTCTATCTTGGTAAATACAGCTTCAATATTGATACTTTAATTTAAAAAAAACCTTCTATGTTCAAGTTTATTTGCACGTTGGATGAAAGGGATACATCATGAGGTCGTATATTGAAACAATTCACGATTTAATAGATAGAAAATTAAAACATGTATATCGTAAATTTACTTCATAATGGCATATCGCTGCCCGGTCGTGAAAACGTGAAACTATTCGTAGTAATAGGTAGTTTTGATTCTTCTGTTAGATATATATCTAGCCACATATAAATCAAATCTATATTATAACTGTCTTCCTTTCGTTCACACTTTACATTATCCATATACCCTTTTTCGAGCCTGGTGGGATATTCTTCCACTACCACACACGTTCAAATTAGATATTATTCTAAATATACCCACTGCCAAGCGCCATATTCTTCCACATTCCGCCTCAACCAAACTGGATATTCTTCTCCATTGTGCTTCTTCAGATCAAACTTCATGTTTAACTCCAATAGAATTGCACTTGTAACAATATGGGATATATTTTCGTGGTAATGACAGAACTATGTCATCTCAACAAGTATCGTGACTAGCATTGAATCATATGTTTATCTTCGTGTAGATATTGATGCATACTAATTCCAAACTATAGACAGGCGAGGATAGAAAAGAAGTGTCATGAAACAATGTCGTTAGAATATTTAGAATATCTCTTAAGAAACTTGTTTCGAAAACCACAATTGTAATAAATGAAACTGTAACAGAGTGATATGTGTCGCATAGGCCAAATCAAGTTTTAGTTGTAGTTGTCGTTATTAGTAGCCTTTAGGTCAGAAACAACATACACACAAGTTGTATAGTCACAAGGAGCTTTGTATTTATTTTTAGGCTCCTGGGTTCTTTTTTCAGAGAGAAGGAAAGACAGAGAGAAAGAGAGGGAGTATCGTCAAATTATCCTATCTTCATCGTATCATGCTTTGTACCGCTGTCCCACACCCACACGAGGTACCAGGACCAACGTCTGTCTCCTACTAGAGCCGAAAGGAAAAGAGGCAGATTTTCTCTTCTACCGTTTCTCGAACCGGCGTCAAATCCGGTTACGGTCAAAACCCGGAACTTCCGTTTTTATTTTTAATTCTATTTCAGTGGTCATTATCCGGTCAAATTACTGGCACCCCGCTAAGTGTTTACTCTTCTAAATGTTAAGCTTTGTTTGTTCGTATTTCGTGTTCCTCTCTTTCTCTTTCAATGCCCGTAAAACCACAATGATTACACTACACAGGAATAATCATCGATAGAGAAACAGTGCCCTATTTAAATAATACCCTATCTATTGTAAGAAAGTAACTTATGTGTTGCAGTACCCCCAACTGTCCAAGGCAGAGTAACCCACATGCCATATGGGCGTGTAATACCTGAAACCATGGGTAGCAGCGTGTTGGATGTTAGACACGGCGGACGAACCCAACATGGGCCAACGTTGTATCTCACAAGATGCTGGGTAGATGCGCCCAAACGCGGCCCAACGGCCAGGATCAAACAGTTCAGTCAGGAAACTACTTCTGCTCATCTCAAAGGCTGACGTCTATTGATGAGTTAACAAAACAGCCACCAGAGGGTATCGATGAAAGCGAGCCAACCAAACCTATGAAAACACATGACAATATGAAATCATGGTGAAAGATTGTCATGAATATCCATGCTAATTGGCGCGACATGGTGATAATTGTAAGAAATAAGCATATATATGTATAAAATACAAGGAAGCGCGTGGCGTAATGGTTAAAGTCATGGGAAATGGACTCGTCGCCCCGAGTTCAAATCCTGAACGTGGTAATTGCATTTCACTTAGCGCTAATATCCTTGGGAAAGGTATGAATCCTACTCTACCTCCAGCTATGGGCAAATAACAGGACAGATTGGACTCTTTAAGCATGGCCAAGTAACCAGTCTAGGAGAAGGAAAACTCTGAACTCAAACCTGTTAAACTCCGCTTAAGAAATTGACCTTGTGTCACATCCTGCTCGTGCGGAGGGGTTGGTAAATATATATATGTATAAAATACGACATCTAAATTGGTAGGTCTGTTTAGTCGTTGAAAAATTGTGTGGAAGCGGGAGTTCTGACGTGGAAGCGGCCATTCTGTAATGGTTATCATCATGTAAAAAGGGGAACGGCGATATATTCTTCTCGTGTGGAGGGGTTGGTAAATACATGCATATATATCCACTTGGTGTTATTAATTTCGAATTCCAGGTAAAACCAAAATATTCAATTCCTGAAAGATGCGCAGCTAGTTCGCATACACTTGGTAGACTATCAGCAGTGATGCTGATAACGTTTTGATTTATTGCGTCCTGGGACGCACATATTTGCTTTGAAAGAGTTCATGGGAAAATCTATGGATCCCAACTAAAGCTACCTAACTCCTACCTTGTAACCTATCCTGTGTAATTCGTTTCTCAGAAACTATTGAAATGTATTTACAGTTAGCTTGGTGAGCGAAAGAAAAAAAGAAAAACACTGGATACGATTTTCTGCGTCCTTTAGATTTTTATGCGTCAGGGACACAGGACGCCCTGCCTATCAGCATCTCTTAGTACTATATATTATTCCCTCCTTAATATTATACTGTTTACGAATTGAAGTAAGCTTTGCAAATATTTATAAAACCTGTTTATATTTATTTTCTGCCTTTGAGATTTTATGGATATTAGACACATAGACTTCAATTAATTTTGTTGATTCCGAGACAAAAATTAATTGCTACTAATAGTCACAGACTTTCTCCACTGATCAGACAATACTACATTCTTAAGATACTGACAAGTGGAATGAGGAGGTGGGTGTTTACACTGAAGACATATATTGTAATATTGTATTCGATTTACATTACAATAGATGGAGAAAGTCTAGAGTTCTGTAGATTTCTTTTCGGATCCAATTCCGTTTTATATTTGTATGATTTCTATCCATCACACTTTCATTCCACTTGTAAGATTCTTCAGAATGGAATACTGTTGGACGATTGGGAAACGTGAAATAGTTATTAGCAATATGTGGTTTTGATTCTCATGTTAACTGCCTAGATATACCCTAACCCACCCCTATATTCTCATTAAATATTATGGCAACTTTTAAACAGAACACACACCCACAGACAGACATACATACACGCACACACACACACACACACACACACACACACAGCACATATATATATATATATATATATATATATTATATATATATATATATATATAGGGTGTTCTGGAGGAATTTGACAGTTTCATACGGAAAAAGAAAGTGTTTGGTAACTACTAAATTTAATGGATTGTAAAGAATTTCAGGCACGGAAATTGCACTACTCTCAACAAGTTTCAATAAAAATGACTGCCATTAGTGTATATCACAGCCTCAATCCTGCTCCGAAACCTGGAGTAAGCTGATGTTAAAGTTTTCCTGGGAAGGGTCTCAAAAATACATTAATTCTGTCGGATCAAGTCAGTGTTATAACGAATATAAAGTGTTCAATACGTTAGTAGAGCGGATTTAGTATTAAGGTGTATATAGAAATAACCTACTCAAGTTATATCGTAAATGATCTTCAGGGTTAATTGTAATGAATTAATCAAGATACCATTAATCAATTGCGGGAGTGAATAATTACATTATTCACATCCGCAATTGCCTGTAATCAATCAATATCTTGATTAATTTATTGCAATTAACCTTGAAGATCCTTTATGGTGAAACTTGAGTATATTATTTCTATATACACCGTAATACTATATATATATATATATATATATATTATATATATATATATATATTATACTAGCAAATATATGCACCCTCCGGGTGCAAGTATTTAAGTTTTAATGTAATAAAATATTGTATTAAATTAGAAAGGCTAATGAAACTAAATAAGAATACAGATAAAAAGATTTGAAACAGAGGGTGTATAATAAAAAATGGAACAACTGAAACTTACTCTTCCATCACTCACGTCTTTCATTGTTATTTTTTCTAATTTAAGTATTTAGTTAAAAGAGGAAGTAAAGAATAAAATGACAGTTATTTTATCTTGTTAATGGATTTCATTTAAGATTCATTGAAGAGATTTTTGCCTATATTCATTAAAATAA
This sequence comes from Doryteuthis pealeii, assembly GCA_023376005.1. NCBI lineage: Eukaryota > Metazoa > Mollusca > Cephalopoda > Myopsida > Loliginidae > Doryteuthis > Doryteuthis pealeii. The sequence goes on from CM042157.1 coordinate 3,428,956, forward strand.
AACCAAACAGTTAGAAATCAATAATACTAAGCACATATTTATTAAATTCGATTTTTTAATATTAAAATGCAATTAGCCTTTCCGTTCACACTGTAAACCGCTATTGTTTGTATATATAAATATAATTGCATGTTGTCAATATGTAAGACATAGTTAACAGTATTAATAATGTATGACAATTTTATTAATAATTGAGGTTAAATAAAAATAAAATCATGGAGAATGTGATGTCTATAACTAAGAGAATTGTGACTTGAGTAGGAATATAGTTTTCGGTTACAGACAGAAAAACACACAATCTCCATTATAATAAGATATATATATATATATATATATTATATATATATATATGGGGGGGGCGAGTATATGTGGGTCTGTCCGTCAGTGTCTCTATATGTGCATTTGTTATTGAGCGCACCTGTATCTACCAGCCTATTGTCGTTTATGAAGAAAAAATATTAGGTGATTCATTTATTGACTAATACGCAGTTAATTTAATACACAGAAATGCAGAAACTTTCTTATTGATTATCAATTATTGATCATATATTTTTATGGGAATTTAGGTTTGTAATTTTTCTGTCATAAATTTGTAACTTCTCTCATTAATTTTTGTAAATTTATACATTGAATACTATATTTTCATGTTTAGGTTAGAAAAAGAAATTGTCTTATTTTCTTCTCTAGGTCTACAATGAGTCTGAACTCAGAGTTTTACATCTCCTAGATCATTTACTATAACAAGCTTATACAGCCTGGTCTGTCGTACTATTTACGACAGACTAAGTTGCATAAGCTTGTTATACAGTTAATACAGCCCAGATTGTTTACCTCGTACCCAACTTGTACGGGTTAGGCACAAGGCCCTATTAACGTGGCACCACCCACAAGCCGAGACTCATGGGTAGCAGGTGGAAAAATTGCGTCGATCCTGTCGGCATTCCCCCTCAAGAGGGCCGCCTCAGGCACTGTGCAATAAACCCAGCTCTGCCCATTTAAGTCAAGGGAGCAGGTATTGCCTGGGGGGATAGCCCCCTGGGATCGACGCTATTATTTTAATAAATCTGATCCAGTCGCCGAGGCTCACTGGACCCCCCCCCCGGTGGGGAGTTACTAATCCAGCCCAGTATAAGCTGTATAACAAGTTTATGCTTGTTATTCCTAACAAATATAAGCTTTTTAGAAATCTATACTTTAGCTTAAACGAATAGGTCCGTGTTATAACGAATATAAAGTGCTCAATACCTTAGTAGAGCGGATTTAGTATTAAATCCACTGTACTAACGGATTAGTAGTTACTAGAGCGGATTTTAAATCAGCTCTAAAAAGATTCAAAATTTTAAATCTTTTAAAAATTAAAAGATTTTAATTCTTTTTAAATTAAGAAGATGACGTACCAGTGAATAAAATATCGGTATTATATATTTATAATAAATCATCACCATGTCGCGCAATTAGCACGGATATCCATGACAATCTCTCGCCAACCTTCTCTATCGTTCATTGTCCCAGGGATTTCATCTGCACAGCATCCAGTATCCATGCAGAGTTGGTTAATGCAGGTCGTTGGTGGGCGGCCCTCATTTAAATGTCCATGTGTTGGCTTTCACAGGAGAACGTCGCTTATCAGTTCGTCCTTGCTCCTCCAGCAGTGTCCAGCATACCTTGTCCGTCTCAGTCGGATGGTTTGTGAGATGGGGGGGGGGTGACCATACAACTGCTTCCTTGTTGGATGCTGTTTCCTCGACTTGTTCAAGACCACGTGCGGCATTCTTGTGCAGCTCCCCTCTAGCTTATTCTCAAGGCGCCTCGTTAGGGTCCAATTTGGTTTGGTTTTGTTTTGTTTTACGGCATATCAACCTCAGTGGATCATTTAATGCCGATAAAGTTTTGAAATAAATCAATTCTTTATGGATACTACAATTCTTTTATAAATACATTTTTCTATTTATCGCATAGGTGGGGTTAGGGTCCAAGTGGTGCAGCCATACAGCAGCACTGATACAACCATATCTTGGAAGAATTGTCGCTTTAACTTTTCAGAGAGATCGGATTTCCATATGACTGATAATCTGTTTATAGCCGACCATACCTTTCCTATTCGTGTATTAACATCGCTTTCTGTGGATGAGATATTACTACCTAGGTATATGAATTGTTCTACTGGCTTCAGAGGCTTACCGTTGAGTCTGAAGATGTCTGCTTTCTTTTTTAAACACATGAACTCAGTTCTATCGGAGTTCACATAGAGGCCGATATTCTTGGCTGTCTTATTCAGGCTCTGTAGTAGTGATTCGGCCGGTGCCGGTGTATCTGCAAGAAGTGCAAGGTCATCAGCATAGTCCGCATCTGTGACAGTCTGTGCGGGATATCGCCTGCTTCTTGCCTTTTTTTTAGTGTGAAAACTTTTTCTTTTATGGTGTTCTGAGTGCGTAGTCTAGGCATATTATAAATAAATATGGTGCTAATGAATCTCCTTGTAGGACACCAGCGCCGATGTCAAAGAAACCTGTGTCACCATCGGGTAAGCGTATCATTGCTTTAGTGTCTTTTAGAGCATCATTATAGCGACAGACGTTTCTTTGGGGAGACCGTATGCTAGTAGTATTTGTTCCATTTTTCCTCTGTGTATGGAATCAATTGCCTAGATGAAATCTACGAATAGCAGCGTTGCCTCTAGATTTTTGATCAAACCCCTTCTATGATTCGTCGAATAGTCAGGATCTGAGCGGTTGTGGATCGATTTCTGCGGAATCCATTTTGGCTTTTCCTAAGGATTTTCTCTATTTAGGGTCGGATGCGATTAAGGAGGAGGGCATTATATATCTTAGCAGCAATAGCAGTAAGAGTTATGCCTCTGTAGTTCTTAGCGATTCCGATGTCTTCCTTTTTGGGGAATGGGAGGATGCAACCTTTCGTCCATTTATGTATTCTATTTTGTCTATATACTCCATTGCATAGCCTAAATAGTATGTCATTGGACTTTCTCATCTTCCATACCTCGGGGTATTTCGTCAAGACCTTCAGCTTTTCTACCTTTGAGTTTCTTTAAGGCTTTGTTGAGTTCCTCTGTTGTAAAATCTCATAGTTTGATGTCTAGTTTTCAATCTACGAACTATTGCTTATTATTTTCTGTTATTTTAGGGGGTTCACAGCAGTTTCTGGAAGTGGTCTTTCCACTTCTGAAGTCTATCTTTTTGGCTGGTTGCCTTTAGCTTTGATCTAGAGCTAATTTTCCTATACCACTAATTTCATATACTGTTTGCCATGCTGTCTGTCTTCCACTGATTATCTGATTTTATTTATTAGTATTCTATTTGTTCTTGTTTATATGTTTTCGTAAGTTCTATCTGGACTTTCTTAACGTTGTGTATATTGGTGTTAGTTGGGTTTGTTTAATTACGTTGGGCTGCTTTATTTTATATCGTTTCTCTTTTCTTTAACTGCTTCTGTCTCCCAGGTAACATAGGATTTGGTTCTTAGTTTGGTCGGTACGCACTCAGCTGCTGCTTCTAGGTGGGTACTGACAAAGTTTTCGTATTCCTCGTTTGGAGTGAAGCTTTCAAATGCCTCCTGGAGGATATCTAATTTATTTCGTACTGCCACAGCGTAGCGATTACATATATCACTCTTGGCAAGTGTCGACCAGTCGTATTGTACAGATTTACTGGTTTGCTTTTTGTTTCTACGTAGACTTAGTCATAATTTTGCTGTGACTATTCTGTGATCGGAGGACACTCCTTTAAAAGAGGAATAATGCTTCACAGTTCCTTGCACAATTTATCCTTTTTTTATTTATTAGTGTTACGTAGCGCCTTCTTTACCGGTCCTAATTCGTTTATGTTTATACGTTGCTGGTATATATGGTCACGTAGCGAAGTATGTTAGTAGTCGGCCTTAATGAAATCACAACACATGCCGTATAGTAGGAACTTTGACTTTATTTCTTCTTCCTCGCGTGGTGGGTGGCCAGCGTTGACAATGGAAATGACCGAGGGTTGACAATGACTACTACTTTTGGGATGACTGGCGTTGGTGAGTTAAAGGGCTTGCTGAACCTCGCAGCCAGTTGGCTGCGATGGACCGTGGCGACGGTCGCTCACTTGTTCTCCGTCCACCGCCTGTTGTCTCACTGACTTGTCTCTGCTATTGACCTCCTTTTTATGTATATCAGCCGCCTACGCATTTTCTTTTGTTATACTTATCAGTGGACAAATCTATATCCGAACTTATTGTTACCCTTCCTTTTTTGTTCGCTTTACCCGGAAAAAAATTTTTTTCGTCTTTTCTTTGTTTCGGTTTAAACGGAAAATCCTACCTCCGCTCGTACAATATACAACATTAGGATAACGTCTAATTGGGCTTTTGTATTATACTAAATATATAATCATTATTATATAATTATATAAATATAATTATATAATTATATTTAATTATATGATTATATATAATTAAATGTAATTAATTATAATTTAATTCATTAATCAATTCAATTAATTTAATCTATTTATTTATTTTTTATAATAAATCCCTTTTATTCATTATTCATGAATAAACTTAATTTATTCCTAAATATATTTTTTATATATAGGAAGTATAGTTTATTCAACCCGTTCCTAAGTGAAATGCAAACAGATTTATTCAGGATTTGAACTCGGCTCCTCTTCATAAGATGATGACAGTTACCTTAAATACTAAATTTTAAATATCTGACGTCTTAAAAAAGTTCACCGTTATACGAAGAAATAGAGACTTTAACAAAAGAACTAAAACAAATAACATTGCAAAAGTAAAAAGACGAAGAGTCTTAATTATCTTGTTAAGCAGTTGGTTCTTGGAGTTGGAGAAGAATAGTTCGAAATTCAAGGTTTGGGGTGCCAAAATTAATGTAACTTGTTGCTTTGACTATGATATCTCTGAAGATAAAACCAGGAGGAGGTCTTGAGGGTCACGTATTGATCTTGCATCTTGCCAACTTAATGGAATGAAATACTGAGAAGGGAGGAGAATATCAAACGTAAATGGGAAATGGTGAGTTCAGTGCCAATACGAGAAATAAGACTGGATTATGCGTATTAAAGAATATGAATGAATATATATTTACCAGCCCCTCCACACGAGCAGGATGTGACACAAGTGTGAGTTCATCAGATTTGAATTCAGTTTTCCTTCTCCTAGACCGGTTGTCTAACCAAGGTTAAAGAGCCCAGTCTTCCCTACTATTTATCCATAGCTGGAGGAAGAGTAGGATCCATACCTTTCCCAAGGGTATTAGCTCTAAGTGAAATGCAAATACCACATGCAGGATTTTGAACTCTGAGTGAAAAGTCCTTTCCCATGATTTTAACCATTACACCACGCGCTTCCAGAATATGAATGAACACAACACACACACACACACACACACACACACACACATACACCCACAACACCCACACACACACATATATATATATATATATATATAATATGTGTGTGTGTGTGAAGAGAGATAGAAGTGAATCCGACGGTATGTAGTATATTGAGAAATTAGAAAAAACACAGGTTTAAATAAAAGGAGTGGTAAGTTTATTAGCCGACGCTGCAGTGTTTCGATCTGTTGAGTAGATCTTCTTCAGGGCATTTGTTGATATAAAGAAAAGTAAAAAAAAAATATCACAGAATGACGAGGAAAACTTCGATAGCCCTTGTTTATCAATCTGTTTAAAATTTTAAGTTTGAAGAGGAAACGCTGGAAAGGTAGACGGTTTGAAATATGACGTCAAATATTATTATGTCTACCTTTCCAGCGTTTCTGAAGAAGATCTACTTAACAGATCGAAACACTGCAGCGTCGGCTAATAAACTTACCACTCATTTTATTTAAACCTGTGTTTTTTTCAAATTTCTCACTATACTACACACACACACACACACAACACCACACAGACACACACACACACACACACACACATATATATATATATATATATATATATATATATATATATATATATATTTGACATAATTATATTGGTTAAGTTTTTCTGTAGGTTGGAGGTATTGACACACACTATGCATCATTTAAAAGCTTGGACGCTTCTTCATTCAAATACAAGATGACAGATAAAATGAATGACTGGAACCCACCTGAATCATGGAAGAGAATACATTGTATCATGATGATGTGCACCAGCCATCAAAGTAAGGAGATTATGGTTGCTGCCCAACGCTCCCTGAACACTGTAAAATCAACCAGGCATGAACTGGAGAATTGCAATGGAGACTATGAGGCTGTGGCAAAGAAGAGAGCAACATAATAGACGATCTAATTGCGTTCGTACAGCCTTTTTTCAGAGAGGATATCAGGTTGAATTCAGATGCCTACGTGGAGTTGCTAAACACTGTGATCGAGCCTTGGATAACAAGCGTGGCCAATGGTAGGCCATATGTGTGGCAACAGGATTCGGCCCCCCGCCATACATCTGAGAAAAGTCAAAAATAGTTGTCGGCGAGTTTTTACGACTAAACCATTCCCAATGTTTGGCCTCCGAACTCCCCAGATCTTAACTCCATGAATTATTATGTATGTGGCGCTGTTGGAAAAGACACCAATCACCGTGCCAGTACTACAAAAGCCCAGTTAATCGACTGAATTAAGGTAGTTTTTGAAACCCTTCCAAATGTAACATCAGCTTGCTCCAAGTTCCGGAGCAGGGTTGAGGCTGTGATCGACACTAATGGCAGTTATTTTGAGTGAAACTTGTTGAGAGTAGTGTAATTTCCGTGCCGGTTGAATTTCTTTACAATCCATTAAATTGTGTAGTTATTAAAAGCTTGGACACTTCTTCATTCATATATATGATGCCAGATAAAATGAATGACTGGAACCCACGTAAATCGTGGAAGAGAATAAAGCATTTTACCATATGAAACTGTCAAATTTCTCCCGAACAGCCTGTATATATATTGGGGCGTTCAGAAAGTAACTACGTTTTAGCAGAAACGATATTTAAAAAATATAGATTGAATTTATTTGAATATTCTCATAAAAATGTAATCACCCTCATTTTCAGTGACTGCAGCCCCCCCACCACCACCACCACTTCAAAAAAAGAATATGAAATCTTTTGGATGTTAGGCTTTTACACATCTTTCATACTCAACTAATTTATCACGTATATATCTAACATTTAATAAGTAGCAGAACATGAGGAAAGAGAGAAAAAAATTGAAAACCGTTTCGCAATTTTTGTTCTCCGGAAAAACCAATATGTCCTTAGAAGTGGAATAGAAAATGCGCACTCCCATTAGACCGCTGTCATTGAAAAGGAAAATGATTAAATTTTTGATGATAATATTTAAATGGAATGTAACTTGAGTTATCTTTTATGTTCTCTCCATTAAAACGTAATTATTTCCCGACCAAATATTGTTTTATCTTCTATATATCATTTGATTTGCGGCAAGTGTATCAAGAAATTGGTAGAAACAATTTCTACTAGATTTTTCATTAAATACATGTATATTGGTATATTGGTAACATTTTCATTAAATACATACGCATTAATTGGTAGCACCTATGAGATGAAACGTATTGCCTGCTATTTAGCAATAAGAGCAATTTGAAGAATACGGTATATGGATAAAAAATTGATCTATTGAAATGTCGACACGTGTTTCAACCAAGAGTTTGTCCTTGTATACAGAGTATCGTATTAGTATTATTTTAAATATAGAATAACAAAAAAATCTATCAATAATGGAGATTCGCTTCCGGTTTTTGTCTGTAACAAAAATTACGTCACTGTTTACGTCACTTTACCCAAAATCGTCATAACTAAATAAATACACTCAAAATTTGAACATGCAACATTAGACAGTCCTCATTGTTTTTAAAACAAGTTTTAATAAATACATGACTGGTATTATATATCTATATATAGTTTGTTTTATTTTGATACACATTTAAAGTTTACATTTCAACTTGTTTTATTTTTTAATCCTTTAATGAATTTGATGATTTTACTTACTTAGGGTACAAAATCGCTGACATTGAATTTTGTACTCCCACCCCTCAGGCAATATGTTTCAAAAACCCATATTTACATCGCCCGGAGGGTGTTTTTTATTTTGTACGAGTAATAATGATAGAGAAACATAAAATTAGAGTATACAAAAAAAAGTCTTCTTTGATATTTTGATTTTTGAAAATAAAACGTCTTGAATACAGAAAATAATACTAAATAGGATGCTATGTATATAAGTACAAAATCTTGATCGAAACACGTCGGCATTTCAATAAATAATTTCTTTATCCATAAAATATTTTATTTCAATTTATCTTTCAACGTATATATATATCTATGTGTGTGTGTGTGTGTGTGTGTGTGTGTGTGTGTGTGTCCATTTTTACTAGAAGGATGTATTTAAAAAAATTATAATTTTTAAATTTCAAAACAATTACAAAAAATGAGAGGCGTGGAATAAACTGCCTGCATCCGTTGTAGGCTGCCAAAAGACTGCACTTTTCAAAGCCTCCATGCTTCCTGGAACCCGCCAACACTATAGCTGAAACCCCCATCCACACACATGCATGCACGATTGATCAGATTGGGCCTATCCGATTGCTAACTTACTTTTCTACAGAGGTGTAATGGTGTATCTTGAATCCCAACTGACAGGGCGGTATATATATATAAACCTACACTAATAAGCCGATAACATACTTTGATATATATATATATATATATAATATATATATATAATATATATATATACGAGGATGAATGAAAACTAATGCCATTTTGTTTAGGACTGTTATAATACAACACAGGAACATATATCATACATCACAATGAAGCTGGCCCTCTGTGGATTACATCACTATTTCTCCACATAGTCACCGTTTCTATCAATAGCAATGTTTCACCTTCGAATGAGAGTATGCATACATGCCCGTAAAATTTATGTTGACTGGACGTTGAGCACTTCTTCACTACAAATTTCCTCAACATTGAATAATGATTGCCTCAAAGGAAACATTATTCCAGTGACGAGGAAATGAATCAGTAGTGTAAAAAGTGACTCAAAGAACAGTCATCAAAGTGCTGGAGCGCACCACTTAAACTTATAGAATGTGTCTGGCCGCGTGGATTCAATCAGCCAATCAGCACGCTCGAATACGTGGTTAGTTAACTATTTAAACACCGATCTTGAAAGCCGTTTAGTTGCTCGACTTCGGCACGGACGAACGGATGAACAACCAAGGACTCTGCTTAATAGAAGGACTCTGCATAACACTAAGCAACAACCAAGGAATCTCCTTAACACAGTGATTCTGCTTAACAACAAGGAATAACCAAGAATTCTTCTTAATACAAGGATTCTATTTAACACAAGAAACACAAGGGATCTCCACTGTAAAGTGCTCTCATCTGCTGCCTAAAAATGGCAACAAGAATCGTAACTATTTGTACTTTTGATGCACTCAGAAATCGCATTCTGCTTCTAAACTTGCGGCATTCTCACCCAGTTCACTATCTATATATCTATCAGTCTATTCTTGAGTATATCGCCTCTCGTATATAAATCTCTCAGCCAGCTATTATATATTTGTACTTATCTTTATGTAAGTACCATACATAGGCGCACCTGTTTGTTATGTGTGATAGAACGTGTTATTTTCTTGAGGCAAATCCTATCATTTTATCAGTTTCCAAGTATAAATACGCAAGTTAAAAATCGATTATGAAACCACATTTCACCAACCAACGACACGTCTATTGTGTCAAGAAAGACATCACCAGAAATTCAACATACATCCACTTCTCTCCTAACTCGCTCTTTCACTATCTCAATCTCTCTCTTCTCTCTCTCTCTCTCTCTCTGTCTATATATATATATATATTATTATATTATATATTATATATATATATATATACATATTTATATATATATATAGATGTGTGTGTGTTTGTGTTATCATGTGTGCATGCGGTTGTGGGGGGAATTTATGTGTACGTATGTGTGCGTGTCTCAGAGTTTCTTATGTGTGTGTGCTTGGTCTTTACATTTATTTTCTTATCAGTCGTTGAATTCTTAAGCATTCTTATCTTTAGAATCAATAGATGTGCCCATTTTCAATCGATAACCTTTGATATCGATCAATGTTAATTCCCAATGAGTTAATCTTGACATCTTCAAGTCTTCATCTTTTTTTGTTATTTTGAACATTCCATTGCTAAATACATTTTTGGGTGTATGACTTTTGCTTTTGATCCTAATTTTTCTCTCTTCCTTTATTTATTAGTTCATATTGTTTTTACTAGTGAGGTAACCGTCTACGACGGTAATATTGCATGTCTTGTATTATCTTATTATTATCTGTTCCTATTATATACGAAGAGGTGATATACTCAATAGACTGATAGATATATAGATAGTGAACCGGGTGAGAATGCCCGCAGGTTTAGAGGCAGTAATGCGATTTCTGAGTGCATCAAAAGTACAAATAGTTACGATTCTTGTTGCCATTTTTAGTCAGTAGATGAGAGCACTTTACAGTGGAGATCCCTTGTGTTTCTTGTGTTAAATAGAATCCTTGTATTAAGCAGAATTCTTGGTTGTTCCTCGTTTTTAAGCATATTATTAGAATCATGCTTATGAAAACAATTTTCTATTTTTCAGATGGTGAGATGATCAATGATGTTTCTGTCAGAGTCAAATTATGTGAAACTATTATATATCTAATAGTGCTTAAAGGTCTTAAATCTTCTGAAATTTATTGCATAGAAGCACCCTTATAGGTTGCTTATTTTGTCTGATAACATATCAACACCTGCAGCTCAGCCAAGATAAATACTATCTTTCTGTATATATTATTTGGAATTTATTTATTTTCAATTAAATAACCTAAACCCAACCCCAATCCCAAATCCTAAACCTAAACCCTAGTTGTTTTTGTTTTTTTTACGCCGCTTCTGCTACGGACTTTAAGCGTAGCTGGTGTTTTTTCAGCAGACACCGGCAAGCAGTTTTTGAGGCAAGAGCCAGGCCGGAACTCCGCAAAGATTACAATTATTTGTATTATCCAGACTGTAATATCGGTGTGGTATATATTTGATTGATACTATTTTCTGCATAAATAAAAAGACTAAAGACAGAGTTTATTTTTGTAAAGCCATACGTAATTAAAAAAACCTTAATCTCCTAAAACCGTAACCCAATTCGCAAAATGTTAATTCATAGACTGTAGTTAAACTGTCATTGGGTACCAGCAAAAACTTTCCGTTTTAATTTTCCAACCTAAATCAAAAGTCAGCCCTACATTCTATGAATTAACATTTTGCGAATTGTGTTATGGTTTTAGTGGATTAAGGTTGTTTTTAATTACGTATTGCTTTAAAAAAAACAAACAACAACAAAAAAGCAAATTACTATACAATATTTTAGTTTAATCCAAATTCACTTGCTTGAAAATAATTCTAATGAAAATTGCAAAATACAAAAAGTTAAAGATATTATTTATTAAGCTTAGCTTAGTTGTAGCATAACGATTGAAGTATGCTGCACCCAGTGAGAATCAAACTCACTGCTACTTAAGAATTCTCTATGATTAACCATTACACTAATTAATTCCTTTAGTGGACCAAAGGACAAGGAAATGGATGACTATGCACAAGGCATTCCACCTAAGAGATGACACGGACAGACTATGTGCCAAGGAAAAAAGGGTGAAGGGGTTTGGCCAACATTGAAGACTGTGTAGATACGGCAATTCGAGCACTTGACGAATACACTAACAACAGTAAGGAAAGACTAATTGCAGAATCCAAGAAAACCAATTGCAACACAGTGACAAATATAAGTATATTATTTTGATTATTCGGACTATTTGTCCTCATCTTCGTTGAAATCTGTACAACGTTTCGGCCGATGTGCCCCCCGGTCTTCTTCAGGTATTTCTTGTCTGACCCGGGAACTTTGAATATTACAAACAATGACCAGCCCAGCAAGAAGAATAATCAACAAAGAAAGGCAACCCTTAACAGAAGCCTACCAAATCAACAAGATTAGATATCCGACGAATAAGACCAGTAGAAGCAGAAGGCTAACAGGGAAGACCGTCATCTACCTTATCTAACTAACTCTCTGTATGTCTGTCTTTCTCTCTATTATATACCCGACCTATTATGTGAATATATATGTGTATACAACATACGTAGTTAATCTTACAGATGGATTTTTTAACAGTACAATCTTTTCTCTCTCGTCGGAATAAGCTCAGCTTTGACATAATCATGATTTTATAATAATCCTTGTGTGAAACAACAAAAATGAAAACAACCAAATCCAGGTCAGAAGGTCAGATCTTGTGCTAATTATCAGGAAGAAAAAATATTATCTAGTAAACTTTGCTGGTCAGGACCACAAAGCGAAAATAGAAGAAACCGAAAAGATTAACAAATATTTGGATCTAGGACTCAAGAAAGCTAAGGAATGTGAAGGGGGCGGTGATATTAATTGTAGTTAGCGCGTTTGTAACGGATCCTAAGGGTTTAGAAAGGAGACTGCATGAATTTGAAATCAAAGAAATAAATCGAGAGTACATGGTCTCAGTTCTTCCTTTAATTTCTAATTCATGGCGTGAAAACATCGGCGGGAGGGAAATAACTGGAAGCCCTTGTACTTTTAATCAGAATATATAACCAGGACATAGGAATGAAATTTAGATTCAATGCACGTGATGGAAAAAGGGAAAAGAGAAAGAACAGATGTAACAGAACTATAAATCAGGAAAATATACGAATACTTGGAGAAAAGAGAATACGTGGAGAAAAGTAGAAATACAAGTAGTGTTATATAATTTATGAGCTGTCATAATTTATGAACGTATCTGTAGTTAGAATTTTGATTAGGATCCATTAATTTAAAATAACAGGGTTCTATGGAACGTTACTCGCCGATTATGGACGGTTAGTGACCTTTTTACTTTACCCCCTGAGGGTGCGCGATTGGACGCGTGAGAATAAGTTTAGTTAGTCAGTTTTGATCTGCCTTTCAAGGAACGTAGACGGTGTTCTCACCTCCCGGGGTCCATCTCCCCCCGCGACGGTATCAACATGGGCTGGGGAAATAGAGCTTTATTATTAGAAGAACCATATGTTGTTTTGTGTTAATTAAATGAAACAATGACCAGAAAGAAACTCAACCCAGCCGAAGATCCTGAAGAGAGGTCAGCCCAAAGAACATAGTAGAGTCAACAAGCTGAGTAACAAGTAAGAAAGACCACCTATCATCAGCTATCATCTCTGAGCTAACTGTCTGTATCTCTCCTCCATTATATACCTAAATCATGTTCGGGTTATATAACAATACTTAGGAATATTGGAACTGGAAATATCAAACATAGACGAATGAAAATGATAGAAAAGATACCTCAGAACAAGAAAACTACTGGAAATCAAGCTCCAAAACAGAAATTTCCTTAAGGAAATAGACACCTAGTGTTATATATTGTACAAACGGAAATATGATTTTCCGGTTTTATTAAACAAAGAAATATAACAACTGCCCGTTATCAGATCAAGAGATAAAAATATAAAAGAACCGAGGGCTCGAGACAGGTCAGTCGTCAGTCAGCCCAGGAGGCAGTCAGCCGGAGAGAGAGTGAGGTGATCGGGGTCAGTAGTCGGGAGAGTCGGTGCGAGTTAGTTGGCCGAGCTGATCTCGTGTAGTTGGTGTCGGAAAAGCTAGCCTTAATATTTACCAACTGAAAAAGCTTGTCACCCAGAAATTTGATCGAAGGACCGAAAGTCTAAAGACTAAATATATTAATTAAACTGACCCTCTCTCTCGAAGTTAAGAAGCTTGAATTTATTTCAATAAACATCTGGAGGATAACTTTGGTGTTATTGTCATCCCTTACAACGAAGATAAAACTATTGCAATTTAGTACCGTGACGACGCCGCTACGTTACACTGGGTTTCCCCAATGTAAGATACTCTGGATCATTCTTGCTATGGACAAGGAATGAACTCCAACAAATGAGCCAAAAGATAATGATATTGATGACTATGGACAAAGTATTACACCTGATCTATTAATCAGAAAATTTTGTCATGTGACTGATAATTTTATGTGTATTAATTTATTGATCAACAATTCAAGCATGAAAATGCTACCTACTTCAGAAGAATGAATCAAACATCAAAGCAAATAACAAAGCCTTGTTTAGAAAGGTTTATGGAGGGGGTGTAGTTTGTCAATCATTCTTAAAACACTTAATTGTATATCCCCCCTCTCAACTCCTGTGAGCCTTCAAGATAGCAACCAGCAAATAGGGGAACAATTACCAAGGATGGTAATTGTTCTTTACAATTTCATTAAAAAAATCAAAATCTAAATCTCATTACCTTCTTCTTAGTCAAATCCCTAGGTAAAATACTTTTTAAAGTTCCTTATATGATCTTTCAACATCTGGTATTTAATGGGGAGAGAGAGGGAGACAGACAGACAGACTGATAGTTAGAGTAGTAGAGATGGAGATGATAGATGATGGTTCTTCTTTGTTAATATTCTGCTTACTGGTTACTTCGTCTAACTCGGCCGCCATCTTCTCTTGTTGACCTGATGGTCTTCTTGTTAAGGGCTCATTTTCTTTGCTGATTTCCTGGGCTGCTCTCTTCTTGTTTTAATTACCCAACAAACAAGACTTGGTTATTTTCTTGATAAATCTTTAAATTCGCAACCCAGCCCACATTCATCCGCCGCGGATCGAGACCGGCTCAGAGCGAGCAACTTGCACGTCCGCTGCCTCTGAAATCTATGCTGAATCTGAACAAAACTAATTCGCACTTGCATAATCCGTTACCGGAAGGTTAGTTGAAATGTCACCTTTGTCACACATCGGCACTGGTAACTTTCCTCGGAGCTCGTCATTTTAAATAACGGATCTTATTAAAAAAAAACAGGTACGTATATAATCATAAGTTAATTATGATTATTTAACAATGATATAGAGACTCTATACGTTGAAAAGAGGAAAGATCACTCGTCAACATTGAGGACTCGGGGAATACACCAAAAAGGTCAAAGAAAGACCAATTATAACATTAACAGCAATTGCAACGGAAAGACAGAAACACAACACAATCTAGAAAGAAGAAAACAACTGAAAATGGTTGTATCAAACAACAAAGTGGACATGTCTAAGAAAGTAATATCTAAAGAGAGAGAAAGTGTGTGTGTGTGTGTGTGTGTGTGTGTGTGTGTGAGAGAGAGAGTGAGAGAGAGAGAGATTGAGAGAGAGAGAAAGAGAGATTTATTATTATCTATCATTTATTATTATTTATTCCTTTATTATTATTCATTTATTATTTTCTTATGTATTTATTCATAATTTAATTATTATTATTTATTCATTTATTATTATTTATTAATCAATTAATTGTTCATAATTTATTTATTATTATTCATTCATTCATTTATTATTTATTATTATCATTCATTCATTTAGTATTATTTATTATTATCATTCATTCATTTAGTATTACTTATTATTATGTATTATTAGCTTAAGAGAGAGAGAGGGAGAGAGGAAGAGAGAGAGGGGAGAGGGAGAGCGACAGAGAAAGAGAAGAGAGAGAGAGAGAGAGAGAGAGAGAGAGAGAGAGAGAGAAGAAGAGAGAGAGAGAGTGTGTGTCAATCTCTAATGATAGCAGCACAAAATAATTCCATAAAAACCTTTATATCAAAGCTAAAATAGGTAGAACACACGAGAAGGGCAAGTGTAGGATGCATGGAGGCAAAAACGAAATCACATAATAAGAGAATGCAGAAAATAACACTAGCGAAGTACAAGATTAGGCGTCACTGTGGGGAAAAGGTGATCCCGTTGGACTTGTTCAAGAAATTAAATTTTGACCATACTTACCAAAATAGTATATGCACCAACCAGAATCCGTATCAGAGAACGAGATACATACAATTCTCTGGGATTTTGAAATACAAGCGGAGCCCCTGCTCCAGGCAAGTAGAACTAACCTAGTGTTAATTAACAAGAAGAGAGAACTTTTCATCTAGTGGATTTTACATTTCTGCCGACCCAATGCCCTCGGGCGGGAGTCCAGTGGCTTTGGCCTTGGACCGCAGAAGTTAACAACGTTAATCCCAGGGTGCCATCCCCCCAGGCAACACCTGCCCCCTCGATTTAAAGGGTCAGGGTTGAGGCGCCCCCTTGAGGGGGATGCCGACGGGATAAACGTACTTTTGTACTCGCCTCCCATGAGCTTCGGTTCGTAGGTAGTTCCACATTAATAGGACCTTGTGCCTTACCAATACACCTAACGTACCTGGTAAATACAAAGGGAAAACGAAGAATACAAAGCGATATAAATATTTGGACCATGCCAGATATCTGGAAACCCTCTGGATCCTAATGGTAAAGGTAATACCATATTGTATGTGGTTCCCATGGTACAGAAGAATAGAGACCTCACACGACAGCATTGTTAAGAGTGACTAGCATATGCTGAGCCTAGTCCTGGAGATTTGCTGTCACCCAGAATCCAGTTGTACGATGGGATACAAATTTAGTATTCACAGGAAAAAATAAATGATCTAATGTAACATGGACGACATAAGGTTTTTGCCAAGAATGAACAAGAATTAGAAACACGTATACAAACTTATAAGAATAAAATAGAACTACCGAATCGAGGAAGAAAATTAGGACACTTGGAGAAAAGAGAACTTAAAATATCAGGTAATATTAGAAGCAGACGCCATCAAAAAAATAAAAATGAAAGAAAAAGTAGGAAAGGAATAATTCAGAAGAACAAGAAAGCTCTTAGAAACCAAGCCATGTAACATAAATCTTATCAAGGGAACACATGGACGGTCTCTCTTGTAAGATACTCGGGACCATTCTTAAAATGTACAAGAGAGGATCTCCGACAGATGGAACAAAGAAAAAGGAAACTGATGACTATACACAAAGCATTCCACCCAAGAGATGACACGGACAGTCTCTTTGTGTCAAGGAAAGAGGGGTGAAGGGGTTTGGCCAACATTGAAGACTGTGTAGATACGGCAATCCGAGCACTTAACGAATACACTAACAACAGTAAGGAAAGATTAATTGCAGCAGAAAAACAAACACATGGGTACTTTAAGCGCCAAACTCGGGAATATCATTTTAACAGAAGACATGGACATGGCTAATAAAAGGAAAACTCAAAAGAAAACCGAATCCCTTATAATCGCAGCACAACACAATACCATTAGAACAAACTATACAAAGGCAAAAATAGATAAGACGAAGCAGAATGTGTGGAAATAGACGAAACAAGTCAATCATATAATATGCGAATGCAGCAAACTAGCACAAAGAGACTACAAGACTAGGCACGACTCTGTGGAAAAAGGTGATCCACTGGGAACTGTGCAAGAAATCAGTTTCACTATACAAACCAAAATGGTTGCACAAACCTAAATCTGTCTAGAGAACGATACGCACAAAATTCTCTGGCATTTTGAGGTACAGACGGATCACCTAATCCCGGGTTAGTTGACCTGACCTATATTTAATTGACAAGAAAAAGAGAACCTGTCATCTCGTGAATTTTGCTGTCTCAGCCGACAAGCGAGTGAAATGAAAGAAAGCGAAAAGATAGACCTTGCTAGAGAACAGAGGAAAAACTATGGAACATAAGGTGAAGGTGGTACAATTGTAATTGGTGCCCTTGAACATCCCCAAAGTTCTGGAAAAGAATGTGGGTGAACTGGAAATCAGAGGAGAATCGAGACCATCCAAACATACAGCACTGTTGGATCGGCTAGAGATTACCTAAGAAAGAGTCCTTGAAGACCTGGGGAGACTTAGCTGTCACTCAGCCTCGAGTGAACACAGCTACTGCAGTGTGAAAAACTAAAATAATAATAATAGATAATTAATAATAACTTATTATTAAGGATATTGTGGGTATGTCTGTCTGTAAGCCGAAACTATATTACTTATACAAGTCACAATTCCCTTTGTTATTTACATCACATCTCCATTGATTTTATTTTTTATTTAAACCTCAATTATAATAAAATGTTTTACGTTATAATTGTTGACCATAACATACAATTGTATTATATATACAATACAATAGCTGTACAGTGTGAATGGAAGGCTAATTTGCATATTGATATTATAATTTGATCTTAATAATATATGTTAGAGTTATTGATTCTAATTGTTTGGTTTTTTCTTATTGAATATGAGAAAAATCTCGGGATAAATCTTACAAAAATCCATTAAAAAAGAAGAAATAACTTTATTCTATTCGTTTACTTTCTGTTTAACTAAATAGTTAAATTAGAAAAAATTTTACCATATTGAAGACGGGTGTAACGGAAAATGATGGAAGAGTTTGTTCAAAGTTGTTCTAATTTTTAATCATACCCCCTCTGTGCCAAATCGTTTTTATCTGCATTCTTATTCAGTTCATTAGCACTTTCTAATTTAATATGATATTTTATCTATTAAAACTTAAAATACTGCACCCGGAGGTGCATATATTTGCTAGTTAATAATAATAATAAACCCCCAAGTATTTTTAAAGTGAATGTAGCAAGCTAGTAAAAAACGGGAATACAAAGCTTAGGCACAGTGGGTTGGGAAGTGATCCGCCTGGGATTATGCAGAAAATTTAAATTATGATTCATTCTTCAACAAAATGTTATATGAATAAATCAGAATCTGTTCTCGAGGAATGAAATCAATATAATCTCTGTATTTCAGATAAAAAGGATCACCTTATCCCAGCAAGGAGACCGGAACCTAGTTAACAAAAAAAAAAAAGAAACTTGACAACTGGTAGATTTGTAGTTACAGCAGATCACAGGATGAAGATGAAGGAATAACAAGAAGATGCGAGAAATAACCTGGGACCTTGCCAGGAGAATGGAAAAAGCTGTAGATATGGGGTGAAAGTGATACCTAATAGTAGTTGGTGCACTTGGAACGGTCCCAAAAAGCTTTAGAAAAAAAGCTGGGGAACTGGAAATCAGAGGAAGTATTGAGACCATCCAGACTACTGCCATAGCTGCAATCAACCAGAATACTTCAGAGGAATACTGAGACCTAGTTAGACTGTTGTCACACGGAACCCGGTGTCTTTCACCTAAAGACGCGTAGTGTGAAAAAACTACCAAAGAAGTTGAATTATAATATTTTTTAATATTTGATCATTTTTGATCATTTTTAAAGGTCTTGAGTATTAGTAACTGTTGCCACTTCCTCTCAAGTGAACCTCTTGTATTGAAATAATAAAGATTAATAGAATATCTAAATGTTTTTGTCAATATGTAAAAGTTCGATATTTACCTCTGTGGTTTCTTTTTTCCGAAGCTAAACTAATCCATTGTCTTGCCTGACAGTTTTGTGTGTGCGTTTTAAAAAAACCTTCCTTCGACATAACACCTGTTTCTTCTATTCTTTTTCGCTTTCAGTTTATCAATAATTTTTCCCCTTTTAGTCTTTCTTAAATCCTGATCTTGTCTTAAAACGAGTGTGTTATAAATGTTTTCCTGAAGCCGAACCAAAAGCGTGTAACATTGGTTAAAGAATGTTACCATTTTGTCACTTTCGACTTCTCCACTGACATGCACTAAAACCTGGCAGTTTCATCGCAGTATTTTATCTCTCTTCT